>CM037467.1:653272-678272 GCA_021014325.1 Plazaster borealis
TATTATCTTAAACAAATATTTAAAAAAATCACACAACAGCTGCAGACAGCTCAAATCAAGTGACTTAAAAAACAAATTCCAGTGATTGATTTAAATACATTATTTAAAAAATAAAACCTTGGTTGTCAGATATAAAAGCCCAATATATCTAAACACAATTACTGGGCTTAGGTTATTTTGCAAGCAGAACCAATATTTCAAGTGACCGTTGCTTATAATAACATTTTTTTCTTTGCAGAAATTGTTCTACTGTACGTTCTAAGAACATTTGTTTCAATTATGCAACAAAGAAAAATTTCTCGTTTGACTATACTCAAAGTCAGATTCCTTCAAAACCCAACAAACTTTTATTCTTTGGAAAATAATTTGAGAAAATAGAATAAGCTGTTGCAAACTGCTTACCAACCAAAAGGACCTATGGTATAAATGCAAAAAATAGTAGTTAATGGCCTGACGTTTTGACCCTAGCAGCGTCTTTCTCGAAGGCTAAAAAGAAAATATTTTGTTCAGATTTTTGTTATCCACTCAACAGCTTTAGGAATATTGAGACCAAATTTCGAAGAAAAAAATTGCCAGCTTGAATATTCTTGATTTAAAAATCCCATCACAAGCACAATCTCCAGTCCTTGGCCCAATTCCATAGAGCTGCTTATGCACAAAAAGTAGCTAAGCACAACATAATTATGCTTACTAGAATGAGGTTACCAGCTAAAATACCATGTCACATGTACAATATGTGACTGGTATCCTGCTTGTTTTTGCTTAGCAGAATATTGTTAAGCATCATTCTCTGCTTAAGCAGCTCTATAAAATTGGGCCCTGACGCTGAGCAAGACAGTCTTGAGGTCAGTGTTCCGGAAATTGTCAAGCATATTAATCTGATTCTAAACTCATTGTGTAAATACACTCCTCCACAATCACCACTCAAGCGTGATGGGTTAAGGTGTTAGGGGAATGAATGAAAGGCTCTACTTGAGCTAATTTCCCTCGGGATTCTAATCAATTTCCATGGTTACCAATCTACGAAAGAGCCAGTGAGTGCAAGGTTTTAGCCCTGTGAAAGTGCGATGAACCTCTGACCTTTTATAAATATCCATTAATGATTGAAAATTGAAATAAAAGCACATTGATTATATCAATTTCTATCACCATAAACAGGGCAAAAGCATAAAATACCAAGAAGTGTAAAAACTATTTTTTTAATTTCTTAAAAACAAATATGCAGCAACATGCTTGGGATCAAGGATGCATTTGATGATAAAAAAGAACACCACCTCACAAAATTATAAAATGTCCCAATAAATCCATAAACCACGCATTTCACAACCAAATCCAGGACATTAAATTAAATCCACAAAGGGGAATATCAATTTCAAAAGCAGGATTTAATTTTTAAGAACAAGGACAATTTTTCCAAACATAGATGGATGGATGGGAGTTGCAGGTTACACCATGTACATAAATTATCTCTTTTGGGATGAAATGTTTGACACAGTTTCCATATTTTATAGAAAAGTTTTCTTAAAAGTGATAACCATGTCTCATGCAAAAACCAATGACATTATATTTCTTAGTGATGGGACTAAGTATACCTTTATTTCCATACTATCAGAAAGCTCCTGAACAAAGGAGGTAAGCAAAAAATTAATCGACAAAATTGTAAGAAAAAATGTGTTAAAACATTTATGTAGGTGTCAAGGTCGAATGGCATAGCACAACAAACTCAAGCTCTCATGGAAAAGTATTGGAGTTTGGGTTCGAATCCTGGTCGTGACACCTGTGTCCTTAAGCAAGACATTCATCTATAATTGTTCTCATCATTCAAATCAATTAAGTTTTCTCATTATTAAGACGCTAGATATCTGTTTGACAACTTACAGGTCACAGGTTCAAATCCTGCCAAAGTCTTGTTTTGATTGATCACCCAAACATTATTTCAAGTTGAAACAAACCAGATTTGATTTTACAGACTTTTTTGTCAATGAAAAAGAAATGTTACTATAATTCAAAATGAGAATTTGCAATCTTATAGGATTTGTTGTATTCAAGAAAAAAAAACTGTTCAACTGAAAGCTCACTTGATTAAACACTTGTTAGAATTGTTTTTAGTTTGACCCCTGACCTTGCTTTCCTTCCCAGCTTCCTCTGCAGTCTTCTTCTTCTCCTCGACCTGATTCAGATGTTGAAGGAGACTCTGGATGCGAGCGTCGACGTGGTCCAACTGGACGGGATCAAGAAGATTCATCTGAGACTGAAGCTGGCTCACTGCTTCCTGTTAAAAGAAGAATCATATCATGTTGTTTTTTCTACAACAACCAATCTGGACCCAACTTCTTAAAGCTGTTAAAGCGCAAAATTGCTTAGCAAAGAAAGACTTTGCTTACCAAAAACGGTTACCAGCCAAAATGTCATGTAATTTACATTACCTGTGACTGCTACCCTACTTATTTCTGCTTAGTAAATTAACTTTTTAAGCAAGCTTTTCTGCTTAACAGCTGTATAAAATTTGGCCCTTACTAGTGAAACGAATATTAATCACGTGAATGTCAATGAAAAAACAGTATTAGGAAGATAGCATTTTCAGAAGAGTTTTCAAAATGCTAAACTCATAAAATGTTCATATTTCAATCTTCAGACTTACCATAAGAGTCTTGGAAGTTGTGTCTGCCGTTATAAAAGACTGTAAACAAAAAGCATAACAAAGTTTTAATGAAAGGGTGCAGAAGTAAACATGAGTGAATCAATCAATCAATGAAAGTGCTTTCTTTAAAATCTTGTCACAAAAATGAGTAACTTGAGATTCTTCTTACCAGTTTCTTGGGATCTTCTCCAATAACTGCCTCTAAGCCAGCTAGCCTCTGCTCTAGCTCGGATACCTGGTGAAACAAATTCATGCAATTCCATTAACAAAATTCAAGTTGGCAATGACGACTTCATATTGTAGAAAGGTCTACTTTTCAAATAATAAAGACTAAAAATTATAATAATTCGGGCGTTTATGTAGCATTGTTACTCAATGGCATCACAACACTTCAGACATTTTACACACACAGTTTTTTGTGAAAGTGGAGGAAATATTGAATAAGTCCAGTTTATAATGTGCCTTTTGAAGGGTTAAGAGGCATTCTGGTTCAATTGGCTTCTCTTGAACCACCTACAACCTCTGCAGTTAAATAACAATAGACTGTGCAAGTTAAAGTGCGTGAATTTGTTTCCTTCACACGTTACAGCAATGTACGTGGGACAAAAGTGGTCAAATTTTTTTCAAAACACGCGAGACTTGCACGGTCTATTGTCAAATCCCAAAGACATATTTCACCATTCATTAATGATGCAGAAAACAAGGTTATATATTCACCTTGGAGAGCTGGGAAAATTTGGCTTGTTCTGGGGTATAATGAAGCTCATATGTGATACAACCATCCTTGGTTGCCTGGCCAGACTTGGATGGAGTTGTTCCCGTTGATTGCACACTGAGATTCTTATAGGCCTGAAGTTGGTTGATGAGCTTCCTGCAATGAGGGTAAAACATAGGATCGTAATCTTCATCTGAAGATTGTGACATCAACATTACATTGCATGGTGAGGTATCAATGTATATTCGGTTTGCAGTAACACCCTGTGTATCTACTTTGCTGTGTAGACTTTGTTATTCGGGAACTTGTTTTGCTATTTATTCTACTGCCGTGGAGTAGATTTCAGAAATCGGGAGACATTAAAGGTATTATACAGGGTTGGTAAAGCTTACAAAATAGTCGCAGACAGTGTTCATGTTTTGTGTGATCAACCATACATGAAATAACAAACCTTCGTTGTGTGAGTCAGGAGAAAATAGTGAACAACCATGCACAATTTTCAGCATGTAGACACAGTGTCCTAAAATGTTTTTTTGAATATGACTTCATTTCAGAGAGATATTTTGAACGATCTTCATAATCAGTAAGCTTTCAGACCCTACCAATCCTGTATAATACCTAGTTTAAAGATAAACATTTGTTGTTGAAGTCTTGTGTGTGAAATCGCAATTAGTTTTTGCAGTAGCACAACGAAAACACCTTTGATGAGTGTTTAAGCTTTGTTTTTAAAATAAATATTGATGAATGACCCAGAATATTGATTTAAGCGTCTGATACTATAAAATTTGAAAAAAAATCTGATGAAGTGAAAAGATCTTGATGAGGTTTTCATTTTATTTTCATTCCTTTCATTTATTAATTGTGGTTGTGAAGCCAAGGACTCTCAGAAAAGTGAACTTAATCACTAAACTAGCCAACAACCCCATGGAGAGAAGACAAAGAAGGAAATTTCAGTTTTAGATGTGGGAGGAAAACCCCAGAGAATTATTCCAGGGAAAACCCATGCAATCAGGTAGGGACTGAAAACCCAATCCACATAGTCACCCCGGTGGGATTCGAACAGGGGTCCCAGAGGTGGAAGGCGAGGAAATATACCACTACGCCAACCCGACCACCGTCTTACTTTGGTAGAGTTCCTTGAGGGTCGGCAGCTTCAACCATAGCATCAGACCCAAGGATCTTCTCTAAGTGAAGGCCATACAGCTGCTCCTGCAGAGATCCAACTTGCTCCACCATGACTGATGGAGTCACACTGGAAGACTTGGAATCATCAGCTGTTTGCTGTCAAATATAAAATAAAAATAAAAAAACAGTTGAAGGGTTCTAGTTAATTAATGTCCTTACTCTTTACCATTTTATTTTTAGACCTTCCCTGACCAGGGTACTGCTATATAAATATTTATAAATGAAATCCTCTGTCACTTAATTGACAGAAAATAAATAAATGGGCAATGCCTTTTTAGAAGAACAGTGCCACCTTGAATATTTGTTTGTGGATGCTCTAGGAAATTCACTACAAGGTCAATAAATATGAATTTGCCAGGAATCAATTAATAGTTGACACATAACAGTTTCAGTCATATCACAAACGAAATAGTTAAGAGTTTCAAAATTCAATTGTAAATGTCAATTAAAGAGAAGTGGTCTGCTGCTGTTTACTGAAAACATGAAACAGTTATATTTCATCATTCAGGCCACAGCTACATGTAGAAGTTTGCAGAACAGAACTTATTCGCTTAACAAATGTATTTGCTAAGTAAAAAACTGAAAAGGAACAAGTGAAAATCAACAGACTTGTACAAATAGCGTTAGTTTATTGGCTGCTAAGCCAGACTATCAACGCTAAGCAGTATTTTACTGCTTACCTTGAGTTGTTCAACCTCATCAGAGAGCTCTCGAATCTCATGTTGTAACCTCTGGAATTTCTGAACGGGTGTCTCTTTAACCTCTGTCCCATCCTCAAGCTGCAGAAACAAAGACAGTTCTAGTTTTAATTTCCACTTAATGGGTGTGGTTTAGAATTTAAGTATGCAATATAAAGATTGTCTTTACTGTAAATCATACTCTCTTGGTGTACTTACAATTTCATACTCTGTTCTCGGCACATAGTAACCCGTTCTTCTTGAGTGGCTGACACGATCGGAGAAATCTGAAACAAATGAAAGTTAGACAATGGTCAACTTGTGTTGGTCATGCAGTTCACTGAATTCATCAAAATCGAGGTTGGGTAATGGACCCGGGTTCGAATCCCGGACTGGAGCTTTGCATGTGGATTTGGTTTTCAGTCCCTACCTGACGGTGTGGGTTTCCCCAGTTTAGATATTCCTTCCACATCTACAACTAAGATTTCTTTGCAGGTATCTTTAAGTTCTTCGGTTCCACAGTGCCAGTCACTTTTGAGGGCTCATTGGTTTCATTACAACAAATAATTAATAAAAAATAATGGTCAAGTCTTGTAAACAAATACAATAAAAGAACTGTGGACTCTGTTTGATCCATGAAAATTCAACCAATGGAAGCACTGACTGTGTCTCACCTATTTTACCACTCACTAACTTCTTGTCTTTGAATTTGCTGAATGCAGCATTAGGGTCCACATTGAGTTGTTCAACACTCTCACTCATCAACTCTTCCTGTTGTTGAAGAAAATAATCAACATTTTGTTTTAACAATTACTTCTTTGATACATTTACAGTAGTGGATACATCGCCGATACCGGCTAACTTTTAGTCAACACTATTAAGCAGTCTTACAGTATACTGCCCTTTTGTACAGGGGTAGTCAACATTATACTAGGTTTTAAATGCCAGTATTCGATCATTGTAACACACATGACATAGCTCAGTGCGTAACTCTGCTGATCAAGAAGATACATGTTCGAGGTTCCAGCCATGCCATTTTTCCTAATTTTGTCCAAAATTAACAAATTGTCTGATTCCAATCTAATGATTAAAAAGTCAAAATCACAATGCTGGCGCGGAACCAGACAAACATTTGTCACAATAAATTTTCTAAGTCAAGAAAAACAGTCACTGTGCATGTTCAGTACTGTTCCGGCTTTATAAACGTTTACTTAAAAAAAAGCCAGTGCCCGCAAAATATCCACTGCCTACATACATCCAACAAAGAAACAAGTTTGTTTTCCTCTACTCTCACTATTTTATTAAGTTTCCGAATACGTACGCACCGCCAGAAGAGAAAATGCATATTTTCTAGTAATTATCTGAGCACGTGATGACCACAAGTGTTTTCTTTGATAAATATATTACCATTTGTCTGTTTTTAAATAATGACAAAGCCGAAAGAAACATGCATCTCTCTTCTTTATTCTTTCTCTTATATTTACTTAGTCTTAATGTTAATCTTTAATCATCCAAACAAAATTTATTTTCCATTTGTATTGTTGAATGTCTTACCGTGCCTTGCAGCTGGTCATCTTCCGGTAGATCATTTGTCTCGTACAAGTCCGGTTGGGTATCCTTGAAAAAAACCAAAAAATTATAGAACTTTTAAAAACTATTTAAATTAAACAAATTTGTATAAAATATTGTCATGATTACCGGTATACATATTCATGTTGAGCGCAAAGCCGCAAACTTGGGACAAATTTCCGTATCCAGCTACCACTTTTTCACTCATTGTTACCATGGAGGTAGGAATTAATTCCTACCTCCACGTTGTTACCAAAAGCAATATCTCATTTAATTAAAGAAAGAAGAGAGAATTAAGATACTATTTTAATTCATTAAAAAAGTGGTGGCCAGATACGGACATTTTTCAAAAACTTGCCTGGGAGTGGGCTGGGATAACTTTGTGCTCAAAAACATTAATTAATCCTACCTCGATGATCATACTAGACAATGATGATTGATTATGATTATTTATTCATGATTAATTTTAAAATTATTCTTTAGGCCTATTACAAATTGTTCAGACACAGCTATTCAAAAAATAAATTTATCACTGAAGTCCTGAACCTGAACACATTTAAATAAACAAAAGTATGAAATCTGTTTTGATTCAGAAATAGTATGGTTAGTCTTGAGGTCGAGTTGGTATAAACTACGAGAACAGTGTGGCTATTGACGTGATGGGGCCAGAGAGACTCTGGCCTCACGTCGGTACCCGACTACGTTACGCCTGCTGCCCCCGAGGCCGTACGGCACCGGAGTCTTAACTTTGCCGCGCCCACACGGACGAATCTAAAAGCTTGTCATAAAAAGCCGAAAAATGAAACACTGTACAAAATAAATTAAACAGCTTATTCCTCTTATCCTCATAAACGATATACATCAATAAAACAGACTTAAAACTTGTTCTCATTCAGCATTTTCACGTAAATTTACTTACGATTCCCGGCAAATTTGCGTATTTTGGATCCGCCATCTTTAATTTATTTGCCACGTGACAGGTAAACGGGAATCTCAGAAAAAGGACAATTTGTTTTCAATAAAAAATAGAACTTTCGCCCGAAAATATCAAAACAGATTTCAGGTGGCATTTTGGGAAGAAAATAAGAATTTTTGTGAGGTTAGGAAGCATTTTTAGTGAATAATTGGAATAAATTAAATGAGCTTTCGTAAACCTCGCGAGAATTGTTAAACAGCACATGATGTCATTCATTTAGCTCAGTGGCAAGTAGGTGGATCTCTAGTCGCCCCGACTTTGCCCTGTAAATAGCAAATTTATCAACAAAAGTGTCGTAAACTGCCGCTGAAGTCCTGCCATGTCGGTGATGAGGAATCCACGGTGTCCGTAGACCCTTCTGACGTCTCAATCCCGGCGATTTGAGGGTGAAACTGATGTTTTTATACCCGATGATGATGAGCAGAAAATCGCCGGCTGTGTGCATAAGAACCCGTTGAATTACATTAGCAAGCATTGAACCTGACTGTGACAACTGACATTGACATTGCAACAATTTTGAGTGTGTAGTTTGTGTCAAACATCAACAAAGATTGAAACTGAGCCACATTCCTTTATTGCAGAACTGAGAAATAAAGAACAACCATGGCAGATGCGGATGAGTGCAATATTAAAGTGGTATGTCGGGTGCGGCCAATGAACAGCAGCGAAGTGGCATCGAAGTCGACTGTTGCCACCAAATTCCAGGGAGATGATACTGTTTCTATGGGAGTAAGTTGTACTTTTAATTGTTACGTGTCTAGTAATACTCGTACACAATGTGTATCTGTTTAGTTTAACAAATGAAAACATTTGTTCTAAATTTTCTCTTTATTTATGAAGTTTGAACAGCTGTCATAAATGATCTGAATATTAATGATGTATCATAATATTTATGTAACTAACATCATGTCAATAAACTAATTTTAGTTATTGCGTGCCATCTTGTTTAAGACTAAGAGTCAGATTTTTTATTTTGAACAATCTTTGCCGTCTGCAACTCGGCTTCACACTTCTGACCATGGGGGAAGGAAAGATGGTCTGACTGAAAGGTGTGTTAAAGTTCGAGCCTGATGGATCTGAGATGGCACTGACAGTGTTTGAAATAAACACAAATGTACCCCCTGAAAAATATAATGAAAGTGTTCACTTCCTTCCTCATGTTTTATCCAACTAAACTACATCATTACGTGTTCCATCTTCATCAACATCCAGCAAATAGTACTTTCAACTAAAGTCATATTATAAATACATCTTGAAATGAAATGTAGTCTCCAGTTGGTCGGGTTGGCGTAGTGGTAGTCCTAGAACTATGAGGTTCATTCCGCTATCGTCTCCACGAACCTCATAGGTTATCATGTACAAAATCCTATTCTCAACTTTACGCCCTTCACGTTTGCATGCCTACAGTTCTTTTTTGAAACCAGATCTTTCCAAAATGTAGGCTCTACGTGTTCTTTACATACTCTCTTTGAGCGTTGCGCGGGTCAGGAACATCCACTCCGCAGCTTACCATTGATTACCAGCATACGGCTTGCATGTTATGCGCAACGCTGGTTCATGATAACCAACCGATAACCAATGGTCCATGTATCATCTAACAGAGCAATTAGCGCCAATAACAGGTTGAATAGGAGATGATGAAGAAATGTTCAGTTTTAGATGTGGGAGGAAAACCCCAATGGGGAAAACCCATGCACTCTGGTAGGGACTGAAAACCCAATCCACTTATGAGCTCCGGTCTGAGGTGGGATTCGAACCAGGGTCCACAAATGTGAAAGGCAGGGAAAGAAACAACTAAGCCAACCTGATAACCTTTGTCCCCTCTCAAAGATGAAATTCCAGGACTGACATTGTCTAGTCAAATCTGCTGAACCACAATGGCTGATTGAATTGTTCCTTTCTAGGTTTTCCTTTCCCATGCTTTTCAATAATTGTACACAAAGTTTAGATGCATGTTTCTATACAGTACTTAACTTGAATAATGTTGTTTGTTTATGTTTATTTGTTCTTCAGGGAAAAGTGTTTGTCTTTGACAGGGTATTCCGACCGATATCAACACAGGAAGAAGTGTACAACAAATGTGCCAAGGCCATTGTCAAAGGTATTCAGTTTGTTTCTTTCTCTTATGATACATGTAGGTCACTAACCTTCAGACATGTTAGATAAAAATAGAAAAAAAATCATACAAAATGTACAACAAATTTGCCTGGAATTACACAGAGGCCACAGAGGCAATGGCATCTGTTGCCCCTGGTCTTGGCCTTGGTGCCCCTTCAAAAGTTTCCCATAGACTTTAAGATTGTCCAATGGAATTGCCCTCTTCAAAATTGGAAATGGCCTTGCCCCTCAAATATAACATTCTAGGCCTGCACCTATACCTATATGGCATCATAGTACATCGTATCTGCTCATAAAGTTTAATGTGCTGTAGCAAATCTACATCTACATGTATGTTACATAATACATGTAATAAACAATGAATAAATTTATTGAACAAAAACTGGCCAGGCTCTGTTGTATTTTGCTTTGTTCAAGAATGGACATGAAAAACCAAAAATGTTGATTCTTGTAATGAAGGGAGACATTGTTCATTGTACTGGTGGGGATATTTTCTAAACATATTCGTGGATGCAATTATGTCAGGAATTGATGGTCGCAATCATAAAAGAAACCTTTTTTTATGACAAATTTCTCAATTCCATGAACGAGCACATTTGTGATGACTCATTCCTTACTTAACCATTTATTAAAGTAACTTTATTCAAGTACACTTATTAAATTTATAATGGCGTTTATAGGCAAGGTCAGGCAGGCAGGCAGGCGTTTAACATGCTTTGCTAAGCTGTTGCTAGGAAATGAATACCACTCCAGCCTAGGTATGATACAGTCAATTAAAGATAAACGAGCGTCCATGAGGTTTCTTGTTTGTAATTTCTTGACTAACCATCCCCAACCCATCAGAATCCAATTTAGTACGTTTTGTTTTGATTTCGTTGGACTGGAGACTGCACTGTTAGACTCGTTGTAATTGCTTTACTTGGGATCAGGCGTATACAATACCGCAATCAGATTAGCAACAGTTTGGGTGTTGTTGAGTTACCATATGGTGTTGGATTTTGTTAATCTTAGTAGGTCACTCAAAGGAGAAAGAGTTAAATAATATTGTCAAAATTGTGCTTAATTTCAATGTTTAATTGTTGTTAATATCTCCACTTCCTTCCCAATGTATTTGAATTAAAATACATACAAAAACCAATGAAAACATGTCACGATTATGATGCATCATTACATGTAGGCTTAAAATTAATTTGTAAAATTATGTCAATGATTCCATCAGTTAAGAGGTGGGTATACCTTTGATAATTACTCCAAAAAATAATGATCATAAAAACTTACTTAGTAAGAAGTACTGCAGCTGTTGGTTATGTATAACATTTTGAGAAACGGTTCCATTCTAAGGAATGTGGTTTTAGAGAGAGGGATTCTAAAACATTTCAATCTGATCAGGAAACATTTCTCAGATTGTGTATTTCTACTATGGATTATTGTTCCTGCGTGGACATAACCACGGTGAAATCTCAAAAACGCTACCACCTTTTGAACTGGAATTTTCACATGTTAGTTTTATTGTATACATGTGTGACTACATGTATGTAGGATTAAAACAATTGAACAGTTCCAAAAATCAAAGGCATACTTTGCCTTAAATACAAAATAAATAATTAAAATTGGCCCATTTCAACTCTCAAACATGTCAAATAAAATGCACTTTTTGCAACCATGGTAACAATTGTCAGTTAATACAATTAACAACTAACTATATTCAAGATTTTAACAACTGTACAAATAGGCTGTCTTGTTCATGCAGATTTCTACCATTGACTGCCCTGGCTTGAGATTTGACCTTTCACCTTGTAATTTGTTAATTCTATAGATCTCGCAGTGACAGCTGTGACTATGTAGTTAATATTTTATTTCTATTGCCAAAGAACCTGAGCTAAATTAGAAACTTGTAAAACATTTCAGCATACAAAATAAATTTTCCTGAAAATTATAAATTATTTATGAATGCTAATTGTCATTATGCACAAAAAACCAGACTATTTGACCTTCAAGCCTCGGTTTGGTTTTACATTGGTTTGAATGGAAGAAAACAATATGGCTGGCCAGGAGAGATACTTCCTGTTCATAAACCTGTTGTGACAACACCCTGAAAGCCCCAAAACATGCAACTCTTTCCCTTGTGTTTCTATCTCAAATACAGTACACATACTTTCAACGGTTAGTTTTACAATGAGCTGAACAAGATATTTAAATTAAAAACTGTAAGACTACAGTAGTATAAAATGTCCAGCATGTACATTCCCATATTTTGTTGTACTTGAGCAGCGCACATGTACACGCCATGCACACCCATAATATAAAAAAGTTATTTTTTTCCATTGTCTCAAACACTTTCATGAGCTGCAAGAGATTTCGAGAGATAATCTCAAAATATAATATTGCACCACCCCAAACCCATGAAATTCTAATTTAAAGAAAAATAAAGTAATTCATTGTCGGTCAAACTTGTTTCATTTTATGAGGCTCTATTGACGGCAAATGAGAATTTCTGCCTTGCAGACACTGGCAGGCATTTTGTCTGTTGTTGATAAAGTGGCACACGCTCTCGTAGAAATGCCCAACAGCTGTTGGGAAAAATTAATTAATGCCCCAGTGCATCCAATGAAAGGATATACACCAAATCTTTGTGAGGTGCAGAAGAGGTCTTGTCTGGTTTGTGTGTCATTGTTTCCCCAACTGAACAAAATGCTCTTTTATGTAGTTTGTTTTTTTGCGCACGAACGATGATGATTTACTCTAAAGTGCTTATTGTGAAGACAATACAATATAAGAAAAATTGAGGAAATGTCTGTTGGGTTTAAAGATAATTCAAACTGGTTGGGTTTTAGTACAACATTCATCGAAGTTAACATCGTTAATGCAAAATGTGCATTGCTTTTTCTTTCATTTGATGTTGTTGTTTTTAATTTAGAGATGTGTACAAAGTTGTAACAGCAAAGTGATTTTTAAAAGATATTGTGGATAAATTAATTTTCAATCGGCAGTTTTGTATTCAAATTAGCCGGATTAATGCACAATGAATGATATCCCTTGTATTTGTAGAAAAATGCCACACAAAATGTATCGGTTGCTACTCACAAATCACCAATTTGCTACTCAATACTAAGACTCACTTTGCTCACCACAAGTTCATTCTAAATATTTTGCGGTGCATATTGGCTTGGACGTTGCATTTGGGTTTACAATGTGTTAATGAGGCAGAAAATTTGACACCTTGCCAGTGGCAATGTTTGTCAAGTTCAGGATGATTTTCCACAATATCCTGTAACTTAAACCATATGAGATGCTCATATTCTCCCGGCAGCATTTATGATGAAGAAAATACTTTGGAGTTGTGTTCAGGATCTTTGAAGTCATTATTCGTTCTGACAACTTATTGAAGATCTTGTTTGGGAAGAAATTCTTTCTCATTTAAAAAATTTGTGGTGTGTAATATTAACAAAAAGATGATTTTTATTTGCGATACTGCTCAATGAAAACAGACTGGGACTTCTCAAATTCCTTCTATTGCAAGACATCTTTCCCCCATGCTATGGACCAAACCAACATTGCTTTGGTTTTCCTAATTTAATTTTCTTTTGCTGCTGCGTCAAAGAGACCTGTAAAACACAGACAAGTTTCAGGCAATTTTGTGTTTCTGTTCTGATTTTGTCGTTGTTGTACGGTAGGCGTCGTTGATACAAGCCAAGGGCAGTGTTTCCATTCCAAAATTTATGAGGTGGATTCCTAAATCAAAACAAGTTGCTTTATTTTACTTTGAGAATTCTGATTGACTTTGAGGCAATGTTGGTACCTGCCCGCCTAAAATCATTAGTAATATGATTTTAGGCGGCAAAGATCGTGGTCTTAATAAGTTTAAATTTTCTAGTCTCAGAATCTGGGCGGAAATTGATTTGATTCTTTGGAAACTGTTCAGGTGTGAAAACAAACTCTAAAGTAATTAGAAACTTTTTAGTTTTGGAAGGACTGTTCAATTTCTTCATTTCATACAATATTGATAATAAAACATAGCTTGCAGCCTGACACATAATACTGTAGGCCCTACACTGTACACACCGTTTCTAATAAAATGTTCCACCATAATGCACAAATAAATGAGAAGTTGAAATACAAAAGACAATAACAAAATATATTATCATTAATTTTCTTTAAAGACTTAAGATCAAAATGACAAAAATCATTAACAAAAACATTTAAAATGTTCCTGATTGCACAGTAGAGCTTTGAAAACTAAAACATAAACATCAAGTAAGAACATTTCGTGGATCTCATTCCAATTTAGCCTACTTCGGTCAAACTTGCAAAATTTAGGTCCAGAATGCCCCACAATTTATAAAAAAAACCTGGGGAGAACCCTGAGACTTGAATTGAGTTTTCCTTCTTACATGTATTTGTAAAATTTCAATAGTTAAAAAGAATATTTTGTATTTTGTGGGAATGGTAACCAAAACATGGTCACTCAGATAAAATAAAATTAAATATTTACATTTGTTCCTTCCACAAGAACATAAAACAATGAAAGACTGTTGTTTGATTTTAATTACATCTGAACAAATACCTGTACTCTGTTATCACAATAATATTACACAATGTTTTTGTCAACATGAACACTGCACTTTCAATTCAAAAGCAAAATGTCCTTACAGATGAAACAAAAGGAAAGTGGCTTTGTGTTAAAATATGGTGTAATTATTGATGAGGCTGAAACTGTTAATAGACGGGTTAACAACATTTTATTTTTTAATTAGATTTAATTTAAAGGGGACTTGTATAAATTTATTTATTTATTTAACAAATTGATTCTTGAGTTGTGAAAATATCATCACATTTGGTGATTATGTTGAAATAAAAACAATAAATCAATTGTTTTGTTTCCTGCAATCAAATCATGAGTGTTTTGTTAGGTTAGGGCTTCAATTGCCAGTTGTGGGGAAATAATTTCCTCAACTTTTAACAATATTTTAAATGAAAATATTTCTTCATATGATTTGTAATAATATTATTCATTTAATGAATTAACTAATTATGTCAGTTAATGAGTGATCTGTTAGATTGAAATTAATCAATATTTGTTTTGAAAATTACAAATCCTGTACTTTTTCTTTTACATAAATGCTGGATACCGATATTTTGCTAGTCTGTCAAACCTGCACTCATGCATGTTGCATTAAACTGATGTATTTTTGTATTTTAATTAGAGAAGTTTGTCAAATTTCTCATCCACTTCACATGAGTTACAAGTACATGAAACAAACGCTCATCTGTATGCAAGTTAGATGTGTACGTGCTGGCCAGCTAGTCTAGAGGTCACGCATAGAGGTCGTATTTTAATTAAGCGAGCAGCGAGTGACTCATCGCCGTTACTCTGTACATTGATGATGACGGAGCGATGACTGTGTTGTGCAGCATAAAATGCAATCCACGAATTGTGTGTGTACATGTAGGCCGTCTTGCCCGGGCAATATTTACATGAAACATGACGTGCAAGGGTTGTCTGTGAATACGCACTTCCTACGCACAGTATCCAGTAGCTTCAATTTGATATTTATTCGCTTAGCAATTTATCGCTGCTAAGCAATTTATCGCTGCTAAGCAAGAATATGAAATTGAGGCTGGATTTATTTTTTGGTGCGGGAGAAAATTTATATGTTTAATGTACTATGCAGCTACATAGAGAGACCTGGGCCAAATTTCATAGAGCTGCTTAAGCACACAAAATAGCTAAGCATAACAAAATGTGGCTTACTAGGATAAGGTTACCAGCCAAACTATCATGTAACATGTACAACTTGTGACTGGTATCCTGCTCATTTCTGCTTAGCAGAAAATTGTTAAGCAATATTTTCTGCTTTTAAGCAGAGTGAAATTGAGCCCTGTGGTCACAACAATTTTACCATTCAAAGGAAGAACAGAGCGCTTTACAGGAAATGAGAACAAATAAATGATTAAATAACTGAAGGAAACAAAAACAGAAACAAATGAATTATTGAAATCCCCCTGTGCTAAAAGAAGGGAAAAAGTCATTTACAATATTAATAAAAGTTTAAAAGAAGAATGAACAAAACAGCAGACTTTTTCAACTGCTGAAATACGCTGTAAATAGAAGTGAAACACAGCAGACATGGGATTTAGATGTAGTGCATCATACAAAGTATTCTTTCTGGAGTGGCATTTGTAACAAACTTATATTTGTGTCAGCTCAGAGCTCGTGTAAACATTTCTGGTAAACTCACTCTGCAAGGAATTTTATGTATTTGTACCTTGTTATTGTAGCCGGTACATCCCTACATTTGTACTAAAAAAAAAATTCATTAAAAATATAATATTTATGAGATTAAAGATAGCAAACTGCATGTGCAGTTTGCTGTATTCTTGTGCTTTCGTAAATTTTGGATCAACATTGGGACAATTTGCTGTAAATGGATAAATTTGTAAAAACACTTGTTAGTCTATTTCTTCATTTATTAAACAGTATATATTTGCTTCTGTATTACTGTCTTTACTGCACATCGGCCTAATGCCCCAGTTTATCGATGTCTCCCACCAGCGTCTTTCGATAAAGGAAAATCACACCCCACTTCTGTTGAATTCTCGCTTCACACTTAACTTCATTTTCTAAACCGTTTCACTATTTACAGTGGTCTGGTAACCGTTCGTGGATATCTATGACTTCCTTACTAAACATGTTGACTTAACTACATTACCGGTTTGGTAAATTTGATTCTTTTTGTCAAGAAACTGAAGACAGTTGACAGCGCTGGGAATGATGCCAAGGTTGGGTAAGGTTATGGAAACAGTACTGTATGGTTCCGTGTCTCATTCTCAATGCCAACTGTATGTTCAGGGTTCTCCCAAGGTTTTTTCAAAACTGTAGGGCATTCTGGACCTAAATTGTTGGATGTTTGGCTGAAGCACGCGGAATTGAAACAAGGTCTTCAGAATGTTTTCTACTTTGGTTTATCTTGGTTATAAAAGCCCTACTGTGCAATCTGGAGCATTCTATGGTTTTCTCTTGATGTTTTTGTGGGGAAAAATTATTATTATTGGGGTTTTTTCTGTGTCAGCCGAAATGTGCGCGTATTGGCATGCAAATCAGGCGTATCAACCCGATACGCAGGCGTATCAACCCGATACGCTAGCTTGTGCATGGGGAAAACCCTGATGTTCTTTAGACATAACCTGGGAAGCTGGTTTAAAATCACTTATTTCCATTTCAAATTAGGACATTATGTATGATCTACAATGGGAAGTTAATATTAAAAGCCAAAGAAAAATCACCCAACTTGGATTTTGATTTCAAGGACATCACTCTTCCTCAATGATTTCCATTAACGTTATTTCAGAGTTTACGCCCATGGACACATTTTTTATGCAAATGTCAATGTCTCTTGCTTTTGCCAGCTGCAAATCCCCTTGTTATAGTCCATTTGAAATTGCAAAATACATGAAAACCTCCTCCAAACATGCCCAACAAGGCTTGCCAAAGACAAAAACAAGTTCACCGTCTGAAATTTGAGATATTGTACACATATCATTTTGCAATTAACCCCAATACTGTTAAGGTCATCGCAAGTAATTTTTCATCACTACAAGGATACAGAAGGTCTGACATAAAGGTCTGCTCTCTAACAAGGATCAACTAAACAAATTGTAAGATCTGTAGTGTCACCATGGTAATAGATGGACAAATCAGCTAAAGCATGCTGTAGTGCTTCTGAGATAATGTAACCTATACTTTGAAAGCGTTTGTGAAGTGAACCATTGAAATGTAAATAAGATTCCTTGAAAATAGCTCTTAGAAACTGAAAAGCAATTTTGAGTTTAACCGAAAAATTGTTATAATCAGTTAAAACTCTTGAATAAAGTACATGTAGCAATCTGTTATCTATTGAATTTTCTACGTAGGATGCTACTTTCCTGCAATATAAGAAGTTGGAAAACAGGCCTGGAATTTCATCTTCAAGAGGGCAAGGCCATTTTCATTTTGCAAAGGGCATATCCATTGGGGAAAAAAATAAAATCTATGGGAAATTTTTGAAGGGGAACAATGACCAAGACCTGGGCAATAGATAGAGGCTTTAACCTGAGTAGCCTCAGTGTTTCAGGCCTGGGGCAAAGGAAAAAGTACAAAGTTAATTTGTTACGTTGGTGTCGTAATTCACCATGTTGAATCAGTCAGTGTTTTACCAGCTGTGGCATGTCGTGGCCGAGTGATCTAGCGCATCCTACTCAAAATTCTGGTGGCTAAGTCATCAGGGTGTGGGTTCAAATCCCGGTCATGACACTTGTGCCCTTGTGCAAAACACTTGCATTTTGAAACTATAATGATTCCTTGGTGTTTTATCCTGACTTTGTACAACAATATACCTACATGTAATGCAGATGGTGCATCTTGTAAATTACTTTGGTCAAGATGTGTCTTAGATCAAACACCCTGGATAATGGGGTAGTGATTCGGTAGATCATGGAGCGGCAGCGAACGGTTTCTCTTGTATAGCAGAGCAAAATGCTACACAAAATGTATCAGTTGCTACTCAAAAATTGTCATTTGCTACTCAATGTTAGCGTTCAGTGTGCACAAAATAAGTTCAGTCTAAAACTTTTGCTACGCATAATTGCTGGACGAAATCGCTCCCTGACGGTCAACACAAATTAACATGATTGACGTCCAGAGTGACCAAGCTCTACATGTAGTGTTTCTTCACACTTTTATTTATTTTGTATTCCGGAGAAAGATGCAAGAGAGAGAGACTTGACTAATGGTACCAAAAAATGTCGGCCAAAGACAGTCTTGACCTCTTGTAGACTCTGTTTATGTGAGAAGATTTTTGTCATGCCCCCTTGTGACCAATTTTGGACTGGCATGACTGGAGACTTTCCAATGTTGCCTTTTCATGGTAATAGACAATCTTAAGTCTATGGTATTGAAGGGGCACCAAGGCTTAGACCAGGGGCAACAGAAACCATGGCCGTAGCTTCCAGATAAATCTAGGCCTGAAGAGATAAGCAGTTTGGGAATTACATGTAAACATATAAGTCCCCCGATCCACATAGCGAAAGTAGTAGTCCCGCCAGATTTCCTACCTCCCGCCCAGGTAGTAGTTAAAGCAGGACAGTTCTTTTCAGAACTGAGAAGTCTCCCGAATTCCGAATATTCTACTCAACGGCAGTAGAATAAAAAGAAAGACAAGTTCTCAAAGAACAAAATCTACCTAGCAAGTAGATACACATGGTGTTACCGCAAACCAAACATATATTAAACATAAAAGGTTGACACATAAAATCTTCATCCACACTTACATGTTAAATTTTTCATCTAAATTTATACATGTTAACGTGATAAAACCATAGCGATATACTACCCGGCAACCCCTTCCTTAAAAAACAGTCTTCTAAAAATGGCATTGAAAAAACATGTTTTCACAGGTTTCTCAAATATTAGATTTTAAAAAACATGTTATGAAGTACATGTATTTTTAGTATCCCTCCAATAAATAACATGAAGGGTTCTTTTCCTTTCTTATTGCTTTCTTACCTATGACGTATTCCTACATGTATTTTGTTTTCATCTACATCTAAGACGTAGCCTTATTGAGGTTTATGTTGTGCATCGACGCATGACTTCCTAAATTGGAATATATACTCTACAGATTTGACATTTCCAGTGAGCTTGTTGTGGTTTTTAGGGACAGACATGAATGGGAAATCATCGCAGCGTCTAGGGCTTTAGAATCAACATAATGCATGTAGTAATTACTACATCTGTGGGGTTTCAGGAGCGAGCTGTTTCAGAGCCACACACACTCCCCGTAGATACAGTGTTTATCTTGGGTAGAAAACGTCATGATTTTTTAGAGGAATTAAACGTGACTGGGTGACCAAACATCTACAGAGGAAAAAATGTTTTGATTGCAGCTTTTGTAAATGTCTTTGACTTTCTAACGCTTATTCTTGTAGTACATTTATTTATTTATTATCACACATCCAACAGCACAATTAGCGCCAAGAACAGGATGAATAGGAAACAAGAAATGTTAAGTTTTAGATGTGGGAGGAAAACCCCAAGGGGAAAACCCACGCAATCAGGTTGGGTTTGAAAACCCAATCCTCATGCAAAGCTCCGGTCTGTGGTGGGATTTGAGCCCGGGTCCACAGAGGTGAAAGGCAGGGAAAGAAACCACTGAGCCAACCTGATCCCCAAAGTATGCCAAGTGTGTATTTGTAACTAAAGTTGTTACAAATTACTCCAAATCCACTGTGGTTATTTTTTCCCTAATAATGATTTGAGAGCAAGTAAAGAAAGGGTCGCAAAGATACTATTTATCCACCGTGCTCATGACCTGCTTGAGCAGAGCTGTGTATTGAGAGAGTTGCGACATGGAGGGACCAGCTTTCTCCGGTCACGTGGTTGCTGGACGCCATTTTGTTCCCAAATGCAGTACAACCCAATGGGCAGACTAGTCTGGCACCCTGTATTCGCCAATGCATTTTTTGGAGACAAAATGGCTTCTAATCGCAAGTTGTCGCAACTCTCTCAATATACGGCTCTGTGCTTGAGCATAAATGCCTGCCATCGATTCTACTTTTAGAAACAAAAAAATTCACGCCATGTGAAATCCTGTCGAAAATCCATGGCCCTTAGCTGCCCTATACACGCTGTATATTGTATTAGGGGCTCTATTATGTACTATAGATTACAGTGAAAATGTCAAAGGTCTAGTATGACAGAAGTGTAGATCGAATGGAATGGACACACGGATAGTTTTTTCCACACATGTAGATTTTAGAATTCTTTGACGAGTTTGTAATGTTTTAAAATTCACATTAATTTTATGAAAGAAGGATTATCTACTGGCACTGGCAGTCCATATTATTGCTTTTAACATGTTTTTGTTTTTAATTTTGTAAATTACTTTCCTTTCTCATTGCCTCCTCTCATTACATTTACCCCTCATCACAAGCAGACATCTTGGCCCAATTTCATAGAGCTGCTTAAGCACAAAAAATAGCCAAGCACAACAAAATTATGCTTACCAAAACTTGGTTACCAGCCAAAATGCCATTTCTCATGTACAATCTGTAACTGGCATCCTGCTAATTTTTGCTCAGCAGAAACTTTTTAAGCAATGTTTTCTACTTAAGCAGCTCTATGAAATTGAACCCTGAAGTGTAGGGTATTGCAACTACGACACAACATTTGGTGTTCAAAAGTTGACATGATGTGTTATAACAACAAGAGTACTTATACGGAGGCAATGACATCTGTTGCCCCTGGTCTTGGCCTTGATGCCCCGTAAACAAGTTTCCTGTAGACTTTTAGTGGAAGTGCCCTTTGCAAAATGAGAATGGCATTGCCCTCTCAAAGATGAAATTCCAGGCCTCCAACAACTGACAGCATGGTTCCCCTGCTCTCCTCATCGACCTCTTCCCAACCCCTACCCCCACCCCACCCCGAACACTGCACATCTCAGCTCCCCCAGATGTCTGAAATGTTGTATATTATTACAAACTTATATAGTACTACAATTAGTACTACATTTTTAATAGCTACATTTACCCAGGCCAGGAGTTTCATCTTTAAGAGGGCAAGGCCATTTTCATTTTGCAAAGGGCACTTCCATTGGAAAATCTTGAAGTCTATGGGAAACTTATGAAGGGGCACCAAGGCCAAGACCAGGGGCAACAGAGGCTATGGCCCTCATGGCCTCTGTATATTCCAGGCCTGATGTCCATAGATATGCTAATATCTGTAAAACATTCATAGATGTTAATGGGAGCTCTGTAGGAAGGTCGTTCTGCTACATTAACCACCCCCCCCCCCCCCCATCAACCATAGACTCCATGCACCAGCAGGGGTTTGAACTTGAAGGTCTTGTGAGAACAAGTCAAGGAATACACTAACTAATATTTCCTGACTTGCAGACATCTCTCAAAAAGAGACAGCTCAATCTGACAGGAGGATATTTATAAATCATCAGCTGTAGATGGAGACTGGAAAATAGGGCATAGGTCACTTGAGATCTTTTCTTAAGAAGGACAGCCATTTTTCATTCTGTTTCGTGTAAAGCTGGTTTTACCAAACTGAAGCATTAAGGAAACTTTAGTCAAGTTTGAATTTTAATAGTATTTTGTTTTGTTTTACTTTGCCAATGTGAAGTGTTTGGCTGTGGCTGAAACAATGGCTGTACTTTGGCTAGGACATGTACATGTATGAGCAGCCACACTCGGCCACAGCCTCAAACAAAATGACTTGGCTTTGGCTTTAGCTGTGGCTATGGGTAGATCACTGTATAAGCTCTGCCTAACATGGCTGCTGAAGCCAAACATGGCTGATGAAGGCTACAGCCAACACCATAGCCAAAGACACCCAGCTGTGGCTATGGGTAGGTGTAAGTTCTGCCTAACATGGCTGCTGAAGCCAAACATGACTGCTGAAGGCTACAGCCAACACCATAGCCAAAGACACTCAGCTGTGGCTATGGGTAGGTGACTGTATAAGCTCTGCCTAACATGGCTGCTGAAGCCAAACATGGCTGCTGAAGGCTGTAGCCAACACCATAGCCAAAGACACTCAGATGTAGATGGGTACATGTAGGTGACTGCTAACATGGCTGCTGAAGCCAAACATGGCTGCTGAAGGCTACAGCCAACATAGCTAAAGACACTCAGCTATGGCTATGGGTAGGTGACTGTATCTGCCTATAATATAATTCAACATGGCTGCTGAAGTCAACAGCCACAGCCATATAGCCATATATGTACAGTACTTAGCAGCCAACAGCCATAAGCCATGAAGACACTCCATGTAGGCAGAGACCTTGCCTAACCAGTATGATTCATATTGTGCTGTTTAAAGACTCATCAACACTTCACATTTATCTACATGTACAGTTTGTACAATGTATGAAAGCCTAGTACATGTAGTAAGTGACCACGGCACACAGTGATTCACAATTATGTTGATGTCTTACTCATTTAGAGCAAGTCAGACTCCCTGCGTGCTGTAATGGATCATCACACTGTTTCACAGAAAGGCGCCAGTCTATTTTTGGTTTAATCCCTTTCAGCCTCAGTTTGATTGCATGGAATTGTTTGAGGAAATGAAAGAAACCTGGAACATATCAAGGGGCACCAAGGCAATGACTACAGGGGCATGGAGGCACTTGCCTCTGTTGCCTCCATGAAGTACATGTATCTGGTTTGGCTGCACAATACGGACAAGAGAAAAATGTTATTGAAACCATCTTAATCTTTTCAAAGGATGCACCAAAAGATTTTCACAAAGGTGCAATCATAAGCCAGGGTTCAAAATTTACAGTGGACTGCAAGCCAGAGGCCAGTGATTTTAGGGTCGGGGCCAGTAAAGTTATGACCGGACAAGTCCGGCAGTCTTGTGGGTTTTTTTTCAATTGAATAGTAATACCTTATGTGTATTCTTTAAAATAATATTTTTTTAAAGAGGTTCAAATGTTGACTTTAAGTCTGATAACTATCTTTCAATTTCTGTTTAGCGTTGAAGTATACTCACCCGTAAGATAATGAGATTTATCTTTCCTCGGTGCTTGTTAACAAACCTTTTTTTCTCATTTTGATTCTGGTCTTGTAAAAAGAAATTCTGGTCCAGTAAAATAGTTGAGATATAAGCCCTCGGGTTTTGTGGATTTTCCCTAAAAATCCAAGCCCTGTGAGGAATTAGAAATGTTTTGTATGACAAGACAGCTCCTTACGACAAGGAAATAACAAATTAATGATGTTTTTAGAGTTGACCTGTCAAAGTCCAATTCGCCCAGGAGCAAACATAGATGATGTTTTTTCAGTTGAAATATTTTGGATTTAGGTTTCAGGCACATGCTGTAAATAGCTCTTTGTGTAAACAAGACGTTGCAATCGAAGAAGTGCAGCCTGGATGTCCATTAAACAGACCTTTGGGTTATGTTTCTTTCTTTTCTTATTTTACGAAAAGGAAAGGAGCAACGATAAAAAGTCATCTTGGATTTGTTTAGAATGAACTCACCTTGCTGTGAGTCGCACACCCTAGAAGCTAAAACCTTTGAAGCTTGCATACTGTATCCAATGAAACCACAAAACTGAAATCATAATCTCTTGTTGATTTTATGGAATTACGCAAAGGCCACGGAGACCATGGCCTCTGTAGCCCCTGGTCTTGGCCTTGGTGCCCCTTCAAAGGTTTTCCATCGACTTTAAAATCTTCCAATGGAAGTGCCCTTTGTGAAAATGGCCCTGCCTTCTCAAAGATCAAATTCTAGACCTGATTTGTTGAAATTTTTCAGACTGGAGACAAAATTATATTCCAGGCCTGGAAAAACACGGAGGCCATGGCCTCCGTTGCCTCTGGTCTTGGCCTTGGTGCCCCTTCAAAAGTGTACCATAGACTTTCAGATTTTACAATGGAAGTGCCCTTTGCAAAATGAAAATGGCCTTGCCCTCTCAAAGACGAAATTCCAAGCCTGATTTTCTCAAATTCCCAAAATTAATTCTATCTTTCTCAAAACCATTTTTCAAACTGTCCAAGCCATGGTAGTATTTTAGTTCTGTGTTTAACAAATTGTTTACAGCATGCAGGAATTTGATATACACAAGATGATGAATTATAATGAAGATGCTCCGTAGATTCTGATTTTTTAAGTCACTCCTCTTTGGCGAAAGAATGAGTCAGATATATTCATTCACCACCTCCTTGCTGTGTAACCTAAAGGCAAATGAATTTCTGTACATGCGTAATAAGAAAAAAATGCACAGCATAACGGCTCAACCACAAGTGGTTTTTGAGTGAATAATTGATGTCGTTAAATGGTCGGACATGTTCTACATACATACTCTCATGTTTTAATTTGTAATTTGTAACCTCAGCTTGTGATGTTATTTTTTATGTATAAATTTTTTTTTTTGGGGGGGGGAATGAGACTTCTCACACCAAACTTGATTTCAAAATTTTATATTTTCTTCAAAATCAAAAGTCATCGTAATTACTTTGAATTCAAGGAAGTTCTTTCATTGTATTGGTTTTATTTTAGTTTTCATCTCCAGTAAGTCATTTCTTAAAAGACAATCACATTAAAAGAAAAGTCTTTCAAACAAACTTAATGTCAGCG
>CM037467.1:3504272-3579272 GCA_021014325.1 Plazaster borealis
ATTTGACAAATTATTCCTGTAATTACAAGTTCTCAGCCTCATCAAAGAAGAGGGGGGAGAGGGGAGCCGATGCAGTCTCCATCCGGCGTTAATTACAACCTTCCAAGACAGTCAAGCCATGGCCGGAGTCTATGCAGACATTTGGATGTCATTTATTCATGGGAATTCTAATGTCGCTAATCTACATCTAGCTTTTGGTTACACTAGAGGGGAGAGCAGGTGCTATGTGTGCGCGATGGCAAAGATATTTACACTTTAACGGCTTCAAATTACAGGAGATGTTAAAACTTGGGGAGTCATCCAGGGCAGTTATTGCCCCCTTGGAAGCGAGGCTGGGTACTAGATTAAAATTTACACCGGATATGCACCTGTAATTATAGTTGTTAATACAATTATACATTTCAGATTGATTAAGTAGGTGGTTTAAATTTCTGTATGAATGCTTTTTCAAAATAGCTACACATGCAACCTGTGACATCACATGTTTACGCAAGTTTCTGGACTTCCTGCAGACATAATTTGTACACAGCCCAATGTAGAAAAACATAAAATCTTACAAATCACGTTTTCATCAACTTTTGATACACAGAAAAGGGGCACATCTCAAAACTTGAACAGCTGTTATTTGTATAACTCTTGAATTTATGTGGAAATTATCATGTACAAAATGTAAAATTGTGCATATGCCAAGTGTAGTATTTTGCCTGCCAGGTAATGCCCTGGAATGTACAAGATCACTCTTTTTTGCAACCAAGGTTACATTGGTCTGTAAGGCGTTGTAAAAAATTGTTTTTTGTAAAAAAAAAAGCGGATGATAACAATCTTCGAAAAACTTGATCATGTCAGGAAGTAGAGCACTGTACAGTAACAGAGGTTTTCATGTTTGATCCAAAACTGTGAACGTATTTTGTTGAATGGATTCAAATTCAGCGAGTCACTTTCCATGGGGGCTGAAAGGCCACTGATTCAACGTGCCATAAACGGGCGTGAGATTAATTTTGCCAAGGGGGGGGATCTGCCACTCCGGTTTGTTCTTTTGCCACTTTTCCCTCCGGTTTGAATCACCTTCAAAATTAAGAAAAATTGAACATGCACCAGTCACTTGTCTTAAAGTAAGTGCGGAATCAAGCAGACATGATGCGCATCGTTTTACAGATCATTAAAGAACATCGGAAGCAAAGGAGGGATGTCATCTGTGAACGAAAGCAGTACAGACCCAGACACATGCTTTGAATAACAATCAGATAGTGTCGTCTGGATTTCCTGAGAATTGTTGCATTAGCGCTGAACGATAAGATCTGTAGTCCGTGCTCAATGTTAAGCTTTCCACTCAACCACCTGGACCACCAGTCTTCAAAACTGTCAAAGTGGACCGCACAGTCTTCAAAACTGTCAAGTCAAGCAAATTTTTACTGAGCACAGTAAAGCCCATCCTCTGGGAGCCGATGTCAAAAAAACAACTTACTAAGCACAACAAATCTTGCTTAGCAGTGAATGGGTTACCAGCAAGAATGTTGTATAGTTTACATTACTTTGACCAATGTCCCTGTTAATTATTTGCTAAGAATCAAAATCTGCTAAGCAATATGCTTTGCTTAAACAGCTTTATAAAACTTGTGCCTGTGTTTTCAAAAATGCTGTCAAGCATGAAACTTCGCTAAGCAGAGATAAATCTACCTCAGCAGAAATATGCTACTCAACAATATACAATGCACATTTCTGCCAATTTCTGCTTGGGAAAATCTGTTACGCAATTTGTTTATACATTTTTGTAATTGCCAAACAAAAACTGAATATATGAGGCCTACTCCAAATTAGCCGCTACGGTTGCGGCTGTGACTGTTGCTAAGGGTGTTACTAAGGATGTCCTATACTTCAACACATGGTGATGTGGCAATCCAGCTGTAGCCGTAGCCATACCTGCCAATTCAGACATGGCCTGCCGTGCACAACAAATTTGTGTACAGTTTTTTTCTTCAGTTTCCTATGGCGGTGTTTTATATTTTTCTTTTTAGAGAAAATCAGCTGGTCAGCTGAAAAGTTGCAAGCCTGATAATACCATCAACAGATTTGTCCGCTGAGAGTGGAAGTCCAAACAGGATAATATTCTCAATCAGCTTAAATGGTAGCAGAGATCAGGGTGAAATCTTTATCCCTCTAGGCCTCACTATCCAGCCGCAAAAAAATAACAAAATAGATTTAAGGATTTGTTGCAAATGACTCATGTTTTGGCCTCGGGACAAAAAATAGTCTCTTACACACAACGATGACATTGGTTGTGTTGTGAGTGCTAATTTAATTGAGTTGTACTTTTCAAGGGCTGTGATTGAAGAAAAAAATCAAAGTCCTGGAAACTGTTAACGGTCTAAGTTTGTAGAATGAAACCCCATTGAGTTAAATGGCATTTTAGCTTATAACCTTGTTTTGGTAAGCAAAATTGTTTTCATTCTTCATTCTTTCTATAAGTCAAAAAAAAAAGGAAAATTGTTTTGTTACATGCAACAAGATAAAAGATTGATATAAAAGTATACAATAAACAGTATAGACCCCTTGCACAACGCGCAGTGCACTCACACACTCAGAGGTAGTATCAGATCAGGATGGTGATTTTTACAGAATTTTGAAAACCTTTTTATAAAATGGACATTTTAGGGTCAAAACACAAAAAAACGCGGGCACTAAAAGAGTTAAGCAGCTCTAAGAAATTGGGCCCTGATTGGATTTATGAGGGGAGAACCGCTTCATTGGACAGTCTCTTGACCACCTGAGGTCCGCACCTTGAGCTTGGAGTCACAGAATCTCTTAATTGGTTGAGAAGATTTGAGTGGGATACCGATGTGATTAAAATCATCGGACTATCTGATGGCTGAGAACCATTAACGGTTATCTATCGGCACGGAAAATGTCATTAAGCACCTGATTGCATGCGTTAACAAAATTAAGACCGACAGTGGTCAGCTGGTCAAATGCATATTCAAGACATGAAGACCAGTGAAAAAATTAAGTCCTACTGCTTATCCTGCTAGCTACAATCCCGGCCAAAATGCTTAGGAAAACTGACAATGAACATACCCTCCACCCCTCTCCCCACTCAATGTTGTTGTCATTTTAGAATTATTTGTTTAGGATTCTTTTCCCATTTTTGAGATTGAATTAATAGGCTTTCAAGTCACAGTGGTTATATTCACTTTTATTAATCCTGGCCATTATAGAATGGGTTTGTCTTGTCATCTGATTCCAATAGTTGTTCTTGCCTTTCTATTTTATTTACAGACATTAAGTTTCAAATGATCACACATGAAAATTGAAATGGAAAGAAGGGACACTTAAAAGGGCTGGTTTATACAAGACTGCAGGTTGTCCTTAAAATAAAATAAAAAATCCAGACGGCATTTTCTTAAAGAGTATTAAAAGAGCGTTTTTAAAACCTTTGAAAGTCACAGAGAATGCCGCTTCCACAAATACAATTTCAGGTCGACCACCACAGCAGAAAATCCCCTTCCGCAGATTATCCCAGCCAAAAAAAGAAAAAAAATGCCTTTGGAAACTTTTTCTTCTAAGTCCATCCGCCACTTTTGCTGAATCATCCCTTGGAATCTCCTGAACACGATCAAACCCTTATTACACCCTTAATTAGACAATTTGGTCACGGAGTTTCACTTGGGCACAAAGGAAAGGGAAGTATTGCTTGCAAGGTACGTAGGTATCAGTTCACAGAGCAAAGCATTGTACTTTCTTTCTCTTTTTTCATTCTGGGACAAAGTGCATTGATCTCTGGTGGGATATTATTTCACTGTCAGGTTGATTGTGAGCTATCAAGGGAAACTGTGTCTAGCAGAAAGGTGCACCTTATGCTTCAACTTAAACCTCAAGGGTAAACATATAAGATTGGTATACGGCAAGGAAACAAACTAAGAAATTCTACATCAAACTCGGGCATTTCCCACTCAAGCTCAAAACTGGGTTTATTTGCTCATCAAATAGATGAGAAGACGTGCTTTCAAATACAATCTATTTTAGGCCTATAAAAAAGTGTAAGGTCAGTTTTTCTCAACAATAGGGTATTAGTGCGACGGATACGTCATCATTATGACGTAATACGCTACTCGCTATCCGCTATACGTGCAGACGACACTGATATCCCGCTTGCTACACGTAAGCAAAAACATGTAGGAAAACCTTGAAACTTCTAGTAATTCTCCTGTATTTGTTTCCAAATATGTATGAAGAATAGTATCAAAATAAATGAATCTATTTTGTTGATTTCTAAAGACTTTGAAATACGAAAATGCACTGTTTCTTCGTCATTTTCCTCTAAAGCTATGAACATAAGCTGGTCTATGGAGGATGCCATGTTGAACAGCGCCACCAAGTGCTGTGCTGGAACAGCGAACAGTGCCACCAAAATGCTGGGATTGCAAACCAATAGAAAGGCTGCTAACGGTTACGGATAGGTATGCGTATGCGTATCTGTTCGCGTGCGAAACCTCCCTATTATGAGACATCATATCACATTGATATCATGGCTGATGTTTACGATAGTCTTTACTTTTAATGCCATTTCACTACTTCCAAGAAGTGCCCGATTGTGGCATGAAGCATTACCAAATAATAAGTTTAAAACTGGAAAGATCACAGACTATATTTGCAATTAATTTTCAGAGTCATTACCACAAAAAAAATGAAAAAGTGAACTTACTGCTGACACAGGTTGACCAGGTGTTCGTCTGTGGTATTTGTTGGAAGGCCTCTTATATACAAGTTTGTCTGACTGAGTTTGTCGTTGCCGTAACTACTTTGTGACGACTGGGAGTGGGGGGAATGTTGTTGACTGGAAGAGCCAGAGCTACCTGCGGAGCCTGTGTTGCTGGCCGGGCTTGGTGGGGGCATCGTTCTTACAGGTGGGTATGTCTATAAAATACAACAAGAAAACAACCACAAAGTTTACTACAAGCAAGCAATCATTTGTTATAATAGGCCCAAGTCAACTGGTCTAGCGACTAGCTGTTCATTTGACGACATCACATACATTTTGACGAGCCTATATGATTTTTGAACAATATTTTCGCATACAATAAACTTAAAAACATCATTTCATTCACCGGACTCGGGAAAGTACTGGGTATACAGTGGTTAATACACATCGGTGAAAGGGCAAAAAAAAAAAAACTATATATTCTTTATCCCTGATGCAAAATTCACATATCTACATATATTAAATCGTTGCTGTACCTGCTGCAAAAAAATATAGGATTCAAATTGCCGCTAGCCACCAGGCTAGCTCGGTGGTCTAGTGGTAAGACATCTGCTCTGGAATGGCAAACGTCATAGGTTCATATCTCACCAAAATTATATGCCTTTGGATTTTTTCACAGAGGACTTGGGAAAAACTGAGTATACAGTGCTCAATACACATCCGTGTAAGGGAAAAAACAAATAGCATTCTTAATCCCTGATGCCAAATTCAAAAAAAAAATCTTTGTAATCATCATATTCCATCTACCAGACAAGCTTGGTAATATTCAAAAAAGCCCCACCGAACACAAGCACAACAACTATTATCTATTTAATTGCACTATAGTTTGACGCCTTTTTTTTTCAGATAGTTAGATTTCAGAGGAATTATTTCAGAAACAGTCATATTGAGAAGAATGCGAAACTGAAATTTCAACTGATGATAAATTTGTTGACTGTATGTAACGTCTACATTGAGCGCCTACGCAACAAATATCAGCAAACACATAAATATGTATTAAGTATCCGACCAAGTCTACACCGAAATCTGTTTTTCATTTCCTCGACTTGTTTGGCCTATTTCCATTTTTTATCGCCAGCTCAAATTCATGGAATAAGATCCAAGGCAAACTCCGTGTTACATACAATCATGTTTGAAGTTTGTTCGCTGGGCTCCCGCAGTCTTGAGGTAAAGACTAAAATCCCACTTGTTTTCCCTATCTCGTCTATAAAGGGAAACTCAACACTTACTAATACGAACATTGTACTCTCTAGACTTTTTCGCAGTCTGAAAAATTGTTATCCAAGTCCCCCCCCCCCCAGGGCATGGTAGTGATTTCTATAAAGTAGGCCATATGATAACAAGTAGAGTATTTTGGATATGGAGATTATCTCCATCAAATCCTGCTACTCTTGTCAAGAATTCACATTAAGTTGACCAACCATTTGAAACCATTTAGCTCTATGGGTTGTGTAGGGTGGCACAACTGTGCACAGATGTAACTGTGTACTGTTATCTATCATTTAAAACCACAGTGGATGATATTGAATGGTCAGACAGTAGGAGGGTTGACTGTGTAGATGCATTCATCACATGATTTCATATTGCAAGTTGAGCTAGTTTATATATCATACAAAAAACCACAGTGGATGATATTGAATGGTCAGACAGTAGGAGGGTTGAATGTGTAGATGCATTCACCTCATATGATTTCATATGGAAAGCTGGCATAGTTTATCTATCATACAAAACAACAGTGGATGATATTGAATGGTCAGACAGAAGGAGGGTTGACCGTGTAGATGCTTTCATCACATGATTTCATATTGAAAGCTGGCATAGTTTATCTATCATACAAAACCACAGTGGATGATATTGAATGGTCAGACAGTAGGAGGGTTGAATGTGTAGATGCATTCACCTCATGATTTCATATTGAAAGCTGGCATAGTTTATCTATCATACAAAACCACAGTGGATGATATTGAATGGTCAGACAGTAGGAGGGTTGAATGTGTAGATGCATTCACCTCATGATTTCATATTGAAAGCTAGCATGGTTTATCTATCATACAAAACCAAAGAGGATGATATTGTCAGTCAGTTAATTTGTTAAATCTTACACAATATTTCACAATTTTTATTTGGTTTACAAGAATAAAGTAAACAGGTGAGATTCCAAAATACAGAGACGGAACATTGAACGTTTAAATGGGTCAGGATTTCTGGATACAGTAGTTCTACTCAATGAACCAGCAAGCCCCTATTAACACCACAAGAACTGACATCAGCCAGGAGAAACAAAGTCTTAATTCAAATGTTCCTTTACTCACAGCTAAATTGTGTGTATAAACAAGAACAAGACAACCTCTTCAAGATGTTGTGATTACTATCCACATAGGCATTTTCTAGCAAGTCATTCCCTCATTGAACAACCAGTCTGGACGTCCTTTCTCTATGATTACACACAGCACTTGGTAAATGTACATATGGGTGACCTTATTTGAATACCAATGAATCACACATGCCAGTGTCCCAATGGTGTTGTGACCTTCATCTTTCTTCAAACTTAGTCAAACCTACCTCCATGGTAAAACCCAGAGTTCAAGAACTATTTCAGTCATGACTTTGAGTCCCATCTCTGCAACTGACTATATGTGGAGGTTCCATACAGTCATTGATTTCAACTGTCTGTTACAGTGCTTAGCAGTTTTGGTAGACTTTGGTAGGCGATAGAACACCGCACTAAGTGACCATTTATCCTGTTTGGTGATCATGTTTGGCATTGGTCTTTTTACAAAGGTTTCCTACAAGAAAATACACAAACTGATACACAGGATTCCACACAAGTCCACGGTACCTTACTTTAACCACTTCATGTTGGTATTCTGACTTATTTTCCGGTATCATTTTTTGGAACTTTTTGAGTTATTGTTTTCCTTTGAAAATATTGTTGCATCAGTGAAACCCTAACTTGACACAAGAAAATCCGAAGTGGTTCCGGGCGTTAAAAAACATCCACCCCCAAGTCTGTCAAAAAAAGGTTTGCGGAAAAAACACATCATCAGACGTGACATTGTTAAAATTGACCACAGATATCAGAAATCTGGACGACTTTCATGACATGTAAATTATGTAATAAACATATTTTGGTAATTGCCCAACACAAGGCCAAATGGCTACTGGAGGTGAGAGTTACAAGGAAAGAATAAACTATTTTTAAGGGAGAGAAGACATCCGCTCACATTTCTCTTGAAAAACTGTGATAGATTATAAGATGGTGGAAAACAAGATAGAGGTGGGGGAGTTCCAAAGTGCAGCAGTACGAGGGAAAAAGCTAGTAGACTATCTCACACTGGCCTTTGGAACAGATACACAAGATGAGACAAGGCGTGAACTGCAAGTACATATTTCAACACACATTACATCAAGTCTAAAAAATTAGTCAGACACCCATATCTGTTTCATGATTACTTGAGGTTAATGCATTGTGAGAAGCCAGGGAATTCCCCCCCCCCTCATCATGGTTTGGGTCAAATTCTACAGTCAGGCTTGAATTCTCTCAAGGTTTTTCATCACTATTTTATTTACAGGCGGATCAGGGACACACTCTCTAAGTTAAACATGAATCCTGCAATGTCTTGGACAGAATGTCAACAAATTCCACAAAGTGTTTACACTTTATTTCACAAACTCTACAGCAATCTGAAGCACATTTTATACTTTCTATAAATAATGTTGCCAATTTAGTGTCTCCTTTGAAAAAGGTAAGTCAATCCTCCGATCCCTAAGACTTTTTTTATGGAACTGTTACGCTAAGCCATTAAAAGCCGCCAAGTACAAACAAAGTATTCATAAATCCCCGCCCACATGAGACCTCCCAAATGTCTTATTCTTGGGAGGTTGAGCTTAGAGGAGGCTTAGATGTCACGTCAACCATGCTGACCTCCAAAGATGAAGATAGATGTTTGTGCTATACCAGGGCAAACAACATCTTATGTGGGTAGTCAGCGCAAGAAATTTAACTCCTAGTGTAGTAAATGTAACATCAATCTGGAGTAATTTTTAAAGCATGGGTTAGTTGTGGGGATCAATGTAAATATATATCAACAATTTTCAATCTAAGAAAGAGCAATTGAGAATTATCAATGTTTTAAAACTTTGAATTTGTGTGTGTCCCCCCAAAAAATATATATATAATAATAATGAAATCAATAATTAAATAAATATAAATAAATAAACAAAATAAATAAACTAAATAAATAAATAAAATTTTGTTGTGTGGGTCAAAGAAAATAAACCAAAGGAAATAAACTAAGAACTCAAATCTTAAAAATCGAAAATTGGGCCGGGTGGGTGGTTCAAAACAATTTGAAAAAAATTATAATAATAAAAACACTGATAATTCTAAACAGTCCCTAAGAGCTCAAAATATTGTTCTGATGCCATAAAAATATGTCTCACCATTAAAAAATAGCTCTCTGCAAAATAATGACCACTTTGAGAGGAAGCGCTATATAAAAATTGTGTATTATTATTATTGAAGGAGTTTCTATGAGTGTGGTCGGATCTTAGCTTTTCTGTTGATATTTTATCATGCCGTGGTCAGCTGTGTTAGGAACCCTGAATACAAGTTGCAGTGGCAGTTCTAATTCTCATATCATGAAAGGGAACAAGACTATATTTTCCTTCCAGCCTCGGTTTGGTTTGTATTGGGTTCGCATAGAAGAGAAGCAAGATGGCCACCCATGGCAACGGATTTGTACCTTGGTTCCTATTTATGTCAAGCATGCTTTTGCCAAGTAAAGGGAGGGTATACCTTTGGTAATTACTTTAAAAAATAACTACCATGAAAAAGTACTTGGTAAAGAGCACTGAAGAGTCTCTGATATTATAAAACATTGTTAGAAACGATCCCAAATGTAGTTTAGAGAAAGAAGTAATTTTTCACCAAAAATCTTTGAATCCAAGGCATGAAGCCTTTCTCAGGCATCTGAAATCACACAATTCTATGCAACAAGGGTGGTTTTTGCCTTTCATTATTTTCTCGCAACTTTGATGACCAGTTGAGCCCAAATTTTCACAGGTTTGTTATTTTGTGCATGTTGGGATACACCAAGTGAAGATACTGGTCTTCGACAATTACCAAAAGTATACCCTGCCTTTAAGAGAATCCTGAAATTGGTGTGTCAACTTTCTACCATCTCCACGACTTCAACTACATAGAGACTTTGGATTCAGAGTCACTTTCATAATGTCTTGTCTGATTTTCTACTGGAAATACCTTCTACTCATAAAGAGTAGCAAACTTTAGGACTGCATAATCTTTCAAATCAGTGATAATTGATGAAAATTCAAACAAAATGCTAGCGGCGTCTCTTCTTACAAACAGGACAGACTTTACATTTTGCATCATTATCATATCTGTTGACACTCTTAAAGGTATTATACAGGAATGGTTGAGCTGACAAAATAGTCGCAGACAGTGTTCATGTTTTGTGTGATCAACCACATGTATACGAAATAACAAACCTGTGAAAGTTTGGGCTTAATCCGTTGTGTGAGTCAGGAGAAAATAGTGAAAAACCATGCACAATTTTCAGTATGTAAACATACTGTTGTTATTTTTGGTTGTAACAACGGAAATAAACATATTGTTGTTATTTTTGGTTGTAACAACGGAAATCAGCTGTTGCATTTTTTTATATCAGTCTTCAGATACAGTTTTCTTGATTATGACGTTATTTCAGAGGGAAATATTTCACAGAAAAAAAATTATAGTATGAACTTCATAATCAGTAACCTTCAGACTAAAATTAAAACAATGCGGTTTTTTATCCTTACCAATCCTGTGTAATACCTTTAAGCCCATGAGCTTCTTTTAACTCAGTATAAATGGTTGAAAATGCATCAAGGGAAACATGTCCAGTAATGGCAATGTCAATATTATCAGAAATCAAAAACTCCATTACATAGGCATAGGTTAGGTTTATAAATACCAAACGCAATTAGCTGTGCAAATAGATCTGGTGGAACACTTCACACTCACAAAATTAAGATGGATGGCTAAGGTTTGAATGTTAAGAGATTAAGTCTGTCTGACGAAATATCCAGTAATTCTAGGACGAGGATTCGTTATTAGGAATGGGAGTCTTTGCTGACAAAAAAAAGAACCAAAAACTAGCATCCAAATGTTAGGGGGCATGTTGAAAATTGATTGCACATCTTTTAGTAACCCCTTGAGTTATAGACAAGGAGCTTCCGGAAACAGTATCCTCAGTGCTGGAGAAGTAGATCAAAGAGCAGGATATCTTTATACCTGACGAAAATAACAGATTTGTTTTTTCACCAGGCAGACATAAAAAAGTCTAAAAACATTCAAAAGCCTGAAATTTTTCATCCCTGCATTATAATATTGGAAAATATGGAGTATTCCGCTAAAATATGGAAATATATCAAAGCCATAACTCTATGTGTCAACTTTCCATTAAGCCGCAAAAGTCAACTTTCCATTAAGCCGGAACGGTTACTAACTCACTAAATTACCAATCAAAGGGATGCTAGAATCAACAGCCTGGCTTGGTGCTGATTGTCATTGCATGACGGAATATGTCCAGCCAAAATGTGAAGCATCATTGCTTTTACGACGCAATACCAATTCCATCGACACACATACAGAGCACACAGGGACACTAACTGCAAACCCATGACAACATTAGTTTTCTCAACCTCATGCAAAGAATCCTGGTTCAATACAAATCTAACAACATACACAGGAATTCATCTGCAGAACCATTGGATAGGTAAACCATGGAGGAAACTTTCTCCATGTGTAAACTGAGAATCATTCAAAGCCATTCAATGGGTTTGGCACTGCAGTATTGAATCCATCAGAAATCTAACAACATTATCATCGTGTGCTCGGAAGAAAGACATAAGTAAGGGAAAGTTACCGGAGAAAGGGCGAAAGCAATTAATGTGCTTGTGTTTCAAGACAACTGAGCGTGGAAAGTTTGATTGTTTTTCTGCCATTCATGAAGTCATTATAGGAAAGTTAAATTCAGCATGGGAATGAAAAAACATGTGTTTGGGATAATTCTAGCACAAAAAATGTACCGATAATGCAATGGGGTTTTTTTTGTGTTTTTTTTGTCAGGAGCCATTTTACTGCTTACCGTCTTTTGTTACTGGATAAAAGTACTTTGTGTGTTTGGAAGAAGATGCCCTTCTCCCGGCCATATAACAATATAGGAACTCAATTGCAAAAACCAGTGGACTCTTGTGGAATAGTTAAACCAAGACTCATGCGAAGCATTGGTTTGGTTTTACGTCCTTCAAAAAAAATAATAATAATAAAATAATTACAGCATCTAAACAACCAAGACGATGGACTAGGAGGAAATTGGTTTGTCCAAACATGGAGGTAGAATTGGTCAAAATTACAGACCATATAAACATTACCGACTAAAAACAAAATCACTTCATAGTTTGAGCATGACATTAATTAAACTGCCTTATCCATTACCCCCATCCCCTGACAAAAATTAACAAATGGTATTGAAATGTTGTCTTGCTTTGAGAAAACTACAGGACCACACCCCCTCCCCCCCCAAAAAAAAAAATAATAATAATTATAAACGCAAAGATAATACTAAGACGTAAGAGACAAATAAAAATGTTATAATTTCATACATGATAGACCCAGTAGGCTGCCGGATGCTGACTGTTACATCCTCCCGAGAGAACATACGCTGGTTGTGCTCCACTTGTTTTCATCTTCTTCAGCTATCGGCGCACACGCGTCTGCTTCAATGACCGCTATGTCAAATTCCCACGTTTTATAGTTCCACAGAATCTTAAATCAGACTCCAACCAAGATATAAACTCCACACGCTTTGCAGAGACTTTGTGACACACTGGAGAAACACCCCCAGCTCCGTTAGAGAGATTGAATCTCTAAGTGTAGTACCAAAGGTGTTTTGAGGGGGATCTCTGGGAATAAACGAGACAGTGTTACACTGTTCAGGCTGTTCTAACACTGAGGATACACGGCTAGCCTGGGACAAACTAAAAGCAGGAGACACATCACACAGCTGATTAGAGTAGTTCACAACATTCCACAACACTTTGGATTTTAACCTATTCATCCACTTCCAATGCCAGAATTCAATCAATGCAAAGTCCCCCTTCTTGTTGTGTGTCGGCGAAGCTTCAAAAGAGAAAAACCACCGGCCACTGTGTATGATCTCCTGGTGTACTGATCACACAACGTAGCGCATACACAGTAGTTGCCTCTCTTGTGTGCACAGTAAGTGACCACTGCACAAGTGGGATGGGCTTCTTTCACTGGGTATACATGAAGACTAGGGGATCCAATGGGTTTGTTGGTAAACGCCCCTGAGGTATGCAAACAGGGTCTCTGCTGGTATTATAAACACCCAGAAACTACGGTATGCCAGTGATGTATGCACAGCTCCCTTGTCTATGTAGTGACACTAATAGCAGTTCACATCAGTGTGTGGTATGCACATTACAAGCCAGCTGTTCAATGGGTGAAATCCCCCTCAGGAGGTATATGCATGCAGGCTACATAGGCATGTGTGACATCACTGGCTAATTGACTCTGTGTGGTTGGCCAATACACTGCATAATGAGCAGGCACTTGTCACCACATTATGCAGGAGGATTCATTTTCTTTTCTTTTTAGCATGGCCAATAGAGGGATTGCAATTGGCCAATGAGTGTACTGCAATGGAAACTTCCTCTTTGTACATGTGGCTCCATGGAGAGAAGGGAAATATCAGACAAGGAAATTGGCGAATAAAAAACGGAGAACAGAAAAAGGCAAAGGGGAAAAGGATAGGAAATAAATTTATTTGTTTCCAACAGTCACAATGAAACAAGTAATTCCTCCTCCGGTATATCACAAAGCATTGACAGGGACACAATTTTGTTCCTTTGCGAATACAAACACAAATCATACAAGGGGAAAACAAGAAAATCATTGATGTACGAGGAACAGCTTTTGAAAATGTGGCTCAATTTTTGTTCTTGGGTAATTTGGCTCGGTGTGGATGATGTAATTTAACAGGAAAGAAACAGGGAAGGGAAAATGAGAACATCTTGGGAGATGAGCAGTTAGTTTAATGTTCATTCATTCCTTTTAAAAGGCTTTGGTATGTGAAACCAAAAAAATGAGGAACATCCAGTTTTGTAGTGAATAGATAAATGTATTTATTCATTACAATAATATAAGTGTTTGAAGATTTTGAAATGAAATAGAGCAGTTTTTGCTCACTATTTTGCTTGATGTCATGTCTTTCTTTAATTTTCTAGTATGCCACTCTGTCTCTATGCTGTCTAAAAAACAAATCTAAAAATGCTGTCTAAAACAAAATACCTAAGGCCACATAAAAATTAAAAATTGCCCTTTTTTGATGGGAAGTGGGGGAGGGAGGGCGTTTTCTTTTTTTTTTCTTTTTTTTGTTTTTTGACATGGCAAAATATGAAATAAAGATATCATCATAATCACTATAAAACAAAGGGTTTGTGTGATTTTGATGTATTTAAATGTTTTGTTAAACCCTTTCAACCCCTAGATGACAATTTCTGTAAACATTTTCAAAAAACTAAAATGCAGCCTAAGTAAATATTTGAAGAATTGTTCTTGTTTTTCCAAAATGAATAGCCTTTCTTCAATCATCTACTTCCGACCTATGGATTTTGAAAAAATATCAGCTGAAAAATCTGGGAGCCAAATTTGACTGAAAAGATCATTAAAAATACTTTTAAAAAATTTTATGATTGAAAAAAGAAAAGAAAAAAAAAAGGGGGGGGTCAGGGGGTTTTGTAGGGTCGGGCGGGGACGATCAACAATATTTTTTTTTTTGTGGCCTAAAATGCCACGAATGCCATTTTACTGAAATACAACCGTGTGGTACTGTCACATTTTTCTCCAAAATTTGATATATCGAAAAAACCCAAAATAATAATAAATATGCTTTGATATGCGATAGTGAGATTTACTTGTTTTGTGAATGCCACACACAAATTACAAACACATGAAATATTTTGCTTTCCCTCAATGGAATTTTTGGCCAATAAATTTAAATTCAGGACCCACCATGGAGGTGGGCATGAGATCAGCCCCTCCCTTTTCTTTCTTCTATTACATTCCAGACCCCTAAGGGCAAGATTAGAATGTCTTTGATGCACCCCTCAGGGCTCCAAATGTTTATTATCTCACAACTCATACACTGATCATGTTACAGGGCTTTCTATTGGTCAAGAGTGTCGTGGTTTCCTTTCTGATTGGTCAGAGATTACTATATTAAACTGAGTACTACGGAACCTGTGATTGGTCAAATGGGCTACTACAAGGTTTTTTTAATGCCATGCCCTACAAAAGTTGTTGTGATTGGTTGATAGCTTCATAAAAAAAGTATGTTATTGGCTAGGACGTGGTAGCCAGACATTCCACTTGATTTCATTCATGGATTTCTTATTTGAAGGTTCCATGATTGATTGGAATTTTGCTATTACTTGATTGTGTCTTCCAAGGATACCATAGCTGTCCATATTGACAGCGGACCTAAAGGGTCTAATGACATTGTTTTACCCACAGAGTTTAAAGCCCCTTTCACACGAAAGGAATTTCACGAAGCTGTTTATCGGTATGCAAATTTTCATAATTATTAAAGCAGAAAAACATGCCTAAGCAAAAGTGTATTTCATTTTCATAAACTACCAAGAAGATTTGACAGTGCTTTCAAAATGAATTTGCATTGTTACATCACTCATCAGGGCCCAATTTCATAAAGCCCGAAGCACAAAAACTTGCTAAGCACGGAAAAAACTTGCTTAGAAGAAACAGGTAACCAGCCAAAATTTCATAGAGATTACATTGTTGCCACTGGTTCCCAACTCATTTTTTGCTAGTATTTTCTGCTTAACAGCTTTATGAAATTGGGCCCTGCTTACAAGAACCGCCAGCAAGGAAGAGCGTGTCTTTTGCTGTGCTTACGGTTAGCCATGTTTATGAAACAGAAATTCTGCTAATGGCCGCTCCGTAAGCAGAAAACGTCTGCTTACAGGAAGCGGACCCAGGGAGGTTGTGGTTAAGACAAACCAATGGTTATTCTGTGGTCCTTAAAGTAGAGGCCCTTAATGAACTTTAGGCCATATCCAAATTGGCGGCTACAGCTACGGCTACGACTGTTTCTAAGGATGTACTTTACTTCAATGTATGATGAAGCAGAAACCTAGCCGTAGCCGTAGGCGATAATTCGGACATGGCCTTAGACAAAGCAAGAAGTCTAGTCTGTGATTCAGCATTTTTGATCTGGATGTGTTGTTTTACCTGATGTGTTGGACACCATCCCTACCCCATAGTGAGTTTAAGACACGGATGCAATTATCCAATGTTTTCATGTGACCCTCACTGGATAGATTTGTTCGGGAATCACGGCAGGAGAGGGAATATGAAATGGGATGGTCATATTAAAATGGGATTCAACCCAGTTTGGATGCAATCAGCATCTACCATAATGATTACTGGCTGGGAATGAAATTGGAAAAATTGATTACATTGTGATGTTTTTCCATCTAATGTAATGGCATACATTATCTTTTAATATACGGAAGGTCTTGTAATATTGACATTCTGGAAACTGAAAACCAACACTTTAACACATGTTTCATTTATCAACTTTTTGTTTAAATCTCCTATCAGTGTAAGAATCTATCAAAATAACATTGATCTTTATCACTGATGCAATTATTACATCTATAAAATTGTTATCTGTACCCCCCCCCTTCCTCCAACCCGGATACGGCCTTAGGGTGACACCAAAACAACGGAATTTTTCTTGGATTTCCAAGGGAATTTCCATGGGAAAATTTCTCAGGGAACTTCTTGGGGAACTTCTTGGGGAATTTCCAAGGGAATTTCTCAAGGAATTTCTCAAGGAATTTCTCAGGGAAACGGGCTATTTTTGCAAGAATGATAATTCCAGGTCTTGGGGTACATGGGGAGACTCCAGTAGTTGGAGTTGGAGCAGTTCACCTTGATACTACTCTCCTCATCACTTGTGCATGACTGCCTCTATTCCTGCCCATTCACATCTTGACTTGCCTGGGGGCTCTTAGGCTAAGCCTTTGTTAATGTTACCACACAATGTAAATCCCTTCTTCCTGAGCCCCTTGGTGGTCATGCTCCTGTATTGAAGGATAACTCAAAGACAGATGTACCAAGAGTGTCAACCATGGTCCCAGCTCTACTGGTAGGTAAACCAAGCGGGTCACTACACTGGTGCATCAGAGGTCGATTTCACACAACTCTTCCTAACTTAGGACTAGCCCTAGGCAATGCTAAGAGATAGGACTAGTCTTAAGTTAGGACCAGTCTTAAATTAAGACTAGTCCTATCTCTTAGCATTGCCTAGGACTAGTCCTAAGTTAGGAAGAGTTTTGTGAAATCGACCCCAGGGCTCCAATTTGGGGGGAAGGGGAACCCACAAGATTGCAAGGGCCGATTCACAAAGAGAAATTAAGCTCAATCTTAACTATGTATCAATCTTAATTGCTAAGCAAAGTGTGATGTCAAAATACAAATCACTATGGCATTATTGACAACTCATCCTAAGATGAATCTTGGTGCTTTGTGAAATCAAGCCATGGGGCTTGCAGCTGAAATGTTTCACTGGACCAGAATTTATTTTACTAAACCAGAATCTAAATAAGTTGAACAAGCACAAAGAGAAGATCTATCTCATTTGTCTTATCTGTACTTCTACACTCAAGAGAATAGAAAGATATTTATCAGACTTGTAATCAACATTTTTCATTTGAGATATTACACAGTTGAGGTATTACTATTCGAACTGAAACACACAAGACCACCAGACTTGTCTGGTGGTGAGTTTACCAGACCAATGCTAAAATCACTGGCATTGGCCTGGGGTCCAGCGTTGCTCTATGGTACAACTATATATACTTCAATTTCATAGAGCTGCAAAAGCACAAAATTTTGCTTAACATGATTTTTTATTTTTATTTTTTTTTTCAAGAATAAAATTTTTAAACATTGAGGACATCAAGGCCAAGATCACTGCCCAATTTCATACAGCTGGTTAAGCACTGCATATTGCCTCACAGTTTTCCTCTAAGTGAGAATGAACAGGTTACCAGTCACAGATGATTACATGTGACATGGTAGTTTGGCTGGTAACCTTTTTTCTGGTAGGCATAAATGTTGCTGTGCTTAGCTACTTTTTGTGCTTATAAAGCAGCTCTGAACCCTGGGCAATGCACAAGCCTGCTGGGTCCAATTTCATGGCTCTGCTTACCGCAGAATTCTGCGCTTACGGCACCCTTTAAAACACATAGTTGTATGGACTGTAAGCGCAAAATTCCATGGTAAGCAGAGCCATGAAATTGGGCCCTGTACACAGAAGCAATTATAGATACCGATTACACCATTAGCGAAAATTTACAAGACAAACAAAATTTGATACTGCATTGAGTTGAATGAGAGAAGAAAAAAACACCCTAAATGGCGGCAGTTATCAATTCGTATGCCATGATCTTCTTCAAAAAGACGTGAATATATTTGAAGGCCACAAAAAACAATGCAGACGTACCCACTGGACCAAGGGCCATCTCCTACAATACAGTGTAAAATGAAAACAAGACAAGCATTATAAAAAGCCTGCACAGTCTGCGGCAGCCACTTTCCACTGCCGTAATCCTTTCCGCTAACCTCTTTACAAGTACACAATCAAGCTTTTTCAGAAGCTATCTCAACAGAAGACAAAAATCACAGCCTCTTCAGAACTGACTTTCTTTTTAGGTACAGTGGCAGCACAAACGTCTTCTGTGCCCCCCTTTTTTTCTTCCGTTCTGAAGCATCTCAAAGGTTGGAATTCTTTATTTGTTGTGCTCTTTTGTCCGGTCTTCAAGAGAGGAGAAGAAGAGGGATTCAAGAAGGGGGGCTTGTGAATCCGAACTAATAAGAGGTTTACTGGAGGACAATGGATGAGGAATGATGGAAACAAGAGGGGAGTAAAAATAGAAGGACAGGGGCAGACCCTAGAGGGGAATGGTTTGGAGTGTTGAATTAACTTGAATAGCAGTGATTTATCAGTGGCCCTCCTAAGCCTTAAAAACTTTAAATACTGCTTGGAGATATCCAGTAAAGGCTAATATATAGAAAGAACCTTGAATGGCACATTTAAGAAGTCACAACCCTGTTTCATTTAATCAAAACTGTTTATCTTCAAAAGATATGTTGACTGTAAAAACAACTGTTAAAACCAGAAGCAAAAAAAATGCATAACTTATTTACTTTTAGCCTTTGAGAAAGACCCTGATTATGGGTGGAGAACCTGAAGCCATTAACAGTTGTTTCCATTCATACCGCAAGTCATTTTGGTTGGTAAAGCAGTTTGCAAAAGCTCATTCAATTTTTCCCAAGTTATTTACTTTTCAAAAGCGGGCATCATTCATGATTTACTTATTTAAAGAACCCGAACAACATTGGTAATTGTCAAAGACCAGTATCCACACTTTATGTAATATACATGAAATAACAAACCTGTGAATGTTTATCCTCAATCAGTCATCGGAGTCAAAAGAAAATAGTGACAAATCGATTATATGTTTTCACTGTTTTTAAATATCGCATTTTGGTCTCGCGAGATCAACTGATCCACTCATTTCTCCCAAACTATACCATTTCAGGCAAACATATTTCAAGAGAAGTTTTCTTCAATGATAATCTTTATACCATGTAAGTTATGTGCAGATCTGTGAACATTTCTATTTTCAACCTCACAAATATTGTGCACACGCTTTAAAACTTCGAAAGAGAGAAGCAAAAGTCATCATAAGTTATTTACTTTTCAAAAGCAGGCATCAACCATGTTTCACTTATCACCAATTCAAATCACCTCTTGCACAGAAGATACAAAATCCAAATAATTTTGTTCTCAATGTAAAAGTTCTTTTGCATCTGAGTTTTCACAATCCATAAATAATAATAATAATGAAAAACAGTCCCAACCAAAATACTTAAGGGTAAGCCGAGTTCAAAATTCTAATTTCAGTTTTCTCCCTTTTCGTATGTGATGGCTGCATCAGCTGAACTTTTCAAAGTTCTTTGAAAGTGCTTCAGTTATCATCAATCTCTCAAAAGAAAAATAAATGGACAAAAAAAAGATAAAAAGCTGAGAGCTTGTCTCAGGTGCCATGACTAGATTATAAATATGCAATCACTAGAGTCAATAATTACTTGGTAATTCCCAATGGAGCTTGTAAGGGGTGAATTTAATGCAGATATTATTGTGCAAAGGTTGAACAAACACCTGTGCTCGTAAGTTTTATCATTGAGGGTCTCCATTACTTTATGATGATGAGATATCAAAGCAAATGTGCTTAGTAAAGAATGGTCCTGCTTAGTAGAAATGGGTTCCAACCCCAAATGTAAATGAATATCATTTGATAGTTACTGGTTCCCTGTATACTTTTGCTTAGCAACTAAAACTGGTTAAGCGACATTTGTTGTGTGTGCTGAAGAGTTCTCAAGAGTGTTCTCGTAGGTAATCTAATACCTGAAATATTTTAGGCGAATAATCACCAACAAGTTTTAGTATACTATTATCCATCATCTTTGCTAGTCTCTGTTTCTAGTAAAAATAACACATACTGGGCTGCACTCCAATAAGCCATTTGCAAGTTAAATTTAAATAATGTCTGGAACAATGACTTGCTTAATCACAAGGTACCACATAAATTTGAATTCCTCAGACTATAGAGAAAGTTGCTATGTCACATGATTTGGGCAAGCTTTTGCGTAGTTACGTAAGAGACGGCGAACACCCATATGCAATTCTGAATTAATGTGTATGGCACAATGGTACCAGGGTTGGCTCATCTAAAGGTTGCTATATACAAAAGCTTGGCCCGAACCATTTGACATAGCAACTGTCTCTATAGTCTGAGGAATTCAAATTTAAGCGGTAACTTGTGACTAAGCAAGTCATTGTACCATACTTTATTCAATTCTAACTCGCAAATGGCTTAATGCGCAAACATTGCAAGCATTTACCAACGTTTGCAAACAGCTTTTGGCTGAACACTTGGCAAACGCTAGCAACAGAAGGCGAATGTAATTCCAAAGTGTCTGCTGGTGCTTTAAAATATCCTTAAGATGGCAGACAGTCAAGTAGACGATATCATATTCTTGTCCGGAAACTAATAATAATGTATTTTTCAGTGGTGGGTATGGTCACTGCATTTGGAATAAGTTTCTTTTTGTAAAGGAATAATAAGTAGGGACTGTGGAATTGAAAGATGATGGCATGACCGTGGGCTGCCATAATGCAGCGCTGCCAACACTTGCATCTTGCAATCATAAAGATTTTGTACAACAATCAGGGAGATATTTAGAATTACATTCAACATATTAAGGAAAAAGTTTCTGCAGCATAATGGAGATCTGGCCGCTCTTATATTGTCATTAGCCATGTCATAATCGGTTCCACCGAGTGCGTTTGAATAAATGTTTGCTATATATATTTGCTATATGTTCGCTCAAGCAGAATGCAGCCTGGCATTCATTAATCATTTACCATTTTTGGTGGGAAGAGTAGTCATTGCCATCCTCTAGTTTTAAATAAACACACATCCAACTAAACTGTAAAATTTCATCAAATTAGGCAATCTTCTTTCAGTGAAAACAACCCCCCCCCAAAAAAAAGGGCCCAATTTCATAGAGCTGCTAAGCAGAGAATATTGCTTAACAATTTTCTGCTAAGCAAAAGTAAGCAGGATACCAGACACAGATGGTACATGTGACCATGGAGGTAGATTCTAATTCTACCTCCATGATGTGACATGGTATTTTGGTTAGTAGCTTGTCTGGTAAACATTGTTGTGCTGTGCTGAACTATTTTTTGTGCTTAAGCAGCTCTGTGAAATTGAGCCCAGGTGCTTAAGCACAAAATAGTAGCTCCGCACTAAACAACCCCACCAGGTAAAGGTTACCAGTCAAAATACCATGTCACATGTGCCATCTGTGACTGGTATCCTGCTAATTTTTGCTTAGCAGTAAAATTGTGCAGCAATTTTGTCTGGTGAAGCAGCTCTATGAAATTGGGTCCAACCGTACTTTGTCTTTAAAGGTAGGGTCACAGATTGGTACTCCAAAAATTAATGACCTTAAAAACTTACTTGGTGAGAAGCACTGCAGCTGTTGATAGTATAAACTATTTGGAGAAAGGATTCCCTTTGAAGTAATATGGTTTGGATAATTTTTCACACAAAAAACATTTGAACCTGAGAACCGATTCCTGCATAAATCGTTTCTCCTTTTTTTGAGGGTTGGTGTCCAATCGGGAATGCTGCGGCCAGAGATGTGGTTGGTACCCGCTGTCACCTCGCTAAGTGTAGATGGCATCGCCATTCATGTAAAAAATACTGTGACAGGTTTTTTTGCTGTTTTCTCAGCAAGTAGACACTGTATTCTAAGCAAGTAGCTTTCACATTTGACTTTTATTGTATCTTTCTTTATAATTTTTCCAATAAATTAGCATAACGGTGACAGAAACCAATCTACGACCCCACCTTTAACCCATATCCCTCCTTTAACGACACCGATGAAAAGATAATACGGTTTGCATAAATAATGGCCCAAGGAACTGAGTCAGACAGGCCAAGATACTGATATTCAGGATTCACCTGCACTTTCATTGTAAAATAAATATCCAGCGTTTGGAGCCCACGACCTAAGTGTGCCGCGTATTGATCTCAGAGTCAACTTTATCACACCATGCAGTACACTCACAGCAGAATGGTTACATGTTTTAAAAAAAAAATCAATGCGGCCTGCGTGTAGGAAATAGTGGCACTGTTCTAAATTCATTTTCTTCTTTTATGATTTTTTTTCCCCCCTAAAGGAAGGAATCTGGTGTATGGATTTTTTTTGTTCTTTTCCGGTCATGATTTTTTTCTTCTTTGGTCGTTAGATGAGGCCAGGATGTAATTATTGGCGTTTGTTTTTCCATTAACCATCTGTGGATAGATTGATTTTTTTTTCCTCTAAAAAGATATCTCAGGAACCAATGGTTTTATTGCCTGGCATTTTCTCTAAACCTGTGTCGCTGTTCTTTCTTTCTTTTTTTTTTTTTTTTTACTGTGTTCAGATGGAGATAACTTCTACATTGTTGACAAGAATTGCAGATAAATAAATTTATAATTTAAAGGGATTGTATACGTTTGGCAATTGGAACCCACTGTTTGTTTCAATCCTATATAGTTGTAGATATATACCAATTATCCCAGTTGTATACTCAGTGCTTCCTGAGTCCTGGGTAGGATTCGAACCAACAATCTCTGCATTCTAGAACAGATGTCTTACCACTAGACCACCGAGTGTGCCCGGTGACTAGAGGACAGTTTGAATACAGCAATTAGCAGCAGGTACTGCATCAATTTCATAATCAACTTTTATTTTTCTGCTGGTATGTTTGCGCGAAGAACTCATTCCACCTCCAAGGCTGGTAATAAATCTGAAATGTCAAGTTTTACATATTTCCAGTGGATATATTTGTGTAAAGAAATGTATTCTGTTATGTAAATGAAAAATACCTATATTCATCATAATTAAAAAAAAACCATCAAAATTACACTCCCTTTTACTTAGCAAGTAGCTCTTATTCAATACGTCCTGTCCCCCCAAAATTGGACGCCGATTCAAGTGCTTTACTGATAAATGCACAAGCACGCTTCAAGAAGCACTTTAATAATGAGGTCAAATAGAGGTGAAATGTACTTTAAAAGCCAAGAAACCATTGTTGGGGTCAGTTCAGACTATATAGGTATTTTTCAGACCTTGGCCCAATTTTAAAGAGCTGCTGAAGTACAAAAAGTAGCTAAGCACAACAAAATTATGCTTACCAGAACAAGTTTACCAGCCAAACAAGCATGTCACATGTACAATTTGTGACTGGTAATACCAGTCAGGTATCCTGTTTATTTCTGTTAAGCAGACAACTGTTAAGCAATATTGGGCCCTGTTGGGTATTTGGGACATTAATTTGCAGGTTCAGCACCTCAAAATAAAGTTCATGGTTTGTTGCTTATTTTAGTGTATAATGGAATGATGATGGCACTAACCATGTATTTTATTTCACATAGGATAGACAAAGCATACTGTATCCAAACATTTGGGTCTTTCACTTCAATGGACCCTGGTTTGAATCCCACCTCAGGCCTTATTAAAGGGCGCCTTTATAAAGGGAAATGCCAATTTCTACTGGAACAATTCAAGGGGCACCAAGGCAATGACAAGGAGCATGAAGGCAATCACCTCCTTGAACTATCAGGCCTGCCACCTTGAATAATATCCATGTGGATTGGGTTTTTCTGTCAAAAAGTAGCTAAGCACAACATAATTATGCTTACCAGAATAAAGTTACCAGCTAAAATAGCATGTCACATGTACAATATGTGACTGGTATCCTGCTTGTTTTTGCTTAGCAGAATATTGTTAAGCATCATTCTCTGCTTAAGCAGCTCTATGAAATTGGGCCCTGATAAGAAGGTTGCTGTACATGCCGAGTGGTCTCCTACATTCATTTCTACCCTCTTCTCCTCATGAGTATCTTCAGGTCAACGGGTTAAAGTGCAAGACACTTTTGAGGGTTCTTAGGTTTCATGACCGGAGAGCTAGCCAAACTGCATAACAAGCTCAGGTAAATAAATTTAAAAAGCCGAAGGAGAACCTTTCAGAAGAAATGAAGGGGAATTCTGTTTGAGGAGTGTAGATAAATGATTCTCACATCTAACCTGGACCCATAGATGGAGTGTGTAGTTACATGAGTCAATGTTGATTTAACGTATAGCGACTTGCAGTCAGCCATCCTCCCTTACTCTCCCATCCCAGACACAAAGAGCTCCGAAGACGGCGCTCGACATCACAGCGTCACTTAAAGACACCTTTTCACAACAAGCACAATGAGGTACTATTCTGGCATCGTTGTCGAGGCAGTTTACACACGGCAAGTAATTTCCCCCCCGAAAAAAATAATTTGAAATGACGCACAGAGTTCGGTCGACAGTGAAGTTGATTATGATTCAAAACATCCATTCACATCAGGCTTCTCTGAGATGTTCACCGTTTGCTAAATTTAGCGTCAATTAGGGGGCAATAATTTATTGTCCCTGGTTTGCTAATTGATATCATTCATGCAGACAAAGAGAGGAACGCAATTAAAATGAGCAGAAGATCTAGTGTGTTTTGACAATGATTACTGTATCATGCATTTTGTTGGCGTGGGGAGGGGGGGCTGGGGAGAGGTGCCGGGGGGGGGGGTGGGAGTATTAAATCTGAGCATGCCATTGCTGTTACTAAATTTCAGATCTAAATGGGCAATGCAGATCTTTGTTTGACTCTATTCATAAACTTGAAAGAAATCCTCCAATCATAAACTTGAAATATTCCATTCATAAACTTGAAGAACACACGCCATTCATAAACTTGAAGGACATGCTCAAGTCTAAAGTTTATCATCAAACAGTCCAAAAAATTGTTGTGTATTTTCTTTCCCTTGTGAAAGCAAACTGAAAAAACATTGTTCTCTATAGAGAGAGAAATTTCCATTCCCTGTTCTCATACCTCCCCCCCCCCCCACTCCATAACACAAAAACAAAAACAGCATGTATGAGTTATGAGAAGTATAGATCCAAGACTCCCTGTATACAGTGATATTTAAGCAGATACATCATCAATAGGACCAGACTATTTTTTCCCAGCCCCAGTTTGATCATGCATAAATGTACTGCAGAAAAAGCAAGATGGCATCCGAGGTCTGTAGCTGCAGGGTGCACCCCACTAAATGGGGAAAAAAACAGAGTGACGTTCTCATGAATATTTTGTAGGCCCTCAAAATATTCTATACTAGACAGATTTGAGAGCCAAATAAAAGGGGTACAGTATAATAATGTGCACAATTGTGACCTGGGGGTTGTTGACTTCCAACTTGAAGTATTTTGGATGACACAGAATGGAAAATTTGTCCTATTTGCTGAGAGGTGTTGGGGGCCATTTTTTCAAGATTAATTGCATGTTTTTATTTGGACAGAGAATAACTCAATGGGCCTTGGGATGACAACCCAAGTCCAAGTGAGCAAAGGATGAAAGTGTAGGAATTGATGGGTAATTTTTCTCTTAATTCTAAAAAGCTGTGAGACTGTTAAGTATTTTTAAATTATTTTGGAATATTTAGCATTTTGCACTACACGCTTAGGATTTTATTGAGTAGAGCGCACCCTTCAATACAATGAGTGCGATTCAAAGTGCACAGGTTACACACGCCATTAACATTTATAAATTAATTGACTTTGCTGTAGCGGTGTTGATTAATGTGGTCTTACACCATAAACCTTCTAACAACTAGAGTAGTGGGGGTAATTAGTGCTAGATGCTCATTAATTTTCCTTCTGTTAATTACTCCAAACAGTACATCCTGTCTGGAGAAACTGTATTGATTATCTTAATCCAATTAACACACTTAACATTACTAATCAGCGGGCTACCAGCTCCCTCGGTTAACGCTGCAGCAATTTTTTTTATCACAGACCAAAGGGGCAATGGTCTATAAACCTTACAAAGACTCTGTCCCATTGCCCCCTGCAAACAAAATAATCTCTGAAATTTGAAATGACATGAACTATTTAAGTAGTAGTGATGTTTCTTTGGTTCACAGCTTGGGGAAAACTATCATGGTATTCAGCATTTTTAAGTAAAAGAATTCGCAGGAAGCGATAAAACCTCAAATTGTACCGTAAATCATTTCAGCAGCTGCATAATTATCTTCTTTCAATAATTTAAATACTAGGAACTTTGTTGGCATTTTATTATTGGAATATTAAAGGTAGATTACATCATTTGCAGACATGAACAAAATGTACTTCCAAGTTACTGCAAAATAACTTACCTGACTGAAAGTACATATTGTTCTCAAGTATCCAGTGAAATAATTTCGCCAGGTGTTGTTTCATTTGGAAGAAAAATGCAAGTTTTCATCATTTTGAAGCAACGGGCGGCAGAACATTTGAGTTTTAAAACAACAGGGTCTGTCTGACAGTTTAAAATTGTTTCATTTTCTCTCATTTTTCTCAGCGTTTCACAGACGCATAAATGTAAACAGATCAGTGGGACGATATTTCATATTAAATCCTACACCACAAATCCACATATTTTTCTCAAAAACTGCAACAATTACCAAAGATGTAATTTGTCTATAACAAAAGTCCATCTTCCAAAACTAAACATTTTTTGCCCAACTGAAATTCATGTTAAGCCTAACGGTTGCAAGATTGGCAAATGGGGTTTCTAAAAAATTGGCATCCACCTCCCAAGTTTTAATTTTGCTTCAACGTTAATTTTAACAAATTATTTGTATAAAAATTGAAATTGAATTTAAAACAAATTGTTGGGTTTTTTTCAAGAATTTTGTATAAATAGAATTTAAAAAGAAGATTTAATCTTATAGAAAAGTATAGTCTTTGTTGGAATTGTTTTCTCACTTTCAATACACGCGAGACTTACACAGTCTATACATTGGGCCTTCAGTCTCAAATCCTACAAAGTTAGACAACATCCAGAATAGGATTTGGAGGATTCTGGGAGGCTTAGGGTTTTTAATATCTAGACTTCAGTCAAAACTAAAACGTAAATCTAGAAACAAATAAAACTGACAAGGGCTTGTCTGATCCATGTCTGATCCAACAATGTGAACGAACTCATGCACAGAATCAATAACATTAAAATGTCTGCCACTATATCAATGCCGACTCATCAATTAAGTGTTAAGTGAAGGCCCTGCTAATTTCTTTTACGGGGATTTGAAGGGCAAGGAAGTTTTTAAAGAGAGATGCGACGCATTCAGGATTTCCTTCTCGGAGAGGGCATAAAACCTTTCAAATTTGGACAAGTTTTGGGTGGAGGAGTGATTCTTGATGTGAGTTTGCTACTGACAGGAAACATAACTGAATTTTATTTTCAAATCTAAAAGATTGCTTTATATGCTACAAGCGCTACTAATTTTCCTGGAAAATATTTCCATGTTTATTTACTTCCATGTTTTTTAAGACAAAGGTATATACAAATAAACAAATGAAATAAGCCCTAAACAATTACAAAAAGCGAGAACAACTTTTATAAAATAAAGACAATAAATTATTTTAAAAGAAAAGTAAAAGATTAAAAACATACAGCACAAATAAAATGTGAAATGTATGTAAGAGGGTTCATGAAGAACACATGGTATGACTAAGTTTCACACAATATGTTTATGGGTTTCTTTCAGAAGGGTCGGTTTGCCCCTTTAATCTTTCAGGAAAATCTGTCATGGGGTGAATGGACTCCTTTAAAGGAAGTGTTCAATTTTGAAGTCGCCTTTCCAACTGGAGAAAGCTTTTAAGGCGGTCCCTTCATCAATTAGGAAGAATGATTGGTTTGGAAATTTATTGGCCTTGACCCAAACGACATTCCGACTTGACAAGATAAACCCTTCCAAAAAGAAAAATGGAGTTCGTTCCGGTATATTTCCTTCCTCAACGGTATATGATTTTGAGAAGTCAAAATTACTTCTGAAATGATTTCATAAGAGGCACTCTTTAGAGACACTCAAAGACAAACTGTTTCATGAAAAGGAGGTGTTTTCTTGCAGTAGGAATACATGTACAGTTTATCCAAAATGAACAGTGACTTCGACAGTCAGGGGTTCGATTCAAGGTCATGTGGAATTTTCCAAAGACTACAATGAGCAGGCCTATACGATTTTGATTTGTCAAAATTCTTTTGAAGTTAGTTAGCTGTAACTTACAGCCACTTGAAGACAAAATGAATCATGAAAGGGACGTGTTTCATTGATGTAATTCTTCCAGTAGGAAAACATTATTCTGAATGCTGCAGTGATTTAGACGGTCATGGGTTCGAATCCTGCACATGTAGATTTTTCCCCTGAGACTGAAATGAGTATATATCTTACCAATGTTATGCAAACTCTTTAAAAAGGAATTAATATTTAAAAAAAAAAAAATTAAGTAGGGGGACAATAATTTCAAACTTGACTGAAACACACAGGTCATTTGCAAAAAGTTTCTTTGAGTTTCTAATCACGTTTCTGTAAAGTAACAACATGTCAAGTTTTGTAATTCATAACAAATCATGTTATCAAACAATCAGTTGATTATTGTTTACGTTTCCTTTCAAATTGCACACACAAGCACAACAAACCACTACAATTATAAATGTCCAATAAAATTTCATCCAGTAAAAGTTCTGCGGTGTTTGACCAATCAAGTGTCCAACAGCTCCCTCCATGCTGGATACTTCCCATACCACCACAGTCCACACTTCCCATCATATCTAATTCCATAATTACTCAGGAAACTATTAATCGGAGGCTTCAGTGAGGGGACTTTGCAAGTAAATCCCTAAATGGATTAGGAAGTGAGATCCAGTCCCCTGGGGATTCCGACCTTGGCCTGATGAGGGTGGATAAGGGAGGTGGAGGACTACCCCTGTGGTTGAGGTTTAAAGGGACATGGTACAACATCAGGGACAGTTATCCCTTATCGGTCCAAAGCATGGAGGAAAGTTTCCGTAAAAATTACACAACTTGTTTTCGGGCTAAAGCATTACCAAAATATTGCTCATCAATTTTCTCTTCTTGGAAGGAATTGGTTGAAACATTGAGGAATAAAATACAAAAAAGTCACCACCAGGACCCAATTTCAAGTTACTGCTTACCACAGAGTTATCTGCTTACAGCCCATAGAATCATGTGCTTTACAGGGCACTGTAAGCGAAAATTCTGCAGTAAGCAGAGCCATGAAATTGGACCCGATATACAAGCTGTAAAACAGTGTTCTCCCTTTACAGCACCAACAGTGCGGACCAGTCAAAGTCAAGTAGTCAAGGCTGGCTTTTTTAATACAGAGTATTATTATTTAATATGCAATATTATTATTTAATATGCAATATGGACAAGTGAATAAGCTGACGAGCTTGTGAAATGACAACCTAACTGGTCCCGCTGGCTAGTCACTGATAAAGTTACCGTCAAATCCTGTAATAAAAGCAGGCTTGTTACTTCATGGGGGCAACAGAAGAAAATTCCATCCGCACCCCAGGTCATTGCCTTAGTGCCCTTAGAAATGTTCCAGTAGAAATTTGCCTCTTGTAGAGGTGCCTTTTTAAGGAGAAACTGCTTTTCCCTTTTAAGAATGCAGTATCAGGCCTGACATTTTGGCATGCAATCCGCATATTCTGCACAAACGTTTGGAATGTTTAGCTTTCAAAGCGATGTGACAAAATTGGGCCCAGACAGTTTTTACCAAAGTCCGACAGATTGAGATTGGTCCCTTTTGGAATCACCCATCCATAACTTAGCCAAGTGTCTTCCAACACCATTATGTGAATGTGACTTGAATTTAAATCAATTTTGGACAATTCATGCTCTGCAATTAGTAATTTTGATAAGAAAATGTACAAGTCGGCTTCCAGGAAACATGTCATCAACTCAACCTGTGCAAATCTCCCCCAAAACAGCTGCTGCTCTTTGTGGGGAATAAAAACAAACTGGTTCCACCACAGACCCTCTACTGTCGTAATATGTTTTGATATCTACTTATATCTGCAGGCAAAGCTTTTTAATTTCGCCATTTTCAGTCATCAGCGTGTCAACAAATTGGGACATTTCAGGGGAGCTGTCAAAGTTTGTACTCGGGCAGATTTGAACACGGGACGTTAGACCTTTACTAGAAAGAAACTAAAACCTCCCCTTTAATAGGTGAGATTGAGGATGGCTTGGACAGTGGGGTCCTTGCTGACCAACTGCTAACCCAGGAACTGTTTAATGCAGAGCGGAACTTATTAATCCATGGAAGCTATGCAGAAAGGATAAGGAGAGTGGGGGATGAAGTTCATGTTAGAGGGGCAGTATGGGTCAACCTGTTAAAGGAGATGTCCCCTTTGGAGAGGGGGGGATGAAGTTCATACTAAAGGGGCAGTATGGGTCAACCTCTGAATAGTTAAAGGAGATGTCCCCTTTGGAAGGGGGGATAAAGTTCATCTTAAAGGGGCAGTATGGGTCAACCTCTGAATAGTTAAAGGAGATGTCCCCTTTGGAAGGGGGATAAAGTTCATGTTAAAGGGGCAGTATGGGTCAACCTCTGAATAGTTAAAGGAGATGTCCCCTTTGGAAGGGGGGAAGGAAGTTCATCTTAAAGGGGCAGTATGGGTCATCCTCTGAATAGTTAAAGGAGATGTCCCCTTTGGAAGGGGGAATGAAGTTCATCTTAAAGGGGAGTATGTGTCAACCTCTGAATACTTAAAGGAGATGTCCCTTTTGGTCGGATTCTGGGAAGATACATCTATGATTAGCTTCTTGTCAGCGGTGTATTTACCTTGGTTTTTATATTTTGTTGGACAAGCTCATTCAGGGGGCAGATTTGCAAGGTGTCAATGTGGTGTGAGGCCACTGTGTTAGGGGTGAGCTATCAACCAAGGCTGAAACCAAAAGGATAACAACTTGCCTAGATGAAGCAACACAGATATATTCCGGTGCAATTCAAAAGAAAACCAAACTAGGCTGCCTGAACCAATTTATGACAGTAGTGGTGGGGGGGAGACTTTACCCTTAAAAAACATCAAGTTTATAGAAAGTTGCACAGGACCAAAGTTTGGTCCACTGTTCAACAATCTTCCCAACCATAACCATTTAATCATCTGACAAATACTTATGTTTCAATTCTTTACTCTTTCAGAACTTTGAATCGACAAAGGAAAATATTCCCCCAAAAAACAGTTATTTCGGTTTTTTTCATGGAATTTGTTTGTTCTTTTCCCCCTATACTGGTTGTTTATTATGAGCTACACTTTTGATGGATGGTTCTGACTTGACCAGCACATAATTGTGTACATTTTTAATATTTGCAAAGGATGTTTTACCATTAAATTCACATAGCTGTATGTGTATAATAGCCACAGGTTTCAATATAGTATTTATTGATATGAACATTTCAATTTATTGCTTGTTTTGCAATGTTGGCAAACAGTATGGTTGTGACGATGCAAAAAGTGGCTTGAACTCCAAAACATTATCAGCATGTGGTTGTCAATGTTGTTGTACTTTGTTGTTTGGGTAATTTGTTTTGAGAGCTAACTGGTTAAATCGACACATAATTCCTGGATTCCAGCACGTAAATATAGCTACAAGAACATTTCCTTAATTTCTTACATTAAAGTCAATGAGTTAAAATGAATTTGTAGATTTTTTAATGTAGGATTCAGTGATGACAAGACAGTTGTGTTCCTTAAATTTTACTTTCCCAACAATGTGATATGATTATTATAGCTGTAAACTATGTGTATGAAGAAACAGAATCGCGCTAGCGTAAAACTCAATATGATTGGCTACAACCACTGGTTACAGCCTTTGAGATCAAACTCAACCTTGAGGCCATTAATTTTTTTATTTTTTTATTTTTTTGTATTTACACCATTCTGGTTGCTAAGAAGTTTGCAACAGCAAATTCTAGTTCCTATTCAACCAACAAACATTGTTTTTTGTCTATTCTTTTACAAAACCTAGCCCAGCAAACTGATCATGCAGGACTGACAAGCTATCAGTGGTTCTGTGACCCATGTCAACCCAATTGACCTTGAGACACTCCCAACAATGTTTAGATAATCCATCAAAATAGGGGAAAGTGGAAATAATCTCTTTATGGAGTCTGTGGGACCATAGAGAAAGTTGGGACCCACCAAGCCCAAGTTTGGTTTCAAAGATTGTTAGAGCATGAGCTTAAAATTAACCACTGGCTACAGTCCAGTAATTTCAGCATTACCCTCACAACCAAACCAGTCACTTCAATCTGCTGTTTTTTCCAAACAAATACTGTATTTAGTAAATGTTCGAATCCTCTCTAGACTGTGCAGGTCTCGCCTGTATTCAAACCAGGATCAAGTTGGTCCAAACCATATTGAGTTTTACGCTTTAGCGCGATTCTGTTTCTTCATATACATAGTTTACAGCTATAATAATCATATCACATTGTTGGGAAAGTAAAACTTTACCATGAAATATATGGAAGTAAAATAAATGTATCAAATCAACAAAGAAAACCCAAGAATAGGACTCGACCACTGTTTCAGGTTTCTTGTAAACAATTAGGAGTTTTGCCCAACTGACGTTCATGTTATCATTAAACATATGTAATGGTTGGACAAATTTTGGCATGATTGGCCTTTCCTCCTTTCCAAAGTTCAGCAAACATAAAAAAGAAAGAGTCATTTAAAGCCTTGTAAAAAAAAAAAAAAGTTTCCGGTCCAGTGACAGTTCTGAGTACAAAACCTGTGGTCTAATTTTCTTGAAATTCAAGCTCCATAAAGGCATGGACAATCAGGCAACTGTGATGAGAGAAGCAGACCCCAATGATGTCATAGAAACTTTGAACCATTGAACTTTCATCTCATTGCGCCACTTCCTGATGAAACAATGAATATGCTCAAAGTTTGCATGTTTTTATTTAAAGACTTTCCAACGTGGAATTCAGGGAAGGGAGTGTTTATCTGCAAAACAAACTGCAAAATGAAAGCCACAATATCAGCACTGGTATGTGCGCATTCCTAAAAATACAAAGTCAGCAATCATATTTACCTTTCTGAAGTTAAAGCTTACTCTCCTACTATTATATTTTGCATCGAGTTGACCAACTATTTGAAACCATTCAACAGCACATTGTTGTGTGGAGGAACAATTGTCCATAGAACTATGTGTACCTGTATGTAAATACTTGTGTATGACAATCATCACATGATGTTGATAAATGGTTTATTTATTACAAACTTCAAAAGACGTCACAATCAGCAGTTAGAATTGTGTCTAAAATTTACATTGAGTCTATTAAAATTTACATGTAAAATCAAAAGCAAAAAGGAAAATAGACATAAAAATAAAAAAGTCAGGGAGACTGAAAAACATTACCAAAAAGGGGAAATTAGGCATTACGGGTCAATAGGGTAAAAGAGCAATGGTTTAAAGCTCTGGTGTTTCTGTTCAGCAGAGTGTGGGTTCGAGTCCCGGTCGTGACACTTGTATCCTTAAGCAGACACTTAACCATGTTGCTGTGTCCTTCGTGTGTTGTGTAATGCATGTAAAAGAATTGAAATAAGCAACACTACACTCTGACAATATTTCAGACAAGAATCTTTCTCTGGGCTAGTACTTGGATAAACTTTACAATCATTAGTCCAAACATGGAAAGAAAGCTAAAGAGGTGCTAAAGAGATGAATCTTTCTCTGGGCTAGTACTTGGATAAACTTTACAATCAGTAGTCCAAACATGGAAAGAAAGCTAAAGAGGTCCCCCCAAAAAGGATTACATCCAACTCCTATCAGAACATACAGGCTTAATTGGACAAGACGTGAAGAACTTCATACTAGACAGAACTGTGAGGCAGGCCATCTCGGAAGTCCGACCCTTCCGGTCGGTCGCCAAGTAAGTAAAGTCAATAATCATTAGTCTGAGAGCTTGTGGAGTCCATGTGCGTTTTTGTATTCAATCTTGAAAATGTTCAGAATTTCCTGTCTACATTATAAACAATTACAAATCCACTTGATACCATGTTTGCCTATCACCCCTCGGGCGGCCATTTCAAATTTCAAAATGGCCGCTATTTTGGGCATATTTAAAAGTGAGCTTCCGAATTGAAATTAAACGTTTTGGATGGATAACAATCCTGTATGTTGTCCATGAGCTCCATCAGAGCCTATTGAGCAATTTATGACCAAAACAAATAAATCACTCCGATCAACAAATAGTTCAACGATAAACCAAAATCAACTGACATTCTTGCTATCAATGATGTGTACAAACAGTAGAAGATAAAACAATTGGAATGACCATACAACTTTGAACCTGTGGGTTATTTGAGTAAATATTAATACAGTGATCATTTATCTGATAATTTGGCCCAGTAACACTACAGTAAAGGTAAGTTACTGTATTGGATGAGTCAGATGAGTTGACAATGCTGAGTTTTTAATCAAGTTATGAGTACACACATTATACATTCCACCCCTTTGGGCCCAATTTCACAGAGCTGCTTCAGCAGAAAATATTGCTAAACTTATTTCTGCTAAGCAAAAATGAGCAGGATACCAGTTACAGATGGTACATGTGACAAGGTACAATGGCTGGTAGCCTTACTCTGGTGAGCCTACTTTTTGTGCTTAAGCAGCTCTGTGGACTGGATTTACGAGACAAACAAATAAATGACCTGTGAAAAACAGTTTTAAGAACAGATGAGAATTTCTAAGAATGGCAATGAAACACTGTACAGAGATCACATCATTTTTGAATTGGCATATCCAAAGTAGAGAGAGTTTTAAGTGATTTTTGGATGAACAAAAAGACAAAATTGACTAGAGTGGGATTTGAACCAACGACCTCCGGATTAACGTGCTGGCGCTCTACCAACTGAGCTATCTAGCCCTATGTTGGCAGTCTCCCTATTTTGTTTAAAGTGAGAACATATTTTATGGATATTGACATCTTATTTATGACATCACAACCAAGGTAAAAGGAAGACCTATCATTGGCCGACAGTTGAGTGTTCACTTTTCCATTGTCTGAACTCAGCAATGGCAGCTAATGCATAGATACATGCTCAATCTAAATCAGCCATTATTTACAAACAAAATTTAATAACTTTTTTAATAGATTTTTTTATGCAGGATACTGAATTTGTGGGATGCAACTCCAACCATGATCAAACAAACTTTGAAGTTCTCAGCCAATATTTCAATCAATCAACATCTATCAAAAATCATGAGTAACAAATTTTCAATTCCAGGAAGAAGAAAAAAGCAACAGCTTAAACTTAAATTGAGCTGATTGTCATAATGACTCGTTCTCAACATCAAAAATGACCACAAGTCCAGACAAGCCTACACCATCTCTAATAAATAGTTTCACTTCAGGCTGTGGGCATAATTGTAAACATGGCCTTGTTTGGAATGCTGCCCAGATTTATTGCACAAGTCAAAATATTTGCGGCTGCCGATAATCTTGTATTAGCCATGGTCATGTGAGACCACATCTGTTGTTTCCCTTTCAAACAACGTATTTCGTGTAAATTGAAACTTATCCTAAATGGGTCATAATTAAAGGTAGTATACAGGATTGGTAAAGCTGACAAAATGTCACAGACAGTGTTTGTAATTTGTGAGATCAACCATATACATGGAATGACAAACCTGTGAAAATTTGGGCTTAATCCGTTGTGCGAGTCAGGAGAAAATTGTTAAAAAACATGCGCACTTTTCAGCAAGTAAACACATTGTCAACATTTTGGTTGTAACAACCGAAATCACCTGTTTTCAGATACTTTTTAGGTTTTCAGATACCGTTTTCTCAAAAATGACTTCATTTCAGAGGGAAATATTTCTTAGAAAAAATGGTTCTAACTAGTATGAACTTCATAATCAACTTTGGTTGGTAAGCAGTTGACAACAGCTATTTTGTTTTTCATTTTGTTCAAATCTAATGTCACTTGGCTTTAAAGAAATTCCAAACTGTAGTTCATAAAAGAAATTCCAAACTGTAGTTCATCTTTAAAAAAATCATCAAGGTCGCTTGTCAAAGTTAATGGCTTGTATCACACCATATGGTATTCATACATGGTTTTATTATAACAGCAAGCAGTGGACTATTTCCTAGCCAGTGATCAATTTCGGCCGGTGGTCAATTTTTGCAGCCAGTGGGAGCCCAGCCTTGCTGGACAGTTGTTGACCTTGCTCCTCTGGTTCTGAAGGACCTAGTTTAATAATAGTTATAACCCCCTTGAGATGAGGTCATATGACAAGTTTGTCCTCTGTTGAACTTTCAGAATATTTTTTTTTACCACAGATTTAAAGGAGATAGTCCAACATTGGCTCTGATTTTAAGGGGGTGCTTTTGCAGAAAATATTGCTTCATAAATGTCTACATAAAGAAAATAATTAAAATAATTTCCAAATTTTGTTTGCAATCTGGACACAAACAAATTGGCTAAAATGTTTTTGGGGTTTTTATCTGATCTTCAGTTTCATTTTTTTCTATTTAAGAAAAAAGAGACCTGGGCTTGAAGAGCTAAGATTGATCTTAAGACGTGTATCAATCTTAATTGCTAAAGCAAAGTGTGATGTCACAATACAAATCATGGCAATACTGACAACTCATCTTAAGATGAATCTTAGTGTTTTGTGAAATCAAGCCCTGATAATTTAAATGAATGTACTTTCCTCAAACCAAGCTTCGATTTTCCCTTAGAGATCTAACTAGAGTTGTTACATCACCAGTTCTTTGTAGCACTACCATATCTCATTAGAGAGATAATTACATGGTATCATCATATACATTAATTTTGAGTTCTGCCTCCTTTTTTGCAGACTTGTCACAGTGATGGAAACAAATTACAGGTGTTCTGCATGCGATGTTAGTCTAAACTCACGCTTTGTGGTTTAAACAAATTTACAAAATGGCCACAACGGTTGCTTTCATACAACCATCAGGTGTGATCAAGCTATATAACAACCACGTATAATTAAGTTGTCAAATAAAGAAATTACCCAAATGAAGTAGACAGTTTTTTAACAAAATATAATGAGAAAAAAAGAAAACTTTTCTACAATTTTGACTGAACCTGCTACTAATTTTATCACAGCCTTTCTTATAAAACCTTTGTTACCATCAATTTAAATGTTTTCTCTTGTAATTTGAAATTAAGAAGTTACAACAGTAGCAGTTGAATGGCTCTCAAGTCTATGATTACCAATTAGATGAATATTAACAATGCAGTTTAGGATTGTATCTTGAGGAGTAATTACATTTCTTATTCGTAAATGCACAGGGGCAAGTCACCACGGGGGTGGTTCATCAGTTTAGCTGCTCCACAAATTTGATTAAAAACTCTTCATTTTTCATGTACTTTCTGATATCGCTTTCATTGGGTGAGACGCTAGACACTCAAGGAAAAGCAGTGAATTATCTGTATAGTCTTACCTAGGTATACCTACACTCATCAGCCCATTTCACAATACCAAGCCAAGTCAAGGAAATGCAAACCCCAGGAAATTCATGGGGAATTCTAACCCCACCGCCACCCCATGTTCATTTCACACTTGATGTGATATTCCTGGGGAAATTGCACACTCAGTATGCCAACCCCGAGGTTATCTCACTTATAGGGATTGTATACGTTTGGTAATTGGAACCCACTGTTGTTTCATTCCTATAGACATATACCATAAAACTAACCTGTGAAAATTTCATTTCAAAAGATTGAGATATTGCGAAAAATCTGGAGCGGTTATGTCCACGCAGGAAGAATAATCTGCAATTGGAAACTATCTGAGAAACGTTACTGCAGTAACGCTCAGATTCAAATTTGGGGGGATAAAAACTGATATCTTTTTCCACAACCGCAGTAATTCTAAGTGAAAAGTTTCTCAAAGTGCATTATACTATCCGAAGCTGCTATACTTCTTACTAAGTAAGTTTGATGAAAAGTTTCTCAAAGTGCATTATACTATCCGAAGCTGCTATACTTCTTACTAAGTAAGTTTTTATTGCCATTAATTTTCAGAGTCATTACCAAACATATACAGACCCTTTAACTCTACTCCTGAGCAGGGGTAACTATTTCCTGGGAAATGAGTTTTTCCAAGTAATTTGTGAGGGTTAGCAATTCGAGTGAGAAAAAGGCAATTACATTTTCCAGGGAATTTCCCAGGAAATTTGTCTAGTGTAAAAAGGAATCTAGACAGGGGGCATGGTTTTACGAAAAGGAAACCATTCTTGAAACTGGATGGCAGTATTGGTATTATTAGCCTGGGTCTGGAAACGAGAGTGGCACAACTTGTGGAAAACTTTGGGGGCGGGGGGCACTTCTAATCCAGTATATTGACCCTCCTACTCTATGTAAAAAATGTCCAACAAGTTGTCCAACATTTTGAAACCATCCAACTGCATGGGTTGTGTATGGTGAAACAGCTGTGCACAGAATTGTGCGAGTGCGATGTACTGACATTCACCACATGAAGTCATATTGCAGGCTGGTACAGTGTATCTATCATTCAAGTGGATATATTGAATGGTCAGACAGTAAGAGGGTTGACTGTGTACTGTCGAAGCAATCACCACGTGACATCATACTGCAGGCTGGCATAGTTCATCCATCATTCAAACCACAGTGGATGGTATTGAAGGGTCACAAAGTAGGAGGGTTAACCACTAGACAGTGTTACTATAAGTAGTATGGTAAAACCTAAGGCGTTAGCAACACTTCCGCTTGAAGGCAAGTATGTGACACCAGGGTTTGTTAACCATTACCAGGGTTTTACAGTACATACTCATAAAGCTTCAACATAAAAAACAGCCATGACCATTCAGCTTACACAACAAAGCCTGATTTTTTTTTTGATTTTCTTTTAAGAGTAAATGAATATTTCCTCTTGTTATCAGCTGGGCAATTTCTGGTTTTCCTATTTCTTTTCATCCAAGAAGAATTGTTTGATTTTGTTATCCCTGAGGGCAGAGTTGAGTGCACTAGCACGAGAACGTTGGCCAATACCGAACAATCGTACAATTCACACAATCCGCCGCCACGCAAGGTGATTTTAAGGAATTTGTTTTCTCTTGTTAATAGTACTCAAAAGGACAAAGGGAAAAAATTATACTGCCCTCAGGGATTTCCCTCTAAACAGGAGAAATCTAAAAGCGATTTTTTTTTTTCTTCTTCTTTTTTTCTTTTTTTTCCTTTCTTCAGGCCTGTGAAGTGGGTCAAAATGTCCTTTAGTGGATTGGAAATGATTATTTAACTCTTGAGAACAGAGTTTTGACGAGGTGATAATTTGTGTAGTTGTGGTAAGTATAAGAACCCTGAAAAGGGAAACTAGTAGGCTTAGAAACTAGAGCCTACAAGTCCATATCCAGAGCTCTGTATTGGGAAAGTTGTGACATGGAGGGACCAGTTTTCTTTGGTCAAGTTGTTGCTTGATGCCATTTTCGGTCCAAACGAAGCACAACCCAATGTGCAGTCTAGTATGGCACCCAGTGAGCGCAAATGCATTATTATTATTGTTATTTATTTTAAAAAAAATTGGGGGGGTGTTTTTTTTTTTTTTAAATGCCCTTTGGTTTGATACCCTTCCAGTGCGAATTTTGTCGATATCCAAAAACATCCAATAGAGTCTTTAGTTCATTCCTAAATGTTGATGACATTTAATCACAATGGCATTGAATTTGACATTTTGACTCACACAAAAATTCCTCTTAGGAATGTACAGACCCATTTGTTGTTCATAACCAAAAATGTCATGTTTGAAATTTTGCTCTAAAACAGTATCAAATAAAATGCCATTTTACACCATTTTAACGTGAGGGTAGAGACTTGTAATTTTGTTCTCACTTTCAAAGGACTCTATCTATTGGGAAAATGAGTGCATCACAAAACTGAATTTGACCATGGAGCCCCTATAAATGAAAACCTGTACCTATGGACAAGCCACAGAATTAGTTATTACCAACACGACCCTGTTGTGAGACCATGAAATGGAAGTGTGCGGCAATGCCGTGTTTTGTACGTGTGTATGGCAAAAGATACTACGTCATATAGATCCACCAATAAAAATGCACGATTTGCTTCGCCATTTAGCCACACTTGTGTGTCATGTGATATCATTTTGCAATATACACGTGTCTATGACATTGATATGATGCGCCCAGAGCTGGACACAGATGGCTTAGCGTTCTCAGCGTCCTCTTTCTAAGGGACAAGTGAAAATGGACTGGAGAAGCAAGCTTATTGGTTCAGTTGGAAAGTGACTGACAAAGGAAGGGTAAACTCTGTTTATCATCAATAATAATAATAGTGGCTTCTTATATAGCGCACATATCCGTCACTCAGTGACGCTCAAGGCGCTTTTAGCGTTCATTATTTTCCTGCAAGGTATTGTACAGCTACGTTTTTGAAGTATGAGAACAAGTCCTTTACATAGCACCATGTAATGGTTTACAAGGTGCTGTGGCGCAATATGCTGTCGATCAAACCAGGAACACCGGGGCGAACCCCTTCTCTTTTTGATAAGTGCACTGGGTTCTTTTACGTGCATTACACAACACACGGGACCAACGGCTTAACGTCCCATCCAAAGGACGAAGCATGTGGTTAAGTGTCTTGCTTAAGGACACAAGTGTCACGACTGGGATTCGAACCCACACTCTGCTGATCAGAAACACCAGAGCTTGAGTTCAGTGTTCTTATCCGCTCGGCCACGACATGCCACATCATCATCACCATCATAATTATACTACTGGAGTCTTATATAGCACAAGTATCTACCAGTAAGGTACTCAAGGTGCTGGAACAAAGACAAACAAGCAGGTGAGGGATTAGTTATGAATAAAATTATTGTGTGTAGCATCAAAGCGCCCACTGGGGAAGGGCGATTGTGCAACTTGCTGCCAAACCATACCAGAAACATGACGGCAAGCCCCTTCTCTTTCACAATGAGTGTTCTGGGTTCTTTTACATGCATTACACAATTCAGGGGACCTACAGCTTTACATCCCATCCGAAGGATGAAGTGATCAAGGTAAAGTGCCTTGCTCAAGGACACACATGCCATGACCGGGATTCGAACCCCCACTCTGCTGCCGACACCACCAGCAGAACTTGAGTCCAGTTAACTAGACCCGCTGGGCCACAACACTACATCTGTTATAAATAAGTATAGCTCCCTCAATAGTCCCTGTTGGAATGACCATCGCCCCCACATGTGAAATCACTGGCTCCAATCAACCAAACAGAAGCAAACACTATTTGTGTCATTAGTTGTTATAAAGGTTATACAGACCATGAACTATTTCATGAATTATTTTGCTTATAGATCTTTGCCAAGGTTTCGCTAAACAACATTCCCATAGAAATTCAGATTTTCTAATGCAAGTGCCCCTTTTTCACTTCTTTTTAAAGGTAGGGTCATACCTCGGTAACAACCTTGAAAAGAAATTGTGTTATTTCTATCCTAAAGCTTAAATGTTATAAAGATGGTAATGGTAGCAAGCATCCCGTGAAATTATTTTACCTGAAGTGCCCCCTGTTGATCAGAAAGTACATCAAAAATTTGAATCTCCAAAGATTGCCTGTGGTGTCATTTAAATGCTTTCTAAATGTATGGCCAGAGATGTGGTTGGTACCCACTGTGAACGTGCACAGTGCTTTTTCACCTCACTAAATATGGATGGATTCCACATTCTTGATGAAAAGACCAAAACAGTTTTGTGCTGTTTTCTCAACAAGTAGACACCGTATTCAACTGAAACTTTCACAGGTGACTTTCATTGTAATTTTCTTGATAATTTTGCCTAAAAATCAGCAATATATGTTGACAAAAAATAAACGATGACCCTACCTTTAAAAAGATGCCTCCCCCATGAAATACATGAAATTCCAGGCCTGACTTTTCATAAAAGCAATAATATTTTTATAAGAATTAACAATTGTATGGAGTTAGTTTACAGCTCAAATGCAAAGCTACCATAACAAAAAAATACAAAAACTTACTTGAATGATATCTGTTGATCAGTCAAAATATAAAAAATTTAATGCCATTTTTATGTATGGCTGCATTTACCAACATTTTTAACCAAAACCGGTGACTGTTATAAACAGCATTGACCTTACGTCCCAATAAATAATTTGGGAGTTAACGCCCACTTGTGCATGCAATTATGTTGTATGAGATTGAAAATATTATTGTACGCAGGGAATTTAAGCTGATTGTTTTTTTGCGGACTGCTGGTTTTAGTGCAAACAGGCCCCACCTCAGAGAAACTAGATTGATGGTTTCTACAATGCCGTGGTGGTATATAGAACGTGACATAACAAAATGGTTGGCTTATTTGAAATGGTCTCTGAACTTGCCATGTCTGAATTTACACTGTCAACCATGGTATCCTGATTGGAGTTATTACTATCTTAAAATATCCAGATTGGGGTAGCTTGCTGGTTGGTTTTATCATGGAGGTAGGAAATAGTGGTTTTATTGTCAGGTGGATTTGTAATGGATCCCGATCAGGGTACAAGTATAAGAGGATTGGGATAACGTGCCAGATGGACTTATAGTCAGGTAGAGTTGTAGAAGATCTTGATCATAGGATATAACTTTACCCAGATTGGGACGACTTGCCAGATAGATCTACAGTCAGGTAGAGTTGTGAAAGGTCCCGATCAGGAATTAAACATACCCAGATTGGGCTACTTGCCAGAAACGATCAGGATACAAGACCCATATTGAACAGCATGCCAGATGGATTCATAGTTGGGTAGATTTTCAGAAGATCCCGATTAGGGTACAAAGTATACCCCAATTGGGAACAAACGACACCCTCCTTGGTAAAAAAAAAGGGGTTCCAAAAGGGATAGGCTACAAGTATGTGGGAGAGCAGTAAAATCTTCTCAATAATTGCCCCAGCTTAGCTAGAATGTTTCGGTTCGGTTACACAGCAGATAAATCAATCTATATGTAGATGTTCCAGCCAGAACTAATCACACGCAATTTAATTCTCACACATTCCAGGTTCTTGGAGTTCAAAGCTATCTCTGCAGTTCAATCCATCTATAATAATAATAATAATAATAAACTGGCATTTATAAAGCGCTCTTACAAGAGATCACAGCGCTGTACAAAATATAACAACAAACAACTGCAATATTAAACAACCAGGAATACACAATGGAAAAAAGGAGAATAAGAATTAATTATTGAATAAGAATGTCTTAAGCCGCTTCTTGAAAACTTGAACTGATGGTGAAGTTCTGACATTAGATGGAAGACTGTTCCATGGGTCACTGAACCTTGGGTCACCCTGGCCAGCCAACCATGAAGAGAGGCAGAGAGCGTGACCCCCATTGTTTTCTCCCAACAATTGTACGTTTTACGGTTCCGGCCAGGTACAGTAGCCTTGTCCAAGGCATTTGCGAAGCGCAACTGCAGTGAGCTCAACTGCGCGCTGACCAGGCCAATAGGACATACACGTACATGAACACACCCCCCCACAAGTGTACTTAAACTTTTTAGCAACAGCTCCCACTGGTTTTGTACATACTTCCCAACTGGGTGGTGACCTTCACCCAACTGGGGACCCTATTGTCCCTTTTGTTATAGGTGTGTCCCCCCCCCCTATGAATGTACAATGGTGTATTTCCTTCCTCCATGAATGAACTGTGTTAAGAATCCCCCCCACTCAATACATTGCTATACCATGTCAACCAACCATTACATTTAAATCAAAGTAAGAGACAAAAGTAAGAGTTGAAGATATGCCCCCAAACCCCTCCAAAAAAAGTTTCCAACATGGCTCTTGCTGAGGTTCTGGTGAACTGATCGAGACCAAATCTATACATCCATGGACAATGTCAAATTAACACTACTACTAGTCACCCTCACACCCAACTGTTCTGCGGAACACCCTGCCACACCTCCTGCCCACCAATTATCACAATGTCAACTGGACTGATTATTTAACACACAAAAAGAACACTGACTAACCAAGGCCACTTTATCATTTTATGACTCTGCTCTGTTTTCAACTTTCAAATAAAACCAACACCCAAGACCCCACTTGGTCCAGTTCACCTTGTTTGAACTTTTCCCCCATTAGTCAAAAGATTTGACCCTGGTGTGTTTCTAAAGGTAAGTTTGGGCCAGTGTCCAATGAATCTGGTGATCTGAAGTTGTTAATGAAGATTTGTACATGGGCAGAACAGAAGTGTATTTTACAAAACCGTTCTTGCATAAGATTTCTTTTGCATCAAAACAGTATTGCATACATGTACAACAGTGAACCTTCAGTGACTGTAAAGTATCAAGTCAGATTTACAAGCTGTTTAACTGTTTTATCATAAAAATTGAAGAAATCAAGATCACATAAGATAAATAACTAGATAAGGGCCCATGTCTGTCGAAAAGACAGTCCTGGTGCATATAAAAAGAACTCTGCTAATGACGGTACTTAAAGCCTAAACTGAACAAGTGTGTTTTCAAGCTGGAGAGAGTGTCTACTAGTCTGAGGTTCAGTGGAAGAGCATTCCAAAGAGATGGTCCAGCATGTGAAAAAGAACGGTCTCCCCAACTGTGTTCAAATGAGGGATGTTGAAGACCATCTTTGTAGAGCGAAGCCGTCTTGTAGAAACACTTCACTTTTATTATCAAACTTAAGCCTGTAATTGAGTTGACACCCTTTCATTTCTGATAATGAAGATGTAATGAATTGAATCTTGTTTTATTTTTAGCTTCTTTTCAGACGATCATTTAAAGGTTTGTGATGAAAACAACTATTTCACATTTATGGGGCTGTGTATCAGATTGCTCATCACAGGAAAGACAAACCCACAAGGCAACAAATATTGCAAAAGGCCGATATCCACGATATCCACGTGATAACAAAACTTTCATATGGAAAGTGAAACTCTCTACTCCCATTTCCAGTGGTGTCAGGCCTGTCCGATTTCAGAGGTCAGTGACCCTGATTTTGTAGGGGTGTATAAGAACGCCATACACCAATTGGTAATCACCTGGGGGTAATTGCATGGCACCAGGGTTTTGTAATTACCGATTTTTTTGAGCCAGCATAGTACAGTCACCACAGTATTTCTCAACATACTGTCGATCTAAGCATAGAGCAAATTATATGTGGTTCACAAAATGACAGGAGTTAACCATCCTTCTCAAGGTAACTTGTAACAGTTAACCATCCTTCTCAAGGTAACATTAAGTCCAGTATGTTGATCAACGATTTGAAACCAGCACAGAATTAACTGGGGGTGTCTACCCGTTAACCCCAACAAGACTTTGTCAACAAGACCAAAATCTCAAGTCAATTTAGCCAAGTTCAAACCACAACTCAAGTGTTTTTATGAGACCAAAGTGCAAGCCACTGTGTTGGCCACCCTCGAATGCAGTGTCAAAAGTAAACACTAAAGTCTTAAAACAAGTTTAATCCCATCAATTGAACATCATCCCAACACAGCACTTCCTCCGAGGGCGCTGAATTGAACTAAACAAGCATGCTCCTTCTTCAGTACAAATAAAGCTATGCATTTCATCTCCGAGCTAGAAGACGCAAACATAGGAAATGTCACTTTGATTCGCCGCTCATCCGAACTTCTCTGTCTTTCCAACCGAGGTTCATTTGGAGGGAATCAAATGCACTGTGAATAATGCTAATCCCCATTCAACGAATTTAAACCACTTCGTGGGGGGACTTGTTTCTGTCGTGTTCAAGCAGACGATGAATGCCCATGCTTCTGGTTGATCACAGATATCATTCACCGTATTTGATACGTCTGACACTGCCACTCTTTGTTAGACTGGGTTCACATCATAAAAGTACTTTCTTTTAGAGACATCAATAAGGAAAGGGACAGAGAGACTTTCTTCAAATGCCCCGGCCGCATCTGTCACTCCTCGATTAAAACAACAGTGATTAATTTTAATTAGCAAGGGGGACTTTAGGTGGAGTTGACATGCCAAAGTAGTTTTATCAATCAGCATTCTGCATATCCTGAGTTGGCAAACGAAGCACTACATCAAGTAGAACAAGGGAATCCAGACTAAAAACACAGTCAGACCAAACAAAATCATTATTTTTCCAAGAACACGTTTTTGCAAAAAAAATGTTTTGTCGCTTTGATGTCCTTTAATCCAGTGGGGGTTCCGTGCTGGACATGCTAGGCTTTTCAGAATTAGTGAATGGTATTGAAAGTGAAGAAAATGAAACTATCAGCCTTGATATCAATGTGATGTGATGTTTTAAACATTCTATATGTTGAGAAATACTTGCCCTAATTAGGTGTTATTATTTGAGGAGCAAGTAAAGCTAGTTTTGAGTCTTGGCAGGAAGAGCCTAGTTTTGACATGGGGCGTCACATTTTGTATTTTTTTCTGTTTTTTGATGGGTGAAGCAACTACTAAACCAAACTTGGTGCCATTACTGATCTACAGTACAGCAGTTCCTAATTATGTTCAAGTATTACAACACTTACACACACAAAAACCTCATAGTATTGCAGGCGCGGATCAGGGGGCGCGGGGCGCGCCCCCTCATATTTAAAAACAAAAAATAAAGAGGAGAAAAAAAAAAAAGAGAGAGAGAGGAGGAGGGGGGGAGGGGAAGGGAAGGCTGCTTTTTTTTTTTATATTTTCGCTTCCGTTTGGAAAATCCTGGATCCGCCCCTGTATTGAATGTCATATCATGGGATATTTATTACAGTTTTTGTCCAAACAATTTTATGGCAGACCCCTAAGGTTAATTTTTTCAGCGTGCCGATCTCGACCTCAAATTTAAACATTTTGATCGACAAAATTGTAGCAAAGACCCTAAAACCTAGGTGTAAAAGAGTAAGCCAGGGTACCTCCAAACCTATCCTACCCGCAGCGACATCACAATGACATCACAATTACATCAAAGCATTCTCAATTACATCCGCTCCAATTCCATCCCCCAAAAATGTCAAATTTCACACACTTTAACAATGTTTGCAAAATGTGGAACAATCCATCAATCGCATTAGACACACTCCAAAAAGAAAATGTGAACATAACTATGTCCCCTATTAAGGGTGTGTACAACATTGGTAAGGTTGAAAATATAAATGTTCACAGATTTGCACATAACTTAGATGGTATAAAGATGGTCATGTTGGAAAACTTCCCTTGAAATAGTTTTGCTTGAAATGCTATAGTTTTTAGGAAATGAGTAAAACAATTAGTCTTTATCACTGGTGATAAAATCCGATGTTTGAAAACAGTGAAAATATAATGGGTTTTTTCACTGTTTTCTCATGACTCCGAAGCCCGATTCAGCTTGAACTTTCACAGGTTTGTTATTTCATGTATATGTTGGGTCACATCAAGTGTGGATTCTGGTCTTTTACAATTACCAATGTTGTACATTTGCTTTAAACTGGAACGTGAATGACTGAATACATCTCAGCCAATCATTGACAATACTTTTTGACCATATTAGAAAGCATGCTGTGTTTTCTTCTATATGATTTTGGTACCGACAATCTCCTGCAAATGAAATACCCTTCATCACAAATTGAAAAGCAATGAATAACAGATCTCCGTCATGCACAATGAATACAGACCTCACTTTAAGTTGTCTACACATTTTTCTCCGATCGCATGAGAACATCCTGGTAAATGTTCACATTTCAAGTGCTTTTCTTTTACAGAGTACTTTAGCTGATTTATTCCTGAACTCACATGGAAGACTTGAAAGCAACATCCATTAACATCTAATGCACTTTTCCGAGCTTTCGGGTCTCAGGAATAGTGATTACTATAAGTCTCCATATAGAAATGTCTATTTATTGTAACAAACCTTCTGCACTGACGTCATCCCACCATCATCTTAGAGGTAAAATCATAAATGATGATAAAACAATGGAAACATGAAGCTAAGTACGCGCAGCGCACAGAATGGGCCAATGAGCAGCCTCCTTGTGACCTCTAAGTGCATAAATCTATCTTTCACTAAAAGGAAAGTTATCTGGGCTCGATTTTACAAAGAGCTACCAAGTTGTGTACCATTAATCTTACTTGCTCAGCAAAGTGTGATGTCACAATATGTATGGTGATATTAACAACTCGTGTGAGATGGTGTTTTGTGTGCCTTATTATTCTGCATTCCGCAGAATGTTCCGCCCTCTCTGACTTTCCAGCTATGGTGGTGGTGGACAAACTTTGTGGGTCAAACGAACATTTTGAAAAAAGTTTTTTAAAGCATTGATAATTTTGAATGGCCCTTTAAGACCCCTTATACTGCTAGATTTTTAACACTTTATCTAATATACCATTTTAATAACAGGGCCAGCCAGTGACCGCATCCTATCCAGCAAATTGCCAGAAAGTACCCACACCCCTCGCTTGAGAACCTCTCCTTACCCAGGATTACACATACCAAGACTTCACCCTCTGGTGATCTTTGACCTCCCTCTAGGGGTCAATCTAGGGCAAATAGGTCAGATTTGTTGGCCCATATAATGGCTACTGACAGATCGTCAAGTGTTGGGGCATAGTTTGGACCATGTAACAGTGAGTAATAAGAGACATATTTACTTTTAACTGATACCTATGATAAGGGTGAAGGGGTGGAATGCTTCAAAGACTGTGTTATCATTTTAACTGAGATGTAGGACTGGTTTGGGAACCACACCTTCAAATTTAAACCTCTCTATTCTCACATTCGACAGCTTTTCAGATCTTTTTACAACTTTTTCTTCAGTGTACAGCAACCAACTGGTCAGCAAAATGGACGGTCTTGCACCAAGACTAACAATTCTACAGCAAATAGCTTCATGTAGCTGAGTCTTGATTCAAAAGTTCTTGAACCTGAAAGACACTTTGTTTTCTTCTTTTCTTAAAGTATGAGATGTCATGAGTTGTTTTCGTCCATGGGGCTTTCCACTTTTTACAAATATGCAGATCTACCTCTTCTCTTTAACACTGACAAGAATCTTATATGCTAGCCATCAATGGGTAGCGAGACTTGTTTTGTTTGCAGATCAGGAAGGAGGAGGCAAAGAAAGAGCCGAGGAGTTGTCAAGTGTCGTCATCTCAACCTGAAGTCCAGTGAATGATAACAAGGTCTTTGGGAGCACAACACTTATGGCATCTCAGACATACAGGGGGAAAGCTGTTCAAGGTGGGCTTTTCCATGCAAAGGGCCAATCACTCTGATCACATGTGTTTGGGTAAAGAATTAAATTCCTCACGAAACCAAACTGAGATTTTGACAACAACAACAACAGTTTAGCCTCCTTGTGTTAAGCATTTACAAACAATCTGCACTGATTTGCTTTAAACCCTGTTTCAGAGAAGCTAACCTTTTACGTGCTGAGCATTTTTAATGTGTGGATCAACGAAATAGATATTTGCACAGATCTTGAAATAAGTAAACTTTTAAAAAGAGATTAATTTGAAGTTGTTTGCCCTCACCAGCTCTTTATGGTAAAATACAGCACTGGTAATCGTTTTTAATTTTTTATTGATCACATCTACTATCTCTCTGATTACAAAGTTTACACCAGTGCCAATCCCCAGAAAAATGTTTCTGTTTGAAAAACTATCAAAGTCAAGAACTTCACTTTTATGATTATTAATTTCTGGCAATGAAATCATGGATGCCTCAAAAGCGAACCTAATTACATAATGCACATGTCCTACGGCTTTATGTCCCTTCAAATGACAAAGCAAATTGTGCAATTATGGTGTGATTACGTTAAAGTGTCTTGCTCAAAAACAAATGCATTGTGATCAGCCTGGCCGGGATTTTAAGACTACAGAATCATCAATGCTTATTTTGATTGTCACACATAAACATGACAAAACATAATAGTAATGATATGTAAGGCCAAATAACAAAAAATACCAGTTGATCGTCCGGATTTTTCAAAAATGAGGAGGATGAGGGCCTTACTATTTACTATTTACTATTTTTTTTTTCCAAGATGGCCGCCAAGTATTCCAATTTCAACAGGCGACTAAATCTTCAGTTTGAAATCACCTGTTTGTTGCATTAGGACCCGGGTTAACAGGGATTATTACACTAAAAGATGATTATGAATAATAATGACTCTTGGTACAAACAAAGACACTACTGAGTTGATGTTCAAAGCTGCTTTCAATGTTTATTATTAATAATCCCACTGACCGTGCATACCAAGGCTTAAGAATCTTGCCTTTATTTGTGCGAATTAACACCATCTTGCAGCTCACCTCTGATAAATGTTGATATAAAAAACGTGTTCAGATACACAAACGCCACACGAAATGCATGGGTCATCTTGAAAGGTCGAGTCAACCGTTAAAACTTACACCGTAATAAACCAGTCTAAAGTGATCAATCTCTTAACAGTATTCGCAAGGTTGTATGCTCATCATGTTATGCATGCAAGTGCTGGAGCTTGCATGCACCGATGGCCATGCAAATAAAATGGTTCTGTGTTTCACGACCTAGAATTCTAAAACATCGGTAAGTTTATCAAAAAATTGAAGAAAAAAAACGTTGTAGTTAGTTAAAAATACAAACAAATATTGGGTTTTTTGAAGAAAAATCGAAAATAGTAAATAGTAAAACAAAGGATGCGGCCTCAAAAAAGGATGCGGGCGGGGACGATCAACTGGTATTTTTTTTTATTTGGCCTAATTCTTGTACAACGCATATTACAAAATGTATGTCTGTTTGCGCTTGAAGGAAAAGGAGAAAAAGACAACAGATTATAAGTAACTAGAAAATAAGTTTGGGGATCAGGTTGGCTTAGTGGTTTCTTTCCCAGCCTTTCATCTCTGTGAACCCTGGTTCGAATCCCACTTTAAACCTCAGACTGGAGCCGTGAATGTTGATTTTGGTTTTCAGTCCCTACCTGATTGCGTGGGTTTTCCCTGTTGGGGTTTTCCTCCCACATGTAAAACTGAAAATTTCTTCTCGTTTCCTATTCATCCTGTTATTGGCACTAACTGTGCTATTGGATGTGCAATAAAATAAATAAAGTAAGGTAGACGTATTTACAATGAGCATCCTAAGACAAACAAAAACCATCTACCATTGTTTCCACATAAACGTAATAACAAATTTTGATGAAATTTCAACCGGCTAGTCGTGGCCAAGCGGTCCAGTGCACTGGACTCAAGCTCTGGTGTTTCTGATCAGCAGAGTGTGGGTTCAAGTCCTGGTCTTGACACTTGTGTCTTAAGCAAGACTTTGTCCTTCAGATGGGACGTAAAGCCGTAGGTCCCATGTGTTGTGTAATGCACGTAAAAATAACAAATAAAAGTTACACTTATTGCTAAGAGAAGGGGTTTGCCCCGGTGTAACTGGCAGTGGCTACTGACTGAACTGCAGCACCTTGTTATGCATTACATTAAAGGGTCTCATAATTCAAAAACTTCAAAAACCTGTCTTGAAAAATAATAATAAGCACTTTGAGATGCCCGTAGATACAGCGCTGTATAAAAACTAGTTATTATTATTGTTTGAGAATGAATTTACTCTTCCAAATAGAAAAAACTAATGCTGCATTTTGCCTTTAATGCTGCTTTGTATGTATTCAGGGATGTGCTTATCAGCATGTCATACCCAAGACATGAGCAGCAGGAGACATGCACTGAGAGGAGGTAGACAGGGACTCCCATTGAAATGTGAAATATGAGAAGAATTACAGCTAGAGGAAGAGACTTCATTATGTCAGCCCTGCACACACACACACACACAAAGAACATCAGGCGTACGACTTTCAAGAAGACTGCTGCTCTGCCGGGCCGTGTAAAGCCATACTCCAAAATCAATGTGGGCTGTGAATTTAATGGGACGTTTTCAGAGGCAAAGAATGGCTAAGACTGTCAGAGCTTGTGGTTCGATAGAGACACCATCAGAAAGAGTAGTAGAGTAAAATTTAGAACCATGGAGGCATCTGGTAGAGTTAAAGGTGGTGAACCGTTCAGATGGAATTCTTTGAATGCGGAAGTTGTTTTTTTTTCTTTTACGGGATGGGAGCTTGGGAGGGACACACTCTCCAAGCACCCCAAAATAAAATTTATAAATGTCAACGAGTAAAAAATGTAAAATTATAATAATACGGGAGCGAGGAGAAACATGTCCCATTTGATTTCCCATTTTATGTTTTTCTCCTTTTGTCTTCTAGTAAATTTATATTTAGGAATTGGAGGAAAATACCCACAATGGAAGCCCCTGTTCTTTCAACGAAACCTGGCGGCAAAAACTTGTACAATCTATTATTGGAAAAGCATTCACAAAAGCTGTATCCTGTTGTGTTGAAATCATATCTAATAACTGAGCATCTATTATAATGTATCCTCCATAAATCTCCAATTAAAAACCAATTATTACACTGAAGTTGTGTAGTTTCTCTCAGATAAATGGCATCAATGATTTGGTATCACATTGAAACTTAATGCAATATCGAAATCCAACTCGCTGGCAAAAAATTAAAGTTCGATATTAAATCTGCAGAGAATATTTTTAGAATTGTAATTCAATCAGCTCGTAATGGTCCAAAATTCAATACAAACAATATACTCCGGTATTCTAGATAATAAAAACTAACTTCGTGTCAACTTGGAGAATCAAATTTTGGTGAGAAATGCAACTTTGTTATCAGAAACAAGGAGGAAAATACCTAGCACACCAAAATTAGCACAGTGTTTTCAGAAGAAGAAAAAAGGAGAGGAAATCGGCTGATCACCTGTCAAAAATACAAAATCAAATTTTTCAAAGATGCACGGCAATGAGATAAAACTTTCCCACACATGGGGTGTCTATAGCTGCTCTTAAAGTTCATGTAACATGTAAAAAAATGTTTAAACTCAAAAAGCAAATGCAAAAAAGTGCATTGGGAACCTGAAAATGAACTTAAAACTAAAAAAACTTGAAATTTGAAATGTTTGACATTTGATACGGGCATTACTCATGTAACTTAGTTTTGAATAATGTTACAACCTTTGAATATTTTCAATCAGGCTTCATTTAATTACATGGTAATTGTGGAATTACAAATTCTGGATCCATCTCTTCAAGATGTTGGAAAGGAAACCTGATATTGGCTGTTCTCACTGTCTCTTGGACTCTGGTAGGATCTCTGATGATATTAATCACCAAACACACCTGACTTACTTGAGTTTCAGATCAGGATTAACGAGTGGGAAGCTGAGAAGACTTTCATGGGGACTAACGGGTCTGCAAATTTCACTCCAGAAGGGGGAAAGGTCATTTTCCTGAGGGAGCTCCATTGAAAAACTGGGAAGTCTGTTGGGGCATTTTGTAAAGGGCAAAAAGGCCAAGACCAGGGCAACTGAGGACGGAGGAAATGGTATCTGTAGTTTTGGTGAAATTCCTTGCCTGGATCATGCCTGGAAAAACTATCCTAACTTCGTCTGTCATTCTCCCCTCCAACTATCTGACCAGTCAATACCACCCACTGTGGGGTTTTAATGATAGCTAAACTATGCCAGCCTGCAGTATGATATCAAGTGGTGAATGCATCTACACAGTACACAGTCAACCCTCCTACTGTCTGACCAGTCAATACCACCCACTGTGGTTTTTGAATGATAGCTAAACTATGCTAGCCTGCAGTATGATATCAAGTGGTGAATGCATCTACACAGTACACAGTCAACCCTCCTACTGTCTGACCATTCAATACAACCCACTGTGGTTTTTTAATGATAGCTAAACTATGCTAGCCTGCAGTATGATATCAAGTGGTGAATGCATCTACACAGTACACAGTCAACCCTCCTACTCTCTGACCATTCAATACAACCCACTGTGGTTTTTGAATGATAGCTAAACTATGCTAGCCTGCAGTATGATATCAAGTGGTGAATGCATCCACACGGTACACAGTCAACCCTCCTACTGTCTGACCATTCAATACAACCCACTGTGGTTTTTTAATGATAGCTAAACCATGCAAGCCTACAGTATTATATAATGTGGTAAATGCATCTCCACAGTACACAATTAACCCTCCTACTCTTCGACCATTCAATACAATCAACTGTTGTTTTGTACGATAGCTTAACTACGCCAGTCTGTAATATGATATCATTTGGTGAATGCAGCTACATAATACACACATACACAGTTTGTTCTGTGCACAGTTGAGCCACCATACACAAACCATGCAGTAGAATCATTGGTCCACTTGCTAGAAACAGTTACATAGAAAAGGAGGGCTTCCGTCGAATATAATGATCAAAAACACAAAATTGGTAAGCACAGAAAAGTTTTGCTTACCAAATTACTAAAATCTCAGGAAATTATAATTATTTTGTACTGGGTCCTTACTGGAAATCTACTTAGCATAAAATAACTAACTCACTGCAAGATCTCAGAGGTACCATTTATGTGCTTTCGACTGTTACACTGATGAGGAAAACTTCTTCAATTCGCAGCATATTGCTAATAACAGCGCACTAAAAAATACAGACAGTTTTTCTTTGAGACGGCTAGGTGCCAAGCTGTAGACATGTAATTACAAACCCGCAGTTATTCTCACAAATTTTATTATACTGTGTGACTTGATGTGTTGCCATTACGGATCCAGTGACACAGAAGTTTTAAATGTGTCTTCTGCTTTCCCCTCTTTTCCTTCTTCTTCTTCTTCTTTTTCTTTTAACAAGTCAAAGCCTCGATGACGGTGTTGAATAAATTTATTGGGATGGAGCAAGAGTCTCAAACGTGTTTTTGTCACCCACTATTTCCCCCAAAGAATCAGGCGGTGATATAAAAAACCACTGATGGAAAAAGCTATCCAATATCTTTCGTTTATATGTTGTTTTGCCGAGGGATTAATGAACAATTTTTTTTATGATGATTGTTAATCTATTATTAGAACTTTATCTTTCAGAGGGTCAGACTGAGCACCATTAACACCTTCCACTTGAGGAATACATCTGTATATATCATTTACGAGGCTCGAGTGCGAAAAAAAAATTAGAACTTGTACTGGCCAAATTTCATAAAGCTGTTTAGCAGAACATTCTGCTCAGCAAATTTCTTTGCTGAGCAAGAAATGAGTGGGGTACCAGTTTCAGCAATGGTAATTGTATGGTATTTCGGCTGGTAACCTATTTTTCTTAAGCAAGAGTTTTCTGTGCTTAGCAAGTTTTTGTGCTTACATGCTTTATGAAATTGGGCCCTGATGATGAAATGGGTCACAAGCCAGCAATCACATTTGATTATCTGTATGTCAGTGGAAACAACATCATAAGATGTTTGGTATCATTCATTCGTTTTTTTTTTCAAATTGACAATTTTCCGACAAATGTTGAAACTAAACTGGCCCGGCATTATTCTCGACACGGATGTCCTTCCCGATTGTTAGTCAAAGTTGACACATTGAAGGACACACTGCACGCTGTGTTCCCGTGCAGTAAAGCGAGACACTCGTCTACTTCCGTTCCAATTCCACCTTCAAACAACCAGTCAGCTTGATATTGGAGAAGCCCGTCTTCCCTAACGCACAGCGACTAATCCATCGCCACAACAACTGTGGAACTGCTTTACATACGTAATTAGTTTAGTAATTACATTACGGTATGTCATCTGATTGGTATTGAAATGCAAGCTGTGTATGTGTGTCTGGAGAGCGGCGTTTGTTTCTTAAAGGTGGTGGTGTCTTGTCGTAGTGTAGCTATAAAAAAACAATCGAGCATTTTGGTAAGGATTTTACAGAGCACTAGTTGTTTTTAGAGGGAACTAAGGCCACACCAAGGGATGACAATAATGATGAACCAATACCCAAATACTGGCTGTATTTGTGTGCCTGGCCAATGAACTGAGCGAGGTGGTAACATTTCAAATTGATGCCTGAATCAAAATCTACACAGCCTGCAAACTGGCCAAAATGCAGCACTTGGGGGTCAGTGGCATCTTCATATGGGGAGAGGGAGGCAGGGGAGGCCAAGAATTCATTTGGGAGGATTGCACTGCCTTACCTAAACACTTATAAGCAGGAAATTCTGGAAATTACATTGGTCACATGTTTCTTTTCCATGATTCAGGATTGGGTTCACAGACTGATTTGAATAAAAGAAGTATTATTTTGCCCCCTGGGATGTTATACGGTGCTCATTGATATTCATAGTTTATTTTTCTTCAATCTTGGTTTTTTGTTGGTTTGTTTTTTGTGGGCTTTTTGTTTTGTTTTTGTTTGCAAGGGCAAAATGACAACCCTGAATGCCACAAAGTAGCAGAGAAAATGACAACCCTAAATGCCACAAAGGGCAGAGAAAGGGACAACCCTGAATGCCACAAAGTAACAGAGCAAAATGACAACCCTGAATGCCACAAAGTAGCAGAGAAAATGACAACCCTAAATGCCACAAAGTAGCAGAGCAAAATGACAACCTTGAATGCCACAAAGTAACAGAGCACAATGAAAACTCTGAATGCTACAAAGTAGCAGAGCAAAATGACAATCCTGAATACCACAAAGTAGCAGAGAAAATGACAACCCTAAATGCCACAAAGTAGCAGAGAAAATGACAACCCTAAATGCCACAAAGTAGCAGAGAAAGGGACAACCCTGAATGCCACAAAGTAGCAGAGCAAAATGACAACCTTGAATGCCACAAAGTAGCAGAGAAAATGACAACCCTAAATGCCACAAAGTAGCAGAGAAAGGGACAACCCTGAATGCCACAAAGTAACAGAGCAAAATGACAACCCTGAATGCCACAAAGTAGCAGAGAAAATGACAACCCTAAATGCCACAAAGTAGCAGAGAAAGGGACAACCCTGAATGCCACAAAGTAACAGAGCACAATGACAACCTTGAATGCCACAAAGTAACAGAGCAAAATGGCAACCCTGAATGCCACAAAGTAGCAGAGCAAAATGACAACCTTGAATGCCACAAAGTAGCAGAGCAAAATGACATCCCTGAATGCCACAAAGTAACAGAGCACAATGACAACCTTGAATGCCACAAAGTAGCACAGCAAAATGACAACCTTGAATGCCACAAAGTAGCAGAGAAAAATGACAACCCAGAATGCCACAAAGTAGCACAGCAAAATGACAACCCTGAATACCATAAAGTAGCAGCGAAAACGACAACTCTGAATGCTACAAAGTAGCAGAGCAAAATGACAACCTTGAATGCCACAAAGTTGCAAAGAAAATGACAACCCTGAATGCCACAAAGTATCAGAGTAAAATGAAAACCCTGAATGCCACAAAGTAGCAAAGCGAAATGACAACCTTGAATACCACAAAGTAACAGGGCAAAATGACAACCTTGAATACCACAAAGTAACAGAGCAAAAGGACAACCTTGAATGCCACAAAGTAACAGAGCAAAATGACAACCCTGAATACCACATAGTAGCAGAGCAAAATGACAAACCTGAATGCCACAAAGTAGCAGAGAAAATGACAACCTTGAATACCACAAAGTAGCAGAGAAAATGACAACCCTGAATGCTACAAAGTAGCAGAGCAAAATGACAACCTTGAATGCCACAAAGTAGCAGAGCAAAATGAAAACCCTGAATGCCACAAAGTAACAGAGCACAATGACAACCTTGAATGCCACAAAGTAGCACAGCAAAATGACAACCTTGAATGCCACAAAGTAACAGAGCACAATGACAACCCTGAATACCATAAAGTAGCAGCGAAAACGACAACTCTGAATGCTACAAAGTAGCAGAGCAAAATGACAACCTTGAATGCCACAAAGTTGCAAAGAAAATGACAACCCTGAATGCCACAAAGTATCAGAGTAAAATGAAAACCCTGAATGCCACAAAGTAGCAAAGCGAAATGACAACCTTGAATACCACAAAGTAACAGGGCAAAATGACAACCTTGAATACCACAAAGTAACAGAGCAAAAGGACAACCTTGAATGCCACAAAGTAACAGAGCAAAATGACAACCCTGAATACCACATAGTAGCAGAGCAAAATGACAAACCTGAATGCCACAAAGTAGCAGAGAAAATGACAACCTTGAATACCACAAAGTAGCAGAGAAAATGACAACCCTGAATGCTACAAAGTAGCAGAGCAAAATGACAACCCTGAATACCACAAAGTAGCAGAGCAAAATGACAACCTTGAATGCCACAAAGTAATAGAGCAAAATGAAAACCCTGAATGCCACAAAGTAGCTGAGCAAAATGACAATGCTGAATGCCACAAAGTAGCACAGCAAAATGACAACCTCGAATGCCACAAAGTAGTCGTAATATGCGGCTTTTACGAGCATGAAACAACTTCATGCCTCTTGCCTAAACACTTGCCTAAAAACTTGAGGATTCGTGACAAAAACTCCTAACCGACACCGCGCCAAACCGTTAAGGGTTCCTTTACAGTTTCACCTTCATGTAGCCACCGGGCCTCAAACCAAATCATCTGCCACATCTGTGAATATGGATGCGGGTTATGACGTTTGTCACTGATGGACATCAATGATTACGATGCATTTATGTAACACTCCACAACAGGAGAATGTAGACGCTAGCGCCTGCAGCTTGACGGCGTGACAAAATCGACGCTGCACTCACAGACGGGAAAAAAAATGATTAAAGGAACTGACAGAGGTTTCCGACTGAATTAAGAAAGTGGAAGATTGATACCATCATCAGAAAGTTTTAATTAAAAGATGACACTTGGTTTTGAATGAATTACCAACGCTGATGTATAAGAGCAAATGTTGTATTTGTTTTGAACCTTTCTGAATTTGTTTTCAAATTTGTCATTAAAACTCAACACACAAACCAACATCTGTGGAGCAACACGATTCAAACAGTATTCATCGTTATGTCGTAATTTCTGTTTAACCCACTTAGTTATGGTAACAATTTCCAGCGAGGAGACCAATCATTTGAAACCATTCGACTGCATGGATTGTGTAGGGTGGCACAACTATGCACAGAACTAACTATGTATGTGTGTACTGTGTCTATGCATTCACCACATGATATTATATTGCAGGCTGGCTTAGTTTATGAATCATTCAAAACTGCATTCAATGATATTAAATGCTCACACAGTAAGAGGGTTGACTGTGTATTGACTGTGTACTTGTTCATTTTGATGCATTCACCACATGATATCATACTGCAAGCTAGCATAGTGTATCTATCCTTCAATACCACGTGGTTATAAGAGATTCAAAGAGTTCTCTTTGCATCTTGAGGTAATTTAAAATAATTATGAGTGCATATCCAGATAACCTGAATGAGATTAAATAAAACCTAATTTAATCACGTGAAATTATTACGGTATCGACAGTTTAATCAGCAGACAGAGCAGGGTCAAGTTTCATCATATCACACAACGCCAAAATTTGCTTAGCGCAAGGAAAGTCTACAATACTAGAACTGGGTCCAATTTCATAGAGCTGCTTTAGCAAAAAATACTGCTTGACATTTTCTGCTAAGCGAAAACAAGCAGGATACCAGTCAGAGATGGTATATATTATGACATGGCATTTTTGTTAGTCTCCTTGTTCCGGTAAGAATAATTGTTTCATATATTCAGTTTACGGTAACACCATGTGTATATATTTACTTTGCTGTGTAGATTTTGTTCTTTGAGAACTTGTCTTGCTATTAAATAAGTGTTTTGTGCTTTTGAAATTGGGCACCGGTGACCAGCCTAAAAGCCATGTAATGTGTACTGAGTGTCACTGGTACTCTGCTGATTTCAGCTAAGCAAATAAGTTTGATTAAGCAGCTCAATGAAACTAGGCCCAGTCTTGGGCTTAAAGGTTATAATGTTATCTTCTGTAAGCTAACAATCAAACATGCTATTAATGATAACGAGATATGCATAGAGACAAACCTTGTTTTAACTCATTCCATCGTGATCCTTTTACACCAAGCAGATATTTAGGCCCTGTCTGAATTAAGCGACTTTGGCTACGGCTATGGCTGTTGGCAGCAAGACAACATTGGAGAATAGGACTTTCAGTGAGCCATAGCCACTGCTGAAGCCAGTAATTCGGCCTTACAATTGATCAGCCAATTTGTCTGGTTCCAATGTCAATGGAGATGCTGATCACTTATGCCTTTCAGAATCTCCAAAATATTTCAATTTCATTTGAAAGTGCATAAGTACATGTACAGTATTTTTTAGGGAGGAAAACATATCAATGAGTATGTCCAAAACAGACATGCAACTTTGCGAAAACAAAAAGAGGAAATGGCCAAGCAAACCAAACTTTGTACAATGTTTTTTGTCTTCTTTTTTCCCAGTTTTCTTTGGCACTGTTTTGGGTGTTTGTTTTTTAAGGAAATTTGGCTGATCAGCTGAAAAGTTGCATGCTAAATCTACGGCTTTACATGGGATAAAATCCTAATAGTATTAGCCGATTATTACTAGGCACTTTTAAACATTGTACCAAAGGGCCTTACACTATTACTACGCTTGTTCATTGGGTCTCTAAAACCATCTCAACCACTTTGGAGTATGCAGCACTGGCAGCCACATTGATGCACAGGTTACTTATCATTCACATCAGCAGTCTCTACCCTCGCAGGTACCCATTTACTCTTGGATGATGAAAAGCAATTATAGCTATGTGTCTTGACCAACGACACGAATGTCACAACCAGGATTCGAACCCACACTCTGATGACTCAGCCATCAGGTGTTGTGTTCGATGCTCCAGGCTACTCGGCCACGACTTTTGACACTGCTTTTGACATGGTCAGTAAAAATGGTGGAACGGGAACTTAACCCGCAGCTGATGACAGAACTGAAGAGCTAGAGCATACTGAATGAATACATCATCGGGACTATACATACATGAACTAGCATCTCCACATCTTCCCGTATGTTTCTGCAATCAGGAACAAAAATCTTTGGTTGAAGACCCGATTTCCTCCAGAATGTTGCCCACATCCTGTGAACATGTTAACGAACATTAAATAGGGGAAAGATGGGGTTTTCCCAATTACAGTTCTTCCTGGATGACACTTGGGGATAGTCTACAGCATCCCCCCCCTTAATTTAATATTATCACAACAGGACAATGTCCCACGGGACAGTTTGAGGCCTGATAATGAAACTTGGATGAAGAAAATGACTCTCGCTCGTGGAGACCTCCTCAACAAGACAACATCTGCTGAGGAACATTGATTCCCCATTCATAGAGAGGACAATGATCGCTTAAGCTTAATAGGATATTGGCACAGTGAGGTTGATCAGAGGGTAGGGGCTTATTGCATGTTGATGACAATAATGGGGCATCGTCAACTCAAAAGTCCTTGTACAAAGTGATATTCCTCGGATATTCATAAGGCTTCTGATCGTTTTGTGGCAACGATACATCATGCCATCCTTTATAATTGACCTATCAATACATAACATGAAGGCATGCAACTGAAGAATGTCCAAAAAAAGAGGAAATTGCCATGCAAAGCGAGATCTTACACTGTGTTTTTAACGTTTCAATGGCAAGCTGAGAAACCAAACATCAGGAAATCAGCTGATCAGTTGCATGCCAGGGCTTGATTTCACAAAGCACTAAGATTCATCTTAAGATGAGTTGTCAGTATTACCATAGTGATTTGTATTGTGACATCACACTTTGCTTAGCAGTTAAGATTGATTCGCACTTAAGAACAATCTTAACTCTTTATGAAAATCAGACCCTGGACTTGCCAACAAATCCCTAACACTTGTTTTTAATAGCTGGCATAGTTTTTTCTGATTTACTTCAAGGAAATCCTTTTAAAAAATGTACCAACAAAAACTTCCTTTAAGTTGGCAATGGTTAAAATATATCAGGAAACCCTTTAGTTATTAAGTATATTTTGTATACGATTGTGTTTAGGATTTACTAGCAAAGCAAATGCAACATATCATAAAATTGTTTGTTTATCCCAGTATATAAAACGTCTGATGTTTTCTCAAACATCAAAACACATTTCACTTCACATCGTACATGTTATTTTTGCTTGTTATTACTGCCTCATGATAACTAGACCGCTTGAATGAATGTGCTCTTCCAAAAACCCAACGTCGTACCATCCTTTTAATGTCACTGCCCACTGCGAGGATGATAGCGCACCGAAACATTGATGAAATCTTTCTGGCAGACCGGCCTTGTCAACATTCACTTCCCTTAAAAAAACACGCCCCAAAATGTGAAATCTTGTTGACCTAACCATGGCTGGCTCCGTCCTAGGGCTAAGGAATAACTGATGAGGGGAGTTGACCCACTTCTTATGACTACCCCCTTACTGTACCTCTGGGGTACATGACCAAGATATGCAAGGCGTGAAAGAAGTCCCCCCCCCCCTCGCTCAATAATCTACATGTACAGCATCAACAATTTCCCGCTCCATTAGATTGGAGATTGACTGTGATAAAAAGCAGGAAATACATGTTAATAATCTAAGGCCGAACTCAACAATGGAATAAGTCTATCCCAGACCATGACCCAGAATCATCAAGCTACTAAGACGAAAATATCTGTTTAGGCCAGGGCCCAAGTTCATCAAGCTGTTACGCCCAATAAGCACAGACAAAAACCTTGCTTACCAGAAACAGGTTACCAACCAAAACACCATGAAATGCACATTGTTTGTGACTGGTTCCCTGCTCATGTCTGCTTAGCAGACAAATTTGCTAAGCACTATTTTCTGCTAAATAGCTTTATGAAATTGGAACCAGATGGTTCATTTGCTAAGCAAAAATTTGCAAGGAACTCATTAATAGAAAACACATGGCATTTCTGGCTGGTCACCTATATTTGATAAGCAAAACATTGTGGATTCAACTCCTATTGAAATTGGCTTAGCCCTAAACTCAGCTCAGCTGGAAGTCTTGTAACTAGAAAATCCTGCAGATAAACTGTTTTATCAATCGTGAATGGAAACTTATGTAGTCAGCTATATTAATACCATGGAGCAACAAACTACCAACAATAAGTGCTTGATAAAACAGGATTATTGGTTTTTGATGAGAGGGATCGATGAGAGAATAAAACACCATTGAGAAGTACAAATTTTAGAACGAAACTTTGCTTTGTACAATATGAGGTAATAAATAATCCTGTGTGCCAAGTAATTACAAAGTATCACAAGTAATATTTCGGATGTTTGATTTGTGCATTCACACATGTTATCTGGTATGTATACAGAGGAGATTGTACACAAACCTTTGAACTTTTAACTCTCCCAAAAAAATGTCCTACAAAAAGTTCGCCGAACAAAGCAGCACCGCCTGCCCCAATGTACACAGTACAATCACGGTGCTTGAGTTGATGTATAACTTGTACACTGCTGGTGTTTTATAGTGTTAGGTCTGTGTTGTGGTATATACGAGAGACACTTGAACCCCGCCGTGCGGTGCATGTACACATGTCACGATCGCTCCAGGGATCAAGGCTGATCGTATTGTTAACGTCCACGCCCCCCTCTGCAGAGTCCTGGGGGTTGGACTGTACGGTTGGGTAGACCTGAATAACCAACTACCGGCCTCTGCGTTAGAGAGATCCCCAACATTTCCAAGAGACGACTGAAACGTCTCAAACAAGAAATTAAGTAGGTCAGGCCTAGTTTAGTTGGACTGGTTACTATAATTTTGTGATATTTTATGACATGCCAGACAAATGGCAAATGTATTACATATAGTAGACATAAATTACACTTAACATATGGTTAAGCCATTGGCACAACTAGACTTTACGATAAAACATAGGGAAACTTGGTCTATGGTTTGAAATTATAGATATGGCCCAACAACGGATAGTTTAACAATGTAATGACATTTGGGTTTAAAAGGTCGAATGTGTTCTATAAACCTGATAATACAGGGTTGTATGACATTTGAATCAGTATTTTTGTTATTTAAAAACAAAACCCACATTATTAAGGAATTTTCTGTCAAGCAAGTACCAGCAACAAGTCATTGAAACAATATGATTACTTGGCTGGTAAACTATTATTAATTGATTTGGAAGCCACTTTCAACAAAATCAGCTGGCCACGATGCTTTCAGCTATTCCGGTCCGAGCCTTTAGAGCAACTTCTCTGTTCAGCACTGCTAATCAACTTCAGTACATGTCTTCAAGTCCTCAAGACTGAACTATTTATAGACCATGTAACCTGTGACATCACATGTTTACAGAAGATCCACAGAGCCTGGACTTCCTGCAAGCATGATTTGTACACAGCTCAATGAAAGAAAACATCAAAATCTTACACTTCATGGAGATTGCACTGTCTGATTTGTATCAACTTTTGATATGAAGAAAGGGGGAAGATCTCAAAACTTGTTCAGCTGTATGTTTTTACCTCTTGTATTTATGTGGAAATTATTACACAAAATGTTAAATTTCCCTTAATGACCAGTGTAGTATCTTGCCTGCCAGGAAATGCCATGGAATGCACAAGTTCACTCTTTGTGTCAACAAAGGTTGCATTGTCTATAGATTTGTTTGGAGCTTTACAATAAAACTTGTTTAATTTAATTGCACAGCGCCTTGATTTAAGCTGCTAGGATACATGCATTCTATAAGAACTCATCATTATGCTAATATAAGCATAATATTTTGTCTTTGCTTAGAAAGCTTGATTTTTAAAAAGCTCTAAGACATTTTCCCAGATTCAAATACATCTTAACCAGAGAGTACACTGTTCTGGTGACTGTACTTTTAGCTCTAAATCTATGGGTTCCGTGCCTCCGTTGTCGTCTGAAGTTCTGAACAAGAAAAATGATTTCAAAGGCAACTGAAAAGGACTTTGTTTGTCAATACCCAACTTCTCACGAGATATCTTAACATACATTCATATGAAATATAAAACAGGTTTTGTTGGTTGAAAAGGGATCAATGTCAGATCATGCTGCGTTCGGTGAAAAATCACAAAAGCACTTGCCATGTTTGTGACTTTTTGTTTGGCCACACCGATTTATCTTTTTAGATAAAAAGAAATACCTGCTGGCAATTTTATTGTGGCATACGGGTGGGTTTTGTTTGGATCCCCCTAACCCACAAGTCAAATGTTTTTTTAAAGTTTAAGAAATACTAGATGATTTTTCAAAATTCAGTGTTACATAAACAAAAATGTGCGAACCAGAAAAGAAAAAAGAATTCCTGCACATTTGAGACAAAATAATATATTTCCATTCACATCCAAAACATCAATTATTTATCTTTCTATATCATGCCTACTCTTAAAACTTTGTACCACTAGCGTTTTTATAAATAGAGAAACAATCTGAAACAAAGTATCACACTCCAGTTTGTTTTTCACCAAAGACTTTCGATAACTGTTTGCAATAGCCAAGCGGTCCAGTGCAGTGGAGTGAAGTTCTGGTCCCAATTTCATAGAGCTGCTTTAAGCAGCAAATGTTGCTCAGAAATTTTCTGCTCAGCAAAAAGAAGCAGGATGCCAGTCATAAATGCTACACGTGGAATGCTATTTTGGCTGGTAACCTCATTCTGGTAAGCATGTTGTTATTATGCTTAGCTACTTTTTGTGCTTAAGCAGCTCTATAAAATTGGGCCCTAGTGTTGTCAGAGTGAGAATTGGGTTTGTGGTCATGGCCTTGAGCAAAGATACTCCACCATCATAGCCTTCTTTCTTCCGATGGGACAATAAGCCGTAGGTCCCGTGTGTTGCGTGTTGTGCAATGTGCAATGCACGCAAAAAGAACCAATGTGCAACGCACGTAACAGTGCCAAGCAACATATTTCTGATTTCCTAACACGTCATCACTAACTACTCTGATGCTTTCTTCTGGTAAGTCTTTTTTAAAATGTGCATACCTCATCAACGATAAACATACCAGCACGAGCCAACCTCAATGACAGAATTGTTGCATATAGTTTGTCAATTGTACTAAATTTCCCTGCTTTCATTTCTTTCACAAACTCATTGGACTATGATATATTGAATTTTTAGAAGCTGGGTAGAATGGCTGGTTCCACACCAGCGAGCACACGCACTAATTCTAACATTCCTGGTACGCATCATTAATATTTACATCATTGTCAGGAAGCAGGAACTACCATGTTTTTTGCAATCATTACTTCAGTTATAATTACTTACATATTTTGGGGGTAGATTTAGGTTCTAAATATCCACTGGATTGCAGGACTAATCCAGTAATTTGAATACTGGGTCAGTAACCACAATACCCAACAGGTCCTGTGGTCCAGGATTTTTCAAAACACACTTTTTTATAAAGATTTATTTTCCTTGAAGTCTAAGGAAAAATATATTGGGTCCCAAAAAATATTGGGTCCTAATATATTTTTACAAACGAGCAACAGAGAGCTGTTGATAGTATAAAACATTGTGAGAAACGACTCCCTCTGAAGTAACGCAGTTTTTGAGAAAGAGATAATTTCTCACTAAAATATTTGAATCTGAAAAAGACTTCAGGCCTGAAGCCTTTCTCAGACTCTGAAAGCACATACATTTGTGCAACAAGGGTGTATTTTCTTTCATTATTTTCTTGCAACTTCGATGACCAATTGAGCCCTAATTTGTACAGGTTTGTTATTTTATGCATATGTTGGGATACACCAAGTGAGAACACTGGTCTTTGACAATTACCAAGCATGTCCAGTGCCTTTAACAGAACATCATTTGGAATTTTACACTACAATGTGGGATAAGCACTGTTTGGGGGGTTTTCTGAGCAAGGATGAGATTTGAGAAATATCACAATTCCTGAAAATAGTTAACAGGCGTTGATTCCCCTTTATTCTAGACCCCATACCTCCTAAATGTTACAATTCAGGAGGTTTACAGATTCTGCACAGCACCAGAAATACAAACTACAGGTTTAGACACAATATATATCTCTTTCTCCCTTTGGCGACTGCTTTACTTCTTTCAAGAAAATTGGAAGGCTCAAAGAGATTTTGAGAAAATCCTGAAATCAGGAAAAATCACAATGCCAGCTTAGTCCTGCGCAAAAAACACTGTTCTTTGTCCTTAATGCAGTCATTACATCATGATAAGTCAGCTTTCACATCAACAATTTCAACATTTTTTGGTCATCGATCATGAGTCATGGTTCAAACTATAACGAAGACATCTAAAATGTGACAGCATTACTGCAGGTTTTTGTCTAAGCGGATTTTAAATAAACTGTCATGGTAACTAAACACGCACTTGTAATTGTTGGAACGTTCTGTCACTTAAGGCTACAATGTCTTTTTGCATGGATGTTTACCAAACACATACAACACACAAACAACCCCTACATTAGGGTCAAACGTATACTCTCTCAACGACAAAAAGCTTTCAGTTTTTGTGTCATTTCAAAGAAGTTTGATTGTGGATTTATATGCGTTCGGGGTGAAAACTGACGAGGCAAATAGGTTTGTTTTTTAGAGGGGGATTTGAGGCTTGACATTTTGCACAATTTGAAAAAATGAGTTAAAGTTCACATGCATTTTTGAACCTGTAAATCTAGGACTTCTTTTTGTTCTCTTGTTGTTTGGACGTCTTTTTTTTTTTTTGTCTTTTTTTTGCGATATCCTCATTGGTTTTATACACGGAAGCAAAGCATTCTTGCGCTGTCAAAACACCCGGATCCCTTTTGTTAAAATTCTTCGTTTCAAGGAGTAGAAACGTTCACATGCACATCCCAAATATATTTCATTATCCAATTCTAAAAAGTTTTCAGGATTTTTGCTGTTTTTGGCTGCATTTTGTTTCTTCTTAATTCATTATACCATTTTGTTTGAGAGAACACAAGTTGCTTACATCCAAGCCTGGACTACTCGTTCTTGTAAGGGCAAGCCAATTTTTGATGGCGATGGGCACCTCTGAGGGAAATAAAAATTTGAATTGGAACATTTCAAAGGGCACCAAGGCGATGACTAGGAACATTAAGGAAATTGCCTCTGTTGCCTACATGAAGTTTCAGACCTGCAGGCTGTGTGGTATAATGGAAAAGTTGGTTCATTCTCAAGGAACACTTTCAAGTGTTCTTTTTTTTTGTTCTTCTCTTTTTAAGAACAAAAACACAAGTCAAAGTACTTTGAGAGGCTACCTTTCTTATGGGAAAGTTTTTGACGTAACAATATGCAGATACACTATTGACGTAACAATATGCAGGTACACTATTTGAAGCAATCAATAACAACTATGTGAAGACCAGTGAATAAAGAAATGTACCTTATGGGTGGGGCCATAGGGGGCGCATGAGGGGGGGGTCGCTACATTTCATCTCAATAACATGTTGGCCTACATACATTCCATGGCTACCAGTTCTATTTTAAAATACCAGGGAAATGTTGTGTTTTTCTTTCTCACGCTACACTTTCATAATTTTGCGGTCATCTGCTGACCTCATATGCATTCTACATAATCCAGTCCATGTCACTGTAACCATGGAGGGAAAGCTTAGGACTTAACAAGTTGCTATGGAAATGACTTCAAAACACCTGTTTCGCTTCTGGATTTTTTAGACGGAGCCATATGGTACAATTACCCTGCACAAGTGGTGCAATCAATGTGCGCCGTTTGCACATGGCAGGTTTTACCTCTTTTACACAAACTAAAGGCATGGAGGTAGAATTAAGGATCAACCTATAGAGTCAGCTATACTATTGTGGACAATTTAATACAGACCCAAATTTACAACTAAGCACATCAATATTTTGCTAATTGGTAACCAGTTACCAGTCTAATGGCTTGTAAAGTGTACTATCCACGACTGGTTCCCACAAAGAAATATGTTCAGTGCTTCTTTCTGCTTAGCATTTTGTGAACAGGGCCATGGCATACCTGCAGTTCTTTTAAATCAGTTCTGTCTGCTGTAAGATAAAATAAATTAAGTCTGCTCTTTAATACATTGTGAATTGCGTGTTGCAATAAATATTCAGTGGACAAAACAAAATTCACTGAGGATACTGCGCAACCATCACTATAATGAGCTTGATATTGCACATAAATAAAGAGTGTATCAAAGTGATATCAAAAGTAGCATGCGGTGTCTCTGTAATGTAATCGATATGTGCCACATGATACCCAGCATCAACAACTCGATGAGAGCTATTTGAGCCTCGACCAGGGATGGTTTTCAACTGATGATAAAGCTTTGGTATGACTTCCTTGAATCTCACTTGATGGAAGCAGATGGAAGTAACGATCTCAACGGATGCATCTCAAATGAAACATCTCCTATCAGAGACCATAAGGAAGTCTTCAATTACAAGAAAGTGCGATCCAGCAATTTTGGTATTTCAAAAAAGAGCTGGCAAATTTATAGCACTGCAGTGGGTTTTCCCATTATGCTGCCTTATGAAAATGCAATTGTTTTAATCAGGGATTCGATATAAAAATGAACAATATATAAAAAAATGCTTAGCAGTAGCCTTTTGGTTTGGACCAAATTTCATGGAGCTGCTTAAGCAGACAATATTGCTTAACAAGTTTCTGCTCAGTAAAAATTGAGCTAGATACCAGTCACAAATGTTACATGTGACATGGTATTTTGGCTGGTAAGCATAATAATACTTTTTATGCTCAGCTTCTTAGGCGCTTTCCAACAATGAACCAGCAAGCTGGACCACTTAGAAAGAATATTGAATGGACCGTAGTTATTTTAACTAGCATTTGGCCAGCAGATCACTATTAAAGGGATTGTATACGTTTGGTAATTGGAACCCACTGTTTGTTTCAATCCTATATAGTTGTAGATATATACCATAAAACTAACCTGTGAAAATTTAATTTCAAAAGGTGGTAGCGTTTTTGAGATATTGCCGAAAATCTGGAGCGGTTATGTCCACGCAGGAAGAATTATCTGCAATTGGAATACACAATCTGAGAGGCGTTACTGCAGTAACGCTTCTCAGATTCAAATTTTAGGGGATAAAAGGTGATCTCTTTTTCCATAACCGCAGTACTTCGAAGTGAAAAGTTTCTCAAAGTGCATTATACTATCCAAAGCTGCTGTACTTCTAACCAAGTAAGTTTTGATTGCCATTAATTTTCAGAGTCATTACCAAACGTATACAGACCCTGTAAGGGAGAACGCTGCCAACTGGTGAGACAACAATCCAAAAGGTAAAGGCAAACCCTGACCTGACAAATGTTTAACTTCCTTCATTAAAAGAAAGATGACTTTGATATCTTCAATTTGAGAGAAAAAAATATCTCCGGTCAACATACAAATGAATATAAATGATGGCAGTCTTTTGAAAGTATACAATGAAAGCAAAACCATCTGGTACTTGAGCTTCACTTGACTGGTCATAATCACCCCCTCATCAATATATTGTCTTTTCACTACAAAGACACCCATTCTTTGTCAAAAAAAAACCTGTGTAATATTATGACTAAAGTGCCCTTATGAATTATTTCCGTCTGTATTTTATTTGTGCACTCCGTCTTGGTTTCGGTTCACCTACACTTAAGTCATTAAAGTTGGAAACCAGGGAGAATTTCAACAAACAAAGGGGCCACTCAAAATTAATCAATGTTTTATAAATTTCCATTTCCCCACAAATATTGTTGGCCAGCTGCACTACCTTGTCCATATCAGGGCTAGAATTTTTTTTATTTTTTTTTTGGGGGGGGGGACCCACAAGACTGCAGGGCTTGCAGCTCACAGTATTTACAAGACCAGAATTGAAATGAGAATAATAAATGCCTACTACACAGTTTAACAATTGAACTGTTTCAATCTGATTGTATTATGGGTAAGTATTCTTCAACAATCAACAGAATTATATTCATCAGACTGAAAGTCACCATATGACCACCGACTAAAGTCACCATTTGAACAAAAAACATAAGACCACCCAACTAAAGTCACCATTTGAACACAAAACATAAGACCGCCGCACTTGTTCAGTCATGAGTTTACTGGCCCGATGCTAAAATCACTGGCCTCGAGCCTGCGGTCCAAATCTTTTCAAAGAAAATGCTGAAGTTATTCAGAGAAATAGTTACAACCATCTGCGCACCACCAAGGTCCTCCTTCCAGGAATTTGTCTTCAAAGAAAAAATCAGATTTTCAACTTCTACAGTCTTTCCCAGTTCTTGAAACCTCAATCTAATTTGACATCAACAACACCGACAAGCAAACAGTTTGTGCATTTGATCCTGTTATCCAGTAATCAAATCAAACTATCCCAAACCCCGCTTTAAAATATTTTTTAAAAGGTGAGACTTGAGTTGGTATTGGATGAAGTTTTCTGCATGACTCATTTCAAGTTCCCCTCGCCCGTTTCCTGCTGGTATGATTGCACTTGGGTTAACACCATCTTCCCTTGAGAAACAGGTGGTCAGTAACGGTTAAGAGTAATTCACATTTAATTCAATGAACTATAGGACGTGTATTCCATAAAGCTCACTATACGCAAAACAAATTTGCCGAGTTCAGAAAGAAAACAAATAGTTAGCGGTAACTCAGTTAACAAATGCAATGATGTATGTTATGCTAATTTCTGCTCTGCTTTTTAACTGGCAATTCTTCAAACAGATTTCACACAAAAAAGGTTTTTGGTTTTTATTGACACATGTTGATTATAAGTTGTTTAAATTATCTGTACGAAAACAAGTAAACAGCATGAAGGAACAAAAACATGGCTTCATGTCCATCATTATCTTCCAACACATAGCGTGACATGGCCGAGCGGTTTAGCGCAAGTTCTGGTTGCTAAGTCACTGGAAAGATAGTTCGAGTCCCTGTCATGACACTTGTGTCCTTGAACAAGACACTTTACTATAATTGCTTTACAGTGTGTTTTATCCTCAATCGTATGATGGCTGCACTGTACAAGGAAGAAGAAGAAAGTTGGCATCAAATTCTTCTTTTTCCTTCAACTGTAGTTCAGACGTTTTTTTACTGTACTATCTCCATTGAGGAAGACACTTGTGTCCTTGAACAAGACACTTTACTTTAACTGCTTCACAGTGTGTTATATCCTCAATCGTATGATGGCTGCACTGTACAAGGAAAAGAAAGTTGGCATCAAATTCTTCTTTTTCTTTTAACCGTAGTTTAGATGCTTTTTTACAGTACTATCTCCATTGAGGAAGATAGTCATGTTATCTCGCAGTCCACAACTCTACATACACACACCAAGACAGCTTTATAATCAAACAATGTTCAGGTTTGATACTTCATTCTTGTATGGTCATGGCAGTTTTTCCTTAGTGAAAGGGCACCTCTATGAGGGAAATAACAATATCTACTGGAACATTTCAAGGGGCACCAAGGCAATAATCAGGAGTATGGAGGCAATTGTCTTTGATCCCTCTGTAAAGTAGCAGGCCTGTTTGTATTATTACAAGTACGTCATTCATTAGCAAGCAGTAAACCAGGGTAAACAATCAGCCAACAAACTGCTCAGCACAGAAAAATCTTAGCAGAAACAGGTTACCAGCCAAAATACCATGTAGTGTATATTGTTTGTGACTGGTTCCCTGCTCATTTTTGCTCAGCAGAATAACTTGCTCAGCACATTCTTTTAAACAGTTTTAAGAAACTAACCCAGAAGGCTGACATGACTTATCCGTTAACTTCAGGCTAGCAGTGCTATGTCATGGAATTTCGTTACCACAAAATCCTCAGCTTACAGGCTCCATGAAACTTCATCCGGAACTATACCATCTTTTCATGTCTATATGCACTCTTTAATTGCTGTTGCTGCCGACCAACCCTACCCTTGGCTTTTGCTTCAAGTCAGTGTCATGATCACATCATTTAAACAGAAGAAATAATTGCTTTTTCTAATTAGTGACTGCCTGGTGGTTCCAATATCCCAGATGGCTAGGCACTGTGGATTAAGTATAAAGAGACTTAATTGCGTCAAATAGTTAATAGGATTTCAACCGAGGAGGGGGAGAAATCCCCTAATCAGGAAAAAAAGGTGGGAACCGGAAATGGTATTGTGAATTGCGACGACTTCGGTGAATATTTCATTACGGATATTGTGAGATGTCCTTACAGACCCCAGCGTAAAATAAATGCGTCAGTTTATGGCGACAGGGCATTTCGATTTACAACTTTAGCCTAATTTTTTAGAAAGATTGTTAAGTTTATTAGCTGATATGATGCCCATTTTCAAACTGATCGACCAATGGATACACACATTTATTGGAAGTGGTTTATGTTAACCCAATTAAACTTCAATTACTCATATAATTTAACAGTAATTTGAAAACTTTAACTATTGATAGTACAGTGACAGCTTTTCAATTCCAACATCTACTGTATTAGCAGTAAACGTCTACTTACGGGCTTTATGAAATTGGCCCCATGTAGTAACCAACCACTATTAGCAATTCTCACCCCTCCATAAATCATACACAGTCAACCCCTCAGGCCAACAAGCGTTTAAAATTTCATATCTATATAGGAAGTTATTGTTTCAAGGGGGAAGAATTAGGTAGATATGTTGCATGCTGAGACAATATACCCAGGGCAGAAATGTTGCCAGACGCGGTGGGTCGATATGAACTACAGCTGGGAAAATAAACCGCCTGTCTACAGACGGATGATAGAGTCTAGAGACTCTACTTAGGATGGTAAAAGCCATGATAAATGTGGTGCTGTTTGGTGAGAAACCTGTTCAAGTATTCTGGCGTATGGACTCGGACTTTAAACATTTATTGATTTTTTTTTCGCCAAGAGGAGAATTGGAAAATTCGCGAGTGAACATTTGAAGTGAAAATACTCCAGATGTATTCATTTTTAAAAACTATGTGACTGATTTCATTCATAAAAATAATCTTCCCTAGGAAAGATAGGTTTAAAAAAAGTCTACCAGTCATCAACGTAGAAGGCTCTGACCAGGGCCCAATTTCATAGAGCTGCTAAGCACAACAATTTGCTTAGCATGAAATTTCTTCCTTGATCAAAACAGGATTACCATCCAAATTACCACGTGATTTTCAGGATAAGCAAACAACAGCTGAATACCAGTAACAAGCAATATGCAACACAGGGAAATTTGGTTGGTAATCCTGTTTTTATCAAGGAAGAAATTTCATGCTAAGCAAATTGTTGTGCTTAGCAGCTCTATGAAATTGGGCCCAGATCAAGAAACATGTATGCCGCCTGGCTTCCTCGTGACTCACGAATCCAGTGTGTCTGCATTAAAAAATTCCTCCTTAAAAAATGGCACTAAAAACATTCTCTTTCTGGTCAAAGCTAGCCAGTCAGTCTGCCAGGATAAACAAAAAAGACATATAGTACAATGCACTTGAAGGTAGCCATAAGACGCACCATAATCAACTGGCATAAAGGCTCCTCTTAATTGCGGGTCTTTGTAACAGCAAATCTTTAACTAGATTAAACGGACTTGCCGGTAAGCTGCTAATCAGGCCCTTCTTAATACGCTAGACATATTATTGTCCATCCCATATGTTGTTGGCTCCCTGTGGCACGAATCCCACTAATCCTGTTCAAGTTTGAATCAATATATTGTCTGGTGACAAAGACATTCATTGTCTGGCGGTTTTTTTCATAGAGCATGGCTCAGTTTTATAGAGCAGTTTGAAAGGAAATATTGCCCCTGAATCTTGGCGATGGTAATATTTTCAGCTGTATGAATTTGGGTTATGGAGGGTGTTCAGAGTCATAATATGTTTGTAATAACATTGACGGTATAAA
>CM037467.1:4779772-5179772 GCA_021014325.1 Plazaster borealis
CACTTCCATAATTCCGCTGTACTTACTGCAAAATTATGCGCTTGCGGCACCCTGTGGTCTAGTAAAGTGCACTTCTGTAGTCTAGTAAAGTGTACTTCTCCACTATGTCTGATACTAGACTCAGAAACTACCACCCGGCAAAATACCAGCTCCTCACAACTCATTCCTCTAAGGATATCTACAAGTTCTCCTTCATGCCCACAGCAGTCAGACTTTGGAATGCACTCCCTGCAGACGTCATCACCGATCCAACAGTGGGCGTCTTCAGGTCACACATCTACACCCATTAGTCCTAACTAGCTTTGTTTTTACTTGCACTTATTTACCAAGCACAACTTTCCACCTGCATGTTTCACGCGCACCAAGTCTTCACCTCATTGGGGTTATGACCCATTAAGATTTAAATTCATCCGTGTTATAAAAGTATTTCTATTTCTATTTCTATTTCTATGCTGGTACTCATTAAAAGCCTGACCAGCAACTTATTACGAGGATTATGGTGTGGCGTGCCTTAAACCCTAACCCTAACCCTAACCCTAACCCTAACCCTAACCCTAACCCTAACCCTAACCCTAACCCTAACCATAACCATAACCCTAACCCTACCCTACGGTGGACACTTGCGCAATGTGCTCTGTACATATGTTGTGCAAGGGAAAAGCTTGTATACTCGTCTACTCGTCTACTCGCAGTACTCGTGTGTTGGTGGACAGATAGAGAATGTCAATTGTCTTTGAGATGTTTACACCTTGAAGTAAATTTAATTAACACAGACAGACCTATTTGACACTATCTAATTATTTGCAAATCTCACCTGAACTGCGAATACGTCTCTCCCAACAACGTCAATCATACAGCAAGACCCTTGTAAACAAAGCAGCGTTGTACTGGTACGTGTTCCTTCATTGACATAACAAAATTAGCACTGTCTTATCCAGGCAGCCCGCTTATTATAAAGTCGTTAACGACAGTGTAACAGCACGGTAACAAACTGCTTGCTTTCTGTTAGATTTGTGACAGACATGTTTTCATCATAGATGGGTTCACGAAGCAAATACCAGCATTCACCTATAGTCTGTGTTATATAATAGACTGGTCACCACACATGCTAAACATTATCATATCACTGGTAACACCATGGAGGAAGACTACCACTGTAGACATACAAATCAATATTTATTTTGACATGTTTTGTTTTAAAGTACATGTCAGGAATTGCTTGATCTACTGAAAACACAGTGGTCCTTACTTATTCATCCATGCTCTAAAAGATGAACCATTCTAGAAGGGTTTATCATATCAGACATATTGATTATTGTCCAGTACTTTTATTTACGCTTGCTTGGCCTACTGTGGACGTAATAATCTGCCTATACATAAGTTGGATGTGATCCATGGCTATACGGCGCTCTGGGCATTGTGTGTGTGTCTTCATTGTGTGCTTGGAATCTCAGGAATTCTTCAGAGGAATTTAGGAGGGGGGGTACTTCTGTACAAGAGGGAAATAATAACATTGGAGGGGGGGTGAATCGGAAGGTGGGTGACCTTATACGTTGTTTTTCCCTCCATCCACAATAACGGAAAAAGACGGCAAGCAATCAACCGAATCACCAATTACTCACAGTGGAACAAGACAACACCGGTATTGCTTTATATTCACTGATACAATCTGATTGTTAAAGGGATTGTATACGTTTGGTAATTGAAACCCACTATTTGTTTCAATCCTATTGTATACAATATACCATAAAACTAACCTGTGAAAATTTCATTTCAAAAGGTGGTAGCGTTTAGATATTGCCGAAATCTGGAGCAGTTAATCTGCAATTGGAATACACAATCTGAGAAACGTTATACTGTCAGTAACGCTTCTCAGATTCAAATTTTAGGGGATAAAAAGTGATATCTTTTTCCATAACCGCAGTTCTTCTAAGTGAAACGTTTCTCAAAATGCATTATACTATTAAAAGCTGATGTTACTTCTTACCAAGTAAGTTAGTTTCCCCATTAATTACCAAACGCATACAGACCCTTTAACCACTTGATTTCACAAAGCATTGTAGATTGTTAAGAGTTATGTAGAGATTTAATCACAATTGCAAAAGACAAATCACATTTGAAACTGCATGTCCCTAGACCGTGTTCAGCCGGTCAGAAATTCTCATCCGACATCTACGTCATAGTGTTTAACTGGCAATAATGATTTGTGATTTTGATCAAGAAATGAACCAAAGTAATCAGGTCTTGCTACTCTATTTATTTTAACTTTTTTTCAAAAACAGGTAAGACTTGTGTTAGCAAGGAAATATAAAATATTAAACATCCGTAACAGTGATAATCATTCCTAGTTTGAAATAGTTTCCACAAGCAGCTGATTTCTCTGCTGGGAAAATGTCTTCCCATGACATCGTTCATAGTTGGTAGGTTTACCTATATAGCCATAACCCTTAGTTAAAAGAGATAGGCATTTTTATTTCCTCCAAAATAGAAAAAATGACATATCCCTTTAAATAATTTTTTTCCTGGCCAAGGAGGTATTTGTAAACGACCAGCCATGTGTCTGTTTACATTTAACGGGGTGAGACTGACCAGGGTAATCAGGGGACAGCTGATACCAGGCAGCTCAGGATTTCTTTTGGTGTTTTGTCTTGGCTCTAGTATAACAGCATTGCTATGCCCAGCTCATGAATAATTACCACTTGGCAAGTGACCGCACTGAATTTATTGCAGGTCCTTGCTTGCAATAAAGTCAGTGTGGCCACTGGTGTGTTCTTCATTCTGGAAGTAATTTACCCCCACTGCTAATTCATATTATACGTACTAATGAGTTGCCTATTTTCATTCCTCCCTGAAGAGTGCGTGTAATTTTAAAAATCACACACTACCACTCACTGTTACAGTTTTTGGAGCAGTAACTTTACTACAGTTTACGATTTTTATTATTGACCAACTCTCTGCAAAACTCAATTAATATAATATAATATTCAGTCACAGAATTACTCTTCTATTGAACATTGGGGTTATTTAGATGTTCGGCATGTATATTTAAACATTTTTAGTAGGATTTTGTATGGTGAAGATACAATCTAGTGAGGTTTGCGGTAACACCATGTACGTAGATGAGTATGATTTGAAAGTTTGCATGTCGGAAATATTATAGTCCGTGCGGTTTGCAGTAGCACCATGTTCATGAGTAGGATTTGAAACTTTGCATGGTGAGATACAACCTAGAAATGTTTGCGGTCAAACCATATGTACTTGAGAAGGATTTGAAACTTTTCATGGTGGAGATACAAGTAAGGTTTGCTGTAACACCATGTACTTGAGTAGGATTTGAAACTATGTATGGTGGAGATACGATCTAGTTAGGTTTGCAGTAACACCATGTACATGAGTAGGATTTGAAAGTTTGCATGGTGGAGATACAATATAGTAAGGTTTGCAGTAAGACCATGTACGTGAGTAGGATTTGAAAGTTTGCATGGTGGAGATACGATCTAGTAAGGTTTGCAGTAACACCATGTATTGAGTAGGATTTGAAACTTTGCATGGTGGAGATACAATATAGTAAGGTTTGCAGTAAACACCATGTACGTGAGTAGGATTTGAAAGTTTGCATGGTGGAGATACGATCTAGTAAGGTTTGCAGTAGCACCATGTACATGCCCAGGATTTGAAAGTTTGCATGGTCGAAATACATTCTAGGAAGGTTTGCAGTAGCACCATGAACATGCTTAGGATTTGAAAGTTTGCATGGTCGAATTGCAGTAGCACCATGTACATGAGTAGGATTTGAAACTTTGCATGGTGCTGAGATACAACCTAAAAATGTTTGCACTCACATCATGTATTGAGTAGGATTTGAAACTTTGCGTGATGGAGATACAATACAGTAAGGTTTGCAGTAGCACCATGAACATGAGTACGATTTGAAACTTTGCATGGTGGGATACAACCTGTACATGTTTGCGGTCACATCATGTATTGAGAAGGATTTGAAACTTTGCATGGTGGAGATACAATCTTGTACGGCTAGCAGTAACACCATGTACGTCCAGTTTTCTCCTGATGACGATCAAAGAATGCTGATCGAAACGTCGAGATGTTGCACCACCGGCTACCAGATCTCATAAAAAGATAAAGCATGTACATAATGTTACCGCAAACCTTACGACACTAAAACCTCCCGGGTCAAAATTGATCCGAATTCCTGGTCAGTTTGATCCGGAATCTGTGTCAAAGTGACCCGTTATCGTGGTTAAATCCTGGACTTTTGACTCGGATTCCGGGTCACCTTTACACGGCCCCCGGGTCAAACGTGCAGTTTAAGAACATGAATTTTCAAGAGATGTTCCTACGTCATGAACTGTTTCTGGTTACCGACCCGTTTTCGCGTACTCTCGGAAATTGTTTCGGTCAGTGAATTTTACGTTAGAAACTTGTTTCCGGTCATGGTCTGGTCACCAAAACATGCCCAGGGGTTAAGTGACGAGGGAGGTATCGATACGGCGCGCCGCCCATGGTAGCGAGGATGAGTTCGTAGTACACTACTGCAGGTTTTGTAGTGGGGCCAAATTTCTCTGTAGTCTGACCCTCTTCGGGAATTTATTGCACCAGCTTCGTTGAGCAGAATGATATTATAAATTAATATTAATAATTGATCAAAATAGCCAAGTATGATCAAACATATTTCAGAGAATTTTTTTAGGAATTTATTTGTATTAATATAGGTAGAATGCACGGTAAGTTTGTATTTTTGAAATAGTCCCAAAATAAAATAGTGCCGACAACACGCACAGCGAGTCCAACAGCAAACACTACAGCCCTTCCTCCATGCTACACAGCGCACAGTGCATCTGCTGATGATTTACAGTATTATGATATATATATATTATCTTTTTAAATATTTTGTATCTCTAACTGTAAATGTTTTGTTTCATCTCGTAGTTGTAGGCATGTTCATGGCCCCATCAGGCCAGGAAACTCCGTTTTTTTGAACGGGTTACCCCGGGTAAAGATCAGAAAGAAAGAAAACAAAATAACATCATGAATTATGAAGAAAATGTTGTTAATGTATTATAATCAATTAACGGTGACACCATGTGATAATTATCTACTTCTCTGTGATGAACAGTTCTAGTCCCAATTGCATGGCTCTGCTTACCGTAAGCAAAGAATCAGCGCTTACGGAAGCAGGGAATTCTACGCTTACGTTAAGCAAATTTCACGGGTTAGCAGGGAATGTTGGCTTGTGCGCGTGCGTACTTCACGTTACTACTAGGTATTCTTCGCTTACACAGCTAGCACAGAAATTCGGCGCTTGCACAGTAAGCGGAGAATGGAGATTGTAAGCGCAGAATTCGGCGGTAACCAGAGCCATGAAATATTGGGCCCTGGTAAGAACTTGCCATGCTTTGTATCTACCGATCGGGAAACCAGGAGACAACCCTATGTAGGATAAATACATCCTGTGTAAAGTGTAAGACTAAGTTCCATCATCGCTGTGACGTGTTTCTGACTACCTCAAAGTGTTTCTTTAATACTTTTATTAAGAATTTAATCTATAGGCGCTTTTTTTATGAAACCACGGCTTGTACTTGGGCTCAAGCACCGTCCGCCAATCCAGATAATCCAGATTTATTTAGAAAGGAAGGTTGTTTAAAAACCGGTTTCCTTTTGCTGTTGTTTGCGGTGTTTTCCACAAACTTCACTGACCTCAACCCTGGCAAAGTGCTGCTCATCATGGCGATAAGGGCGTTTTTAAAAGAACAATTGTCCCAATCATCATAAAGCAGTCGTAGAGGGCGGTGCCGACCGTCTCTATAGGGTGCACGGTGCACCACACTAAATAGGCAAAAATTCATGCGCCAAGCTAATTATCATTCTTTTATAAGCCCACAGTTACCTTTGAATAATAACGTTTTTGGGGGCATGCAATTAATATATTGGACAATATATTATAGCTTTTTTTTATTCAAACCATATTCAATGGATGATAAGTGTTAAAAAAAAACAACACAAGTTATTTTTAAAAATCGGAAGCTAGTCCGAAGCTAGTCCCGAAGCTAGTCCTAAGCGCAGCACACACACACACACACACACACACACACATGTTTGTAAATCCCGCTTACCGAGGACTTCTCTTTGTTCTCCCATTGTTTGGACATAGTTGGGTTTTTTAGCGACGTCCTCATTGGGTTTGTACACGAAAACGAAGCGAGGACGTCCTCGCCCTGTCAAACACCCGGATCCCTTTTGTTAAAGTCCTCGGTTTCAATGGATAGACACGCTCACACACACCAGAAATGTAATGTTCAAAATGTATTTGGAGTGATGAAATAAAGAATATGCCCGATCAGTATTTATTTGTTCTATTATCATTGTTTGTTCATGTTTATTTTTGTTGGTTTACTTTGATCAAAATCAAGATGGCTGCGCCATGATAACCCTTTTACATGAAATATGCTACTTATATTCACGCACACACGTGTGTAAACACCGGCAATCGTTGGACCCTCCTTGGTTCAACTCTTTGTGTTAGCAACCGTGAACCACATTGTTTTTCCTATGTGATAGCAACCATGGACCCATTGTCCCTTTTGATAGGGCCACGGTTTGAATGTGGATACCTATTCATGCGTACAGACACTATTGGTAGGCAAACGCCACTAGGCAGACGCACAAATGCGTGTGCGTCACGCCACCATCAGCCCATACGAAAAGGCACGATGTTCCCTCATTTTGACAATGTAGTGTTAGTGCGCACGCGCGAAGTGCAATTTACATATTGCATGGGAAATGTCCATAGACCCCCCTTGCATATGACGTCACAAGCCTAAAACAGTCCCCTCACTGAGGTCAATAAAGAGCTATCAATGGCTGAGAGTCGTGCGCAGCGCGTAACACGCGTGCATGTTTCCATTGTTTGACATCAAAGATGGCGGCCAATGCAAGAGGTCTATTGTTTTCCTCAGTTCAAATCATTGCGCCCAAAATGAGGTTCAAAGGGAAAACAGTCTCGCCCCTCCATAATGAGAATTCGTATTCCACTATCTTGAACGGTCAGGAAACGTGACAAGATGTTGGTGTCATGATAAAGGTTAATATGCAACAAATCGGTTTTACATCGAGCAAAGCTTAATCCCGTGATCTTCCAATCCCTCCGAGCATGGGCCAATTTCATAGAGCTGCTTTAACAGAAAACATTGCTTAACAGTTTTCTGCTAAGCAAATTAAGCAGGATACCAATAACAGGTAGTACATGTGATATGGTATTTTGGCTGGTAACCTGATTCTGGTAAGCTAAATTTGTTTTTTTGCTTAAGCAGCTATGAAACTGCATGGGCCCTGGTTTGTTCGGGCGGACCCGGCCCCATACCCTGCCTGAAACATTTTTGACCCGATGCCACCAGCGAGCCAGTTACAAAACTCAACAAACAAAACAACAAGCTCAAAGTTGGACGGGACGAACACCAATAATATCTCGAAATATTTGATTATTCCTGTCCAAAACATAATTTACCCGTGAAGGTTTACCGCGAATTTGTTTGTGACAACGCAATGTTGTATTCTTCACTTTAAACTACATTGCAAGTCGGGTCAAAGGGGGAATTTTGGGAGGTATAATGCATAACGAACGCCATAATGCACGTTGTGTTCAAAATCTAAAAGCGGTACACAAAATCGTATTTTTTTGTTGGGCAAGTGTGGCGTTTGCAGATTCTAATTGTACCAGGGAGCTTTTACAGTATCCTAGGTATAAGTGGGTGGTCTGTGTCCCCGTTATTTGTTGCTTATTTAGTGAGCTGCTGATATGGACGTGGACAAGTCACTGCGTGTTCTGGGAAGTTTTGGCCGACTGCAGGCTCTGAATTACTTCACGTATGCCCTTACTGTCAGCGTGGCAGTTTGGCATATCACGGGTGTTTCTTTCACCATTGGCCAGCCGGACAAAACCTGGTGTAGGATACCTGAGAATCAGACAAGCTTTACGAGTTCCCTCGATGACGGTTGTCATGTGGTCTACTATGACAATGACACGGACGGCGACAACAAGACGGTAGCATGTACATATGGGTGGGAATATGACATTGTCCATGGCGAGACCAGTATTGTCACAGATGTAAGCTTATGTACATTTCACATTAACTAACCAACATAACTTTAATGTTCGATTTCATTCAGCAGTGCTGGTAAATACATTGTTAATCGATAATGTAAACAACTAACTTTTGTTATGATGTCTATATTCCTTTTTTTTCTCACAATGGCAACTCTAACACAGTCATAGTCATGAACAATGTATCAGACTATTTTGATCAAATGGTTTGATCAACTTGAATGTCATATGGGGAAAAAGAGATAGCTGCACATAGATGTCTTTTCAACATTTAACATTTTGCATTATTGGCGGAGACTGATTATATATTTATTTTTAACATGAAAAACGTCAAAGGTGGGGTCATACTTTGGTAATTGTCCTGAAAAAGAATTGGTGTAATATTTATCCGAAAGCTTGTTATAAAGATGGTAATCGTAGTAAGCATCCTGCGAAATTGTTCCGTCTTTTCTTAATTATAAATCAATACAAGTATAATTTATGTTAATGTTGCATCGGGGATAAAGAAATACATATAAATCAATATAAGTATAATTTATGTTAATGTTGCATCGGGGATAAAGAATGTCGAAAAAATTGAATCTGAGAAACGATTCATGCACGAATTGTTTCTCAGATTTCTGAGGATTGGTGTCCGTTTGCGAATGTTGCGGCCAGAGAAGTGGTTGTTACCCTCTGTCACCTTGCTAAACATGGTCGGATTCGACGATCTCAAAGTAAACACTATTTAGCTGAAATTTTCACAGATGACTTTTATTGTATCTTTATTGATAAATTAGCCTATTTAAACAACATCGACGATCTCAAAGTAAACACTGTTAGCTGAAATTTCCACAGACGACTTTTTGGTATCTTTATTGATAAATTAGCCTATTTAAACAACATCGACGATCTCAAAGTAAACACTGTTACCTGAAACTTCCACAGATGATTTTTTGGTATCTTTATTGATAAATTAGCGTATTTAAACAGCATTACGATGACAAAATCCAAATGATGGCACTACCTTTATTTGATATTTTTAGCAACCATGCGCTTAACCTTTCTAAGATTAAAAGTATGTGCTTTTTTTTTTAATTAAAGGTAGGGTGATAGATTGGTTGATACTTCAAGCATTAGTTACCATAAAACCTAATGGTGAAAAGCACTGCAGCTGTTGATAAACAATTTTGAGAAAGAATTCCCTTTGAAGAATTATAGTTTGGATAATTTTTCAACCAAAACATTTGAATCTGAGCAAAAAGATTCATGCATGAATCGTTTCTCTGAAGGTTGTCGATCGCGAATGCTGCAGCAAGAGATGCGGGTGGAACCTGCTGTCACCTCGCTAAACGCGGATGGATTCGACGTTCTTGTGAAAATACCGTGACAGTTTGTGTTGCTGTTTTCTCAGCAAGTATACACCGTATTCAGTTAAAACATTTTATTGTGACTTTTATTGTATCTTTATACTTTTGCCAATAAATCAGCATTACGATGTCAAAAACCAATCTATGACCCTACCTTTAAATTTTATACTTGGTTTTAATTTAATTTTGCCTAGTCAAAGTTTTGTCATTCGTTTTACATTTGTCACTTTTCCATTTAGTAGCTCGATCTTTTTGGTTACATACTTCCATCATACGCCCACTTCACAAGGACATTGTCCAACAATTTACTGTGCAAGTCTCCCGCGTATTCGACCATTTTGGGACCACTTTGGTCCCATGTAAATTGCTTTAACGCGTGAAGGAAACAAACTCACGTGCTTTAACGGGTCCCAATGTTTGAATACGCGCGAGACTTGCACAGTCTATTGCAAGAAGCACATATAAAACGTATCATCTCGTTTGCCTGTGAGGATGGCGATGCAAAATAAAAATAGTTAAATTGATTGCATACGTTTGGTAATTGGAACCCACTGTTTGTTTCAATCCTATATAGTTGTCCATAAAACTAACCTGTGAAAATTTCATTTGAAAAGGTGGTAGCGTTTTTGAGATAATTGCCGAAAATCAGGAGCAGTTTTGTCCACGTGGGAAAAATAATCTGCAATTGGAATACACAATCTGAGAAACGTTACTGTCAGTAACGCTTCTCAAATTAAAATTTGTTGGGATAAAAAGTGATGTATTTTTCCATAACCGCAGTACTTCGAAGTGAAAAGTTTCTCAAAGTGCATTATACTATTACTATCCAAAGCTGCTGTACTTCTTACCAAATAAGTTTTTATTGCCAGTAATTTTCAGAGTCATTACCAAACGTATAGAGACCCTTTAACACTATACAACAACTTTCAGAAATCAAAGTGATGCTGTTCTTATCGTATCTTTCATATCAGCTGAATCTTGTTTGCGACCAGGCCATTCTTGGGAGCACTCTTCTGTCAGTTCATTTCGGTGGATGCCTTCTTGGATCTTACATCACCGGGCAAATGTCGGATATCTTCGGTCGTCGCCTCACCGTTTTAGGGTCGCTGGTGGGTATCGTGTTGACTGGTACGGGATTTAGCTTCGCTCAGAGCTACGGATTGATGAGTTTTCTGAAATTCCTCAATGGTTGCTTCATTCCGGTAAGTGGTACAAACCCATTCTTCACAAACAATGACCTCTGCACTTGAGGTTGTATATTTGTTGGCCCATGACATTCTCTTTGCCTGACTGCCCGTTGGTTGGGCTTTCCGGATGTCTGTAAAATGTAATGGGCTGTCTGTAAGCAGGATGTCTAAATGGATTTCGATGATGAAACTCCATGGAAGGTTAATCATGGACCAAGGATCAAACAAGTAGGTTTTTGTAAACTTCTTTCCGTGGCTCCAAGAAAAAGGAAAAAAACAAGTTCTGTATCTTTGACAGATGAGAAACTAGACTCACTATACCTAGTTATATAAATATGCTGACAGGGGGTTGCCAACTTTGAATTCTCGGTTTTCTTTTGCCATGGGCTGAATTAGTGAGTACGCGTCGTCATGTCAGGTTTAGTTGTAGGTCTGCAAGTTTTAACAATGCACACATTGAAGTCCGGACAATTATACCATACCCGATATGGGATCAGAGGGTCACCCAATGTTCCCATACTTTAACACACTATTTTCCTCTTGTACAAAAGTAACCCGCCCCCCCCATAAAATCCCAAGAATTCCTCATATTCCAAGCACACAATGAAGACACAATAGGAACGGGTACCACCATGCCCTAGCCCTGGCGGGCTCTCACTTCAGGTTTTTAAACAATTCTTCCGCATTTAAAAAAAACGTCAATTTTTACGTCTTGGACTAATGTCGTAAAAATAAAAGTAAATATTTGCCTTTTTTAGTTTATATGATGAGTAATTTTACGTCAAAGTTTAACTCTGCGGTGACACTTTTAAAACAGGGAGCGTTCACTTGTGACCAAGTCAGGCATTGTACAGGACACCATTAAACATTCTCCCCGGTTTATTTGGTTAGCCAAACGTATAAAGAGGCTCAGTAGTTTCCGTATACAACATTGCGTGTTTTCAACTTAATAACCGAGTTACCTCCTTGCGTTGACGTGACGTCATAACTTACGTACTGATAACATTACCTCCAAAGGGGTCAATCATCGTGCCTTACGTCCGCATCATCGAGATGTTCCCACCCAGCTTACGTGTCAGGTCACATTTAGGCTGTGCAATGCTATGGTGCGTTTGACTGGTCCTCATCGGACCCTTGGCTTACATCTTGCCCAATTGGAGGCACCTCCAGCTTGACATGTCCCTTCTATGTGCCCCGCTCATCATACTGGTTTGGTAAGTAATCATTTGTTAAAAGGAGAATGGGTCCAAACTGCAAAAAACTGGGGTGTTAAAATTGACACCATGGGTGTTGTCACATATAGATACCCAAGAGAGAAACAAAATTAACATCATACCTAGGGTGTTAAAATAACACCCCAGTTTTGGCAGTCCATGTTTGGGTCCTCTTGACCCAATTTCGGGGCATCCTGTCTATGAATCAGTGCCGTAGCAGGTTTCTGAGCAATACCCCGGAAAATTTTGATAATGATAATTAAGACGTCTGGACCCCTGAAGGAGACCCATATTCCGGGTAATGTTGATAATATGAGGTTTTTGCCATCATTTTTTACCTCATAGTGAAGATTGACCGAAAAGGAAACACTTAACGAAAACGAAAACGTGTTATATTTTGGTGTCACTTTATTTTCTGTGGAATATTTCCCTCTGAAATGAAGTCATATTTGAGACTAAAAACTGTATCAGTGAACATAAAAAACTGCCCCCCCCCCCCGCCCGTGGCTCTATTCGGTTGTTACAACCAAAATTAAGGACAATGGGTTTACATGCAGAAAATTGTGCGTGGTTTTTCACTAATTTCTCCTGCCTGACTCACACAGTGGATTAAGCCAGAATTTTCACAGGTTTGTTCATGTATATGGTTTATCACACAAAACATGCACACTGTCTGCGACTATTTTGTCAGCTCATACCAATCCTGTATAAATACCTTTAACTTTAAACCCTGTATTTAAGGTACTCTTATGAATCGGTAAGATGGCTTCTTCAAAAAGGTCGAGTAGACGAAGCCGAGAAGATCTTCCAACGGATCTCGAAGTCCAAGAACATCTCCCAAATTGGCTACTTCGTCCTTCCTCAGCAGGAACTGGAGCTGACAAACGGATCTAGGCCGGAACCTCTGGACGTAAAGCCACCACTTGAGAAGGGTTTAGATTATCACCAGCAGAGTGACGTTCCGGCCGTAAAGGATGCTAGAAAGTACACCCTATTGGATCTGTTCCGGATCCGTGCTTTGGCCATACGGACACTGATTGTTTTCTATTGCTGGTAAGGACGGTGCTCCGTCAAACCAATTAAAAAATTAAACCAAGTGCCAAACCAATTAAAAATAACCAGATGACGAGATTCTCGCCAAATCGGCTTTTTAATTGATTAAAAAGCCGATTTGAAGTCGACTAGTCACCTTGTTTTGCGAAAAAATATTGCCAGAACAACTCAAGCAACAATAAAAAACTTCACTCATCATCTCAGCTTACAAACTAACAGTAAGTTGAATTTGAGGGTTGGCATTAAGTTACTTAGGTCCTTGAATTTCGCGATAATTTGACATCTCAGTTTCAGAGAGTCATCTTGCTGAGATCATTTACAAGGCGACTTAATTCGTAAAATGGAGTCGACTTAATAGCAGTAGGCCTACCTCGTTTTGTGGATAAGTGTTCGTGGCATTTCCAGAGCTCCGTATATATGGATTTTGAAAGTAATCCATGATTTGCACTAACTGTATGTGATCAAAGTGATGAACCACATACCTTTAAAAAACTTCATTTTCTCAGTTCCATACTTTAACCAAGTATTTATTGTCCAACCCCCGTTTGTGTGGACAGCCGTACATGTATAGTATAGTTTTACTATACAAGTCACATGTAATTTGAGCCTCCCACATGACCAAAGGCTTTGCGACTGGGTAGCATAGAGGGGGTCGAAGGTCAGGATATGAATGAACATTGAAAGTCTTGGTTCAGTTATTTAGGAGTAATGCGTGAATCTGCAACCAGTCCGGAATCTCCCTGGAGAGTTTTAAGGAATGGAAAACAATATCAGGTAGAATTAGTTTTCGTCCTAAGGTCTCCTTAAAGGGAGGGTAGGCCTATACCTTTGGTAATTAGTCCAAAAATCAATGACCATACAAACTTACTTGGTAAAGAGCTTTGGAGAGCTGTTGATAGTATAAAACATTGTTAGAAGTAATGTGCATTAGAGAAAGAGGTGATTTTTTCACACACAAAAAATGAATCTGAGAAAGGTTTTAGGCATGACGCCTTTCTCAGGCATCTGGAAGAACACAATTCCATGCAACAATGATGGGTTTTTTCCCAATATTTTCTTGCAACTTCGATGTCCAATTGAGCCAAAATTTTCAAAGGTTTGTTATGTTATGCACATGTTGGGATACACCAAGTAAGCATACTGGTCTTTGAAAATTGCCAAAAGTATACCCTGTCTTTAACTTAGATTTAATTAAGAAAAAATATTTTCCCAAGAGGCAAATAGCTGATAATAGGCGTCATTATCTCTCCTATTGGTAAGTCATTACGTCACACGCATGCGTGTCTGCTGCCCGCCCAGTGTTTTCACTACTTCCGGCTCCAAAGCTGCTATACGTTTGTGTGTAATTTTACCAAAATTCATCCATTGCATTGTTCAAAGGTATTTCTTATGACAGAAACTTACAACTCATATCCCGATTTAAAATATTATCCAACTTCGGTTTGTTAGTGCAGTCGACACAGTTTGCGTAACACAGTCAGTGTAAATTCGCAATTTGACACTTGGAGCCGGATGTTGGAGGTCAAGCAATATTTTCTCATTTTTCATAAGTTTCCACATTTTGTTTTAATTTTGTTTGTTACATTTTTAGTTTTAAATGTAACAATCCCACGAATACGTTTTTTGGGATTGAACAAAGTGATGTGACAGAAATAAAAGTCACACAAAATTGCACCCGCGTTAATCTCCCATAGCTGATGACTCAGTGGTGCCCGGAAGCTCAACGGTGACCTTATAGTCGCGAGACTAACACTGTCTAAACCTCCACAGTTAACAAGGTTTATTGATACTAATAGGTTTGCGTGTTCCGCTGTCTACTACGGGTTCTTCCTCATAGCGGCCAACCTAGTGGGGAATAAGTACGTCAACTTCACACTGATGTCACTAACCGAGGTTCCATGCTACATCGCTAACTACTTCATTACAAAGAGGTACGTAAAACATTTTATATGTTAACTTGAAATGGTGGTGGCGCAGCAGAGGTGTGGAGTTTTAGAATTAAAGCACTTTACACGCCAGAATGGTCTAAAACTAATAGAGATCATAATCTCACAAGGTGGTCTTTTTATTTGTTAACGAGATAGACAAATGAACAAACCAGTCACCCCGGTCTGAACACATGACAAGGGTCCCGCCTAGGCCCGCGACCTAGGCAGACCCTTGCCCGGTGTGCACTCTCAATCCTCCTTGGGACACGGACCGAGTCTGACTAGCCACCTGATGGGGAACGGAGCTCCGCAGGCCCGCATGAGGTTCTCCTCCGAAGGCGTCCAACCCCGTAGCTTATGAAATAACAAGTTCATCTTCCAAGAAACAGTTTTACGAGACAGACTGACAGACCCAAGTACCAAAAACAAACCTCAAAAACACTCCAAAAATACAGATAGTACGGCAGGTAGGTGATGGGATTGTGCCTTTGATGATAAAGCATGGAATTTTGTACATAGTCAGTGTATGTCACGAGCAAGATATTTGGCTATTTCGGCCACCGCAGGCCGTCCTTTGAAAAAATTGTTAAAAAACAAGCATTGGTAGCCATTTTGAAAACTTTGGAAATTATTTGTTATTCTACCTCTTATTTGTAAAAAATCAAATCTGTGATGACCCTAAAATAGTTTTAAAAAATTTCTAATGACGTTATACTGAAGAAAAGTCCATGCTTGTATCATAAAATAGACAATACCCCCAAATATGTTCCTCTGCCCCACTAATACAAACGACGTACAAGCGGTAAGGCCAAATCACAGCAGACGTTGTCTCAAACGAAGTCTTACAATCTCATTGGTTCTGCAAAGTCAAAAAATGTACTGTATTTTTTCCTTTTAAGACATCCAGATGATATAGATCGCCGCAATTTTCAAATATTACTTGCTCGTGTGCAAATAAACGGTTTCGTCTATGGCTTGATAACCGCAACGTCTATTATTCAGCGATTACAGTAGGCCTAATACAAACGGCCTTAGCCAAGACCTAAGTCGCTTAACTCGAGCTTAGTGTTTTCAGTGAATAACTAGAGGGTCTAATTTGGTGGACACTGGGGTCCCACCTATGATCAAAGTAGGGGCTACTCTTTAAGATTTCACTTCTTTGAACTCGAAAAAACAGCCTGGCTGATCGGCAGTTTACAAGCACAACATGCTATGTGAAGTAGATTTCCAAAACAAGTTCATTTGGGAACAATGTAAGCCTTCAATAAACAATGATGTACAATGCCTACAGTATACTGTTGTAAGTTTTCGAAAATTTGATTTTGAATAGGTTTGGCCGTAGACGTCCTATTATGCTTTTCTTTGGCGTCAGTGGAGTGGCGTGTGTGATTACGGGACTAATACCTAACACATTAGGTTTGTATAAAGCAGAACTGAATGTAAAGGTTATAGTAAAGTGATATCAATGTCAATGTCAAAATTCAGTAATACAGGGCGCCACCAATAGTTTACCAGAAGAGGCCATTTCTCACAACAGAAAGTCTTGAAGGTGCAAGTTGAGGCCGGGTCCAAATTGGCGGCTACGGCTACGGCTGCGACTTTTGCTAAGAGTGTTGTCAACTCAAAGTGTTGGACTCAACGTTTTTGGTCAGTACGGTGTGTTCGTCGTCAAAAGACTTGATTCACTTCTACCAGTTACCTAAGAACAATCATCCTTTCCAATACTGGTATCGTTAACCTTTACTTTCCAGGTGATGGTACCGATCTCAGCATGTTGAAGTTGGCACTAGCAATGATTGGGAGGTTTTTTGCATCCACGGCCTTTAATCTGATGTCCCTGGTGACTGTCGAAATATTTCCAACTGTGCTGAGGTGAGCATACGTCATTTAAAGGCACTGAACACGTTTGGTAATTGTCAAAGACCAGTATTCTCACTTGGTGTATCCTTGGTGTATCTCAACATATGCATAAAATAACAAGCCTGTGAAAATTTGGGCTCAAATTATTGGTCATTGAAGTTGCAAGAAAATGATGACAGAAAAAACACCCTTGTTGTACAAATTTGTGTGCTCTCAGATAGGAATAAAAGGCTTCTTGCAAGAAGTCTTTTATTATTTTAGTGGGAAATTACCTCTTTCTCAAACATTACGTTACTTCAGAGGGAGTCGTTTCTCACAACGTTTTATACTATGAACAACTCTCCGTTGCTCGTTACCAAGTAAGTTTTTATGCTAATATATATTTTGAGTAATTACCAAACGCGTACATTGCCTTTAAAGGAGCTACAGCTATTCTTTATAAATATAGATGAAAAAGAGGAAGGCCAGAACCATAAAATTGACATTAAATATAAAATACCGGTAGTATTACATTTCTGGAGAAAAAAATCTTTATTAAAATGGTTTTCAAAAGAAGCATATAAAAAGAAGAATAAGGAAACTCAATCGCTGAATTGAAACAAATATGATGTTAAGAAATACATGCCCGTTAACACAACGACAACATAAAACTTCTGATATCGTGTGGTTCTTTATAATGTATTTATCATTGTTTACATTCTGATGCAGAAATGCGGCAGGTGGAGCGGCATCTTTGGTCGGCCGTGTTGGGGGTATGGTGGCGCCGTTCATTGTCTTCCTTGTAAGTCAGACAATAGTTTTTGTTCATGTTAAACGATTTGTTTGTGTTAACCAATCCAAGGTGAAGTGCAGCACATTTGGCTGATTTGGAGTGTGATCGTGGGCGAGCATGGGACCCAGGTTCAGATTTTGTCAAAGATTGGGTTTGTGTCTAGCTGGTCATGAAACCTTTGATGGGACAATTCGCTCGATTCGCGGTTGATGTGGAAATCAAGAATATTAAAGCCAAGGCCTAGTTCGCGCAAGGACTATCGTTGACTATAGTTCGACTAAGCTTGCCCGAACTCTGTCTAGTCCAGTTATAAGCAAATGATAATGAATGTTCTGCCGCCAGTCGCTTTACATGACACGACTAGGGTCGTTCGCACTTCAACTTCTGTGCGCATGCCCTACTTATGTAACTAAACAACCACTAGTTAACCATAAGTCCTTGCGCGAACTAGGCCCAAGATGTGCCTTCAACATTATATGCCATATTTCGAGTTAGTAAGGGCAGAGTCCGAATTGTCGGCTACGGCTACAGCTACGGCTGGATTGCCGCGCCGTCATGTTTTGAAGTAAAGAACGTCCTTAGCAACAAGAGTAGCTGTAGCCAAAGCCGCAAATTCGGACCAGTCTGGTACTAATGCGACAAGTTGCATGTAATATATTTCTATCCAATAAAGTCATTGGGTTATAAAGTCAGGGGACCAGTCTAGTCATTGCATGTTCTCGGTGACCTTTTTGAAACTACGGCTTCGGCTTAGGCTCCGGCTTGGTCTCCGTCAGTTATTTTGAAAAATATACACCCAGTACCGGTGTCCTAGGAAAATCTGTCCCCGGAGATTCTGTCACCCATAATATGGGAAATTAACATGGGCTGAGGTTGATCCAAAAGAGGGCGTTATCAGAAGAAGTTAGTACACAGTTCGCCGTATGGGGGACAGAATCTCCTGCCACACCGGAGTCCAAACAGTCGGACGGTGCCTATGAGCCGGAACCGGAGCATAAACCGTTGTTTTGAAAACGGCCCTAACACAGGAATTATCGTCGTATGTCTGCTGCCACCTAGCGTCCACAGTCCTTTTTTGGATGCGGACCTTTTTTACAAACCTTGGCTTGGGCTCCGACTCCAGCTTGGGCCCCGTCGTCAATTTTGGAGCAGTGTACATTTTGTACGGTGTTTCCAACATCAAACGAAACCCGGGCTGGAGGTGGGGCCTGAGGTGAGGTTTGGAAAAAGCCCCCAGGTCTTTCATCTAATGCAACAAAATTCAGCGACATTTAAAAGTGAGCAGACGAAAATAGTCTGGCTACCATAACTATTATTATTGCGGTCTTACACACCTTTTGTAGTCTTGGAGTAAGACTTTGGGTGGATGACTCATGAGTTATACAGCGAATAACTCGAAATCCTTGTGTTTTGTTTTACAGAATGTAATACATAGCTCCATTCCGTTCATCGTGTTCGGTGTGGTGTCACTCATTGCCGGATTGCTGGTCTTTCCCCTACCGGAGACAAACAACCGATCCCTTCCCGAAACCATGGAAGATGGAGCAAAACTAGCCGAGAAAGAAGAAGAGGCAGAGGAGGCACAACCCACAAATGTCTGAAAGGGGAAAAAATCACAAACATGTACAAACCTTTAGTACCGGTGTCAGGGAAATTTTGTCCCTGTGTGTATGTCCCCCATACGGTAAATTAATATGAGCTGAAGGTAGTTGAATCGAAATTTATACAAAGTGCGCCATGGGGGGACACAGAATCTCCGGGGGACCGATTTCCCTATGACACCGGCAGTACTTCAATTAAATATGCTATGATTGCATGATTGCAATGGGTCCCTTAACACCCCCAGCTATGTACTCCTGGGTGTCATGTGTCAAATGACTATAAAAATGGTGTAACCATAATCATGTAGTTGCCCCCTTTGATTTCCTCTAATTAGATGTGTGGAAAAACCTTCCACAGAAGAGTATGCCTTTAGTGTTATTTCAAAACGCTCTTGCTTCACAGGGTTTAAACTTAACAAAGCTGCCAACTCTCCCTGATTTTGCATATAGAGTTCCCTGTACAGAGTGTATCATGTCAAACAATTTTGTTGACCAAACTGTTTCATCTGAGCAAATGTGCATTTTCTTTGCTTTGCATCTGATAACCTGTTTTTCTTTTATGTTCCCGTGAAGGGAGAGACCATAATAATCGTTCTATGCCCTGAAAATGCACTATTGGCATTGAAACAATATTCATATTCTACCATGCATTTCTACTCTTTACTTTACCCTTAGACCTAAACGAACAGGATGAATTTTGTGTAGAAAATTATCAATTTTCTGTTGCGGGATAATTCACTGCATTAGCTTTATGTAATTCACTAAGAGTTGTTCACGAGGTGAGCTTAGAGGTGTGTTTGGATCATTGTATACTGTTTCCCATCACTTTTCCTGCAGGTAGGCCAACGTTTATTGTCTATCCATCATAGCTGCATATTAAAATGAGTGTTTCAAATACTGCGCGCCAGTGTCGTTGTAGAATCAGTGTGTGCTGCGTTTAGGACTAGCTGCATATTATACATGAATGTTTCAAATACCGTGCGCCCTGTGCTATTTTTAGACATGAGCTTGCAAACACAGAGCTGCGTCCTTGCACCCTTTGTAAGATCAAGAGCAGGGCAGGCCGGGCGGCCAGGTGTTCGGGGTTCAGGGTGATTTTTCGTGGCACGAACTTGTCTTTTTCTCAATGACAAGCCTGCGTCTTTAAGTCTATAGTCGACTTTTGTCAGCCACCCGAATTTGCTCATTGTTCTAACACTTTCCATGTTCTAATGAGCAAATTCGAAAATCTTCCTGATTATGGAAACTTTGTCCTTATTATGTTGAATATAATTCTAAATATCTCCCTGATTACTGCAAGATGCAAATTAATGTTGTCAGTTCCGACTTTTAAAAAGAACTTGAATTGTTCTGTTTTAACACATATCATGTTTTAACACCATCAATTGAATATGGTTGAATAAAAAAAAGAAGCTTGATTTAACAATACATTGAAAAAAAAGTTGTCGCAATTCTTTCAATTTACGGCTTTGGAAATTTCTACACAAGTCGCCTTATGGGGGGGGGGGGGTCGGGGGATTCTCCTTCCACACCGGCATGTATGTCGGACATAATAGATGGATTGCACATGACGTCATTGACCGCCATCTTTAATGACAAATGGGAAAAGTGTACGCGCTGCGCACGACTCTCAGCCAATGGTAGCCTTTCACGCGACGTGCACGTTTCATCAACGATGGCGGCCAATGCAAGGGGTCTATGGTCCATCTCAGGCATCACCACGGTGCGTAACAAACATATCGTCAACTACAAACGCGTTTTAGCGTACATTTTGAAAACGAGGTTGTGTGAAAATATTGACTTGTTCTCACTCGTATGACTAAATAGACCCCTGTACTGATGACGTCACTGTTCGTTTACTGCATTACTTAAGTGCTGTAACTGGGTACTGCATTTTCGTCAGTTGTGCAGAGACACAATGGTTTCCCGTTCTTCTGCAAAGTGGTAAACAAACTGTGACGTCTTCACCACTAAGGTATGTTGTGTATTAGAATGATTTAGATCAAAACAAATATTCAACAAAATACATTACTAATTTTAAAAATTTGATTTTATTTTTATTAAAAATTTGATTTTATTTTTATAAAAAACTTTAACAGTAGGCTAATACAGTGTATAGAACTAATTGGTGGCGTAATTGTCGAAACTTTTAGATGATTGTCTACTGTTATAATATTGTAGTTGAACTTACAAATTGTAAGATAAATAAGTAACTGGAATCTGCTGATATGCATTTTTGATGGTGAGAGCTGTGCTGTAATAAACGTAACTCAGCCCTTCCTGGTGGAGTTTATAAAATAAACTCGCTGTACTGAACCAATAAGTAACTAGAATCTGCTGATATGCATTTTTGATGGTTAGAGCAATGCTGTAATAAACGTAACTCAGCCCTTCCTGGTGGAGTTTATAAAACAAACTCGCTGTACTGACTCAATAAGTAACTTGAATCTGCTGATATGCATTTTTGATGGTGAGAGCAATGCTGTAATAAACGTATTCAGCCCTTCCTGCGGGAGTTTATAAAACAAACTCGCTGTACTGAGCCAATAAGTAACTATAGTCTGCTAATATGCGTTTTTGATGGTAAGAGCAATGCTGTAGTAAACTAAACTTAGTCCTTCCTGCTGGAGTTCATGAAACAAACTCGCTGTACTGAACTAATTTACCTGACGTCATCACCTGACGTCATCACCCATCATGTTGGTCGCGCCATTTTGGGGGTCAGATTCACCGTTGTGTAATTTCGGGCATTTTCGAAACCATGGCTACGGCTTGGACTCCGTCTTGGGCTCAATCCGCCTGTTTTGAAGACCTTGACAAATTTTAGTGGTAAATTTAAAGTTGTTTAGTTTTTTATTCACTTGCAAAGCACTAATCGACTTGACCGTCCACTATATCCCAGACAAGACCATTCCACATATCTAAGATGGGGGGGGGTCAGTTCCCAGAGTTGCGGGTTTTTTTTATGGGCTGTGAAAGTTCCTGGCATACGACTGTACACAAAATGTGCTATACCAATGCACACAAACACAGATGACCCTAACCCACTGATAAGTGGAACAATCTGTTCAGATGTCTGTTCTCTGTTACCAGGCTTGGCTTGTCAAGTCATGTCTAACATAATTCTGGCTAACATAATTCGATTGTTTATTAGAAGCACTAATTATTTAAAAACAGATGGATTTGACAAAAATTTTGTTTTCAACCCAAAATTTTTTATTATTTGTCTCTACCAAAGTAATTAAAAATTAATTAAAAATTGATTAAAAATTAATTAAAAACAAACAAAATCAAGCTTAAGTAATCATAGACAACAACTGGGCTTGTAAAGAAGTCACTAGGATGTCAAAAAATTAATCAGAGATGAAAATATAACAATAAGAGGGGGGCGTCACTTGCAGTTAGCAAGTTTCTAGGGACCTGTAAAGGTTAAGGGACCTAAAGCCGAAGTGGATTTTAGGCGATGCGTGCGCAGTTATACGCGTATCTTTTACATGTAGTTCGACTCCCAAAATGGCAAACTATGCCTGGGCTTGATTTCGCAAAACACTAAAGATGAGTTGTCAATATTGCCATAGTGATTTGTGTTGTGACATCACACTTTGCTAAGCAATAAATATTGTGAAATTTACCCTGGCAGCTTGGGACGTCGGTTGCAACGGGTCTATATACATCAAAACGTCTCAGGTTCTTTGCAATGCGTCCGTCCCGTAACATTTTTTGTTTATATCTTTGATAGCATCAAAAGGGGTTGCTTGCTAAAATGGCGCCCGTGAGCATTTCACATTTCACATTTCAGCTCGAGTGCCCCGTATTGCTCTATAATCTTCGAGGGTATTTGTTTACTAGAGTTTTGACTGTGAGGGCACTACCACTCTAAATCAGTAGGCCCCAAGTCAAGTAATGCTGTGTTGGAATTAATGGCATCATAAGTACTGCTACAAATAATGCAAGTACAAATTATTAATTATGAAATATCACAAAATAAGAACACACATTTCAAAACAAAGCCATACCCTCACTATAGTAGGACAAAATATCAATGTTTCATTACCGATACATTTTAAGAAACATTACGTATATATAACAATGCATTAAACAAAAAGTATATTAAAGCCACGCCAGTGAAGCTGTTATAGCGGAATTTGTTTCAATAACGTGTAAATTTTTACCCATTTGCCATACAATAGTTAATCGTTGATGCCGTCAAAGTGAAAACACACTCGACTTACTGAGTACACACCGCATGTTGACTATTCTAAGTGAACATCAAAGCAAAAACCCCAAAGTGTTACAAAAACTACACGTCCACTTTGTTTAGTTTGTCTATGTTATCAACGTTGCATTATAATTTTGAATTACTTATCAAAACGATGAGCCTATAAAAAAAAGCTAGGCATGGTTTGTCTTTATTTTTATTCGACCTTTTCGTGCTGAGCTGTATTAACCGAAATAAGCTTCGGTTTGAATAGCTAACATAATATCTTAAAACATAATACAATTTCTTCAAGTCTCCGTTATATTCCATTATAAATGTGATTAATTGTTCATGCTTTGTCGAAATCCTCAGTTTATATATCAATGGATGGTGCAATATACATACAAAGCGATTAGTTGCATAGTTTGAATCATTCGTGTAAAACTACACGAACATTTAACACACGTCTAAGCACATTAACTAACAAAATCGCAAGTCCAAAATATTGATTACAGATCGATGCACTATTACAGTAAATTTAAATGCACAAAATGTAACTAATTAAATTGATCGTATACGATTTTCTAATACGTTGAATGCATTATACTATTTATCTGAAAGCATACTTTTGTTGATGACCCAAATACTTGACGCTGCTTACGAGAAAATTCGGCGTTTAAGGGCGCCCTGTATGTATTTCTACGGACCATGGCAGGGTGTAAACGCAGAAGTCCACGGTAGGCAACGCCATGAAATAGGTCCCAGATCTAAGTACATTAACTCAAGCCTGAATCATGTCAAATACGGTGGGTTTTAATATTCATATAACATGTATACTGGTTACTTTAAGCTTACACCAAAAAGCACTTTAATTATCAAATCGGACCAAGTCTTCTTTAGACCTTACTTGGTACAGGAGTACATTGAAAAAATCAGTTAAAGGCACTGGACACGTTTGGTAATTGGTAAAATATATATTAACGGAAAAACTTACTTAGTAACGAGCAACGGAGAGCTGTTGATAGTATAAAACATTGTGAGAAACGACTCCCTCTGAAGTAACGTAGTTTTTGAGAAAGAGCTTATTTCTCACTAAAATAACATTGAATCTGAGAAAGACTTCAGGCCTGAAGCCTTTCTCAGGCATCTGAAAGCACACGAATTAATGTGCACAAAGGGTGTTTTTTCTTTCCCAATTTTCTTGCAACTTTGATGACCAATTGAGCTCAAATTGCCATATGTTTGTTATTTTATGCATATGGGATACACCAAGTGAAAATACTGGCCTTTGACAATTACCGAACGTGTCCAGTTCCTTTAAGTATCAACCCGTGCAGATTGTGTGCACTGCAAAATAATATAAGCATTACAGTTTCCAAAACAATACATTGATTGCAAAGATCTCAAATATTTATAACAATACCCTATCTTTCAACATAAAGTGCGTATGGTTTATTAATGAAACATTTGTCATCTGCATGTTTCAGGAAAGTCTTAACATTATTGTTAAGACAAAACAATCTTATTATTTTAACTGAATCATTAGACCGGAAACTCATGTTGTTCCGTCGCTTATAGCGCGTAGTTCGCAATCGTCTGAAATGAATACGCTGAACAATGTGCAGTATCTTTCCCAGCCTTTTTCAATATTTTGCATTATTCCATATTTATATCGTCAGTTGAAGCATGTAGTATTAAAACATAAACTGATAACACATAAACTGATAACATGACTTAATGTACCGGAAGTTGTACATTTTGAAAAAAAGTGCTGTGAGGCTCTTCGGGACCATGTACAACAAATTATCATCAGTTACTAAGTTTAAGAAATTTCATATGTACAGCATAAGGTGACATACAACACAATTATTAATCAACAAAATAACACCAAAATACCAAATTAAAAGCAGTATCAAAAACAACAATCAGAAAGTACCAATTACCTCGACACCAAATAGTTCTAAAAGTAACGAACTTAAAAGTAACAAGTTTAACTCAACCTTCGTCACGCTCGTGAAAACTTGACCGTTTGTCATCAGTTTATTTATCATGGAGTCCTTCCTCCGTCATTAATTTTGACCATGAATTTCTAGGCCTAACCTTGCGTCAGACTAAAGCCCAGCAGGTCATATTTATAAAGCTTTATATTTCAATGTCATGATTTTTAAAGTGTTAAGAATAAAAAATGTATAAAAAATAAAAAAAGGAACTGAAATTTTTAATAATTGAAATGTACATATTCGTACAAACAACACATAAACACCACGAGGCAACCAAGATAATTAATAAGCAATATTCACAACGATGTTGATTAAGAAAACCAAAAACAAAACTGCAACCATCATTGCAATCAGTAACATTTATACCGGTATTGAATAACTATCGGAGACAAAATATACATACCCCACTTTAGGAAGTAAAAACAATTGTATAAATGTTTTATTGAATATGTAAACGTATATATGTGCATTTATGAAACCAAACTAATAAATGGTTCTATAGTAAAGCAAATCTACACAAGTCAGAAAGAGGAACAAGAATCACATTATTTGACACTTTCCACAATTTCAAAGTTTATTCCCACGCAAACACATCAACGGAAAGAGGCCTGCAATTCTCTTGGTATAACTATACCACAAAACCATAGTAATCAATCATTTACACGTTTGAATGGTAAAGGCAGACCGTGAACTCAAACAGTTAAACATAAATGAAACTGATCAAGATGCTTTAGTTAAAGGGTCTACATACGTTTGATATTGACTCTGAAAATGAATGGCAATACAAACTTACATGGTAAGAAGTACAGCAGCTTCTGTATAAAGCCTTTTGAGAAACATTTCACTTTGAAGTAATGTGGTTATGGGAAAAGATATCAGGTTTTACCCAAACAAAATCGAATCTGAGACTAGAAGCATTTCTGTCAGATACGTTTCTCAGATTGTGTATTCCAATTGCAGATTATTCTGCCTGCGTGGACACAACCACTCCAGATTGTTGACAATATCTCAAAAACGCTACAACCTTTTGAATTGAAATTTTCACAGGCAAGTTTTATGGTATCTATCTACAACTATATAGAATTGAAATAAACAGTGGGCTCCAATTACCAAACGTATGCAATCCCTTTAACCCCTTATTCCGATTATTTTCCTCACAATACTCAACAACTCTTCACAGTCTCTCAGCACGTCCACTGCACTGATGCCTTCATTTACTTCCCGACTGGTCCTTAAGATTGTGGGCGGTGGGTAGCGCGGCTTGTTAAACTGACACTCAAGATTTTCCAATTCGCTTGCTTTGTCTACGAGCTGACTCGACCCCACACCGCGTGTTTGACTGATTGCTTCAGCCAAGGAAACCAAATCATGAGTTTGTAAATCAGCATCTCCCTTCAGACCGTACTAAGCTGCTATAAGAGCTACTTCTGCAGCCTGGTGCGCCTGAAAGACTATCCACTGAATATGGCCGGGGACAAGTCGGTTGGTTTGATTAGCATTCTCAAAGTGTTCCTCGGCTTGCCGGAACCACAGTCGGGCCTTCCGTGGATCAGGTCTCTCCCCAGTGAATCAAGGTGGAACAAAAGTATGCCTTGTCCGATTCCCTCTCGGTCTTCTTCGACCGCGTCCGTGCCAGCGTCTGAAGTAATTGCGTACGCACTGTCACGTCTGGCTTCGGAATCCCAGAATGGAAAAATGTCACTGAAATTGGATTCGGACTCGCGCTCTTTATCTCTGCCTGGAGAAATTTGAATGCCTCAGTGGTACGTGTACATTTATCATGTCCAGGGTTCTTATCCGGATGCCATCTACGAAAGAGACGACGTAAGACCTTTTTAAGTTCTTCCTCTTTAAGTTTAAATGCTTCCTCCACCTCCAGTCGAATTTGTTCTCTGTCTTTTACCAGAATCTCCTCTAAAGATGCTTCAGTGTACACTGGAAGTGCTGATCTGGTGCTTCGGGTGTACAATCTCCTGTGAATGGAACAGTCGACAGTTCAGGTTCTGGCTCTTCGGGGCTCAAGAACTTATACAATGCTATCACGCTCACAGTCAGATGCTCTTCTTCCCCGATGTCTATCTTGAACTTTCGAGATAAAGATGTCTTTTCCTCACTCTGGTCAATTTCTTCTACAATGCTTGCAAAGATGATCTCGGTAGGCGTGTCATTTGATGTATCAAGGTTGTCGGAATGCATATCACCGATGTTTCTTTTGTACGGGTCTTGGTCGAGGAAGTGCCGAATGTCAGACGGAACAATGGTTCCTAGTTTGTAGTGCCTTCCCCGAGTATAGTTTCACTTGCGATGTCACCATCGTCATATTCTGGGATGTTCGACTCAGAAAGCTTCCCGTTCATGTCACTTAGATTGTTGGAGTCTAACGCACTCTGAAGGTAACTAACGTACTCAGGGTCCAGTAAACCACCAAGAAGAAGGTTACAACTGTTTGCGACCTGCTTGAATGTGTGACTTGTATGACGCATAGACGGCAAATCACAATGTTCCAGGTGGAACGTGTTATTGCTCTTTTCGAAGAATGCTTTACTTGTGTAAGGCTGAGCAAACTCGAGATTCCCGTGTTTATCATACCAGCCCGTTCTTAGTTTAACCTTACAGGGAAGACTGCTGAAATTCTGCAATGCTTTGATTTTGTTTGCTGATGATTCCGGTAGTCCAATGCCTTTCCTTTGGTGCCTTGTGAGTCGAAGCAAGACTCTTGTCAACTCTTCTGAGGTCAGCATCCGCTTGATATGCTCTAAATATTCGCAGTTTTCCCCGGCAAGGCAGTCCTCGTTGGACTCGCATGGCTTCTCTAGCATGTGTTTGCCAATATTCTTTGGGCGGTATTCATCAGCAAGGAGTTCAATTAGACGCACTTCATCATATTTTGCTAATCCACACTTACTTAGCTGAATTAAAAATTCCTTGCCAGTGGATTTTTCCTGAAAATAATCCCTTAAGTTTGGGTTTGCATACAGAAGGTCCGTGGACTTCCTCAAGATAAGTGTCGTGCTTGGTAAATACAGTACTGGGACTGAAAGCTGGTCCTTTGTTTCATAATGAAGCAAGATGAATATATCCCTCACTGCTGTTCCAGCAACTCGACGTTCATTTGGACCCAGACGATCATCACCACATCTTGCCTTGATAGCAGATAATACTCCCGCAAGTTGATCTAAGGAACAGGCATCCTGTGCCCCGAGGAGTTTCAGAACTTTCCCAAAGTACAGTAAGTCTCTTGGTGTTTTGTACAAGTATGGATGAAAACGCTTTGCATGGTCCTCGGTCATGTCGAATACTACCCGGTCTGCTTTGACAAACACTGCACGTCCTTCGTCAACAACCGGACAAATTGAAACTGACTGCAGACAGTTTTTAATCTTGTCTTGCTTTGATTCGCTTTCTTCCTGCTTCGATTCGTTTTCTTCCTTCGTCAAGAACTTCAAGATGCTTCTGCAAACATCATGAGCCGTTTTCCTCTTTTTCGAATCATCAGCTTCAGAGACTTTATCAACGACATTACGTCCAAGGGCCCTACACACATTTTGTGCATGTGACAGCACTCTCTCAAGAACATTGTTTTCAATACCAAGGTAATCATGACGTTTTTTGCATATGCAATTCTCTTCACATCTACACATCTTTTGGTTGTTTACTGTTGCATACTGTGGTAGCAACATAGCAGCAGACCACACATATTTCTCGTGTTGAGGGAGAACCGATTGTCGATAACATATGAAGGGACGACTGAAATTGTTCTGAATCCCAGTTCTAGGGAAAGTGGGGGAAATCTCAACATACTTTTTCTCAATCTTCAATGAAGGGATGAACTGTATGTTTGAAATCGTTTGCAGAAACTTCCCGTCAACTTTAAATTCTTGTGAATATCCGTACGAACGGGTATCAATTAATCTGATGAGTAGCTCTGATATGCTTTGGAGGGTTTTGAAGTCTTCTTCTTTAGAAATTCCACTGGCTTTTGCCTCTACATCCTTAGCAAACTTGATGAACATCTCCTGCGTCACCTTTAAGAGTAGACCTATCTCTTTCAGTAATTCCTTAAGGTCTTTCATGGATTCTGGAAGCAGATCGTTTTGGGGAACACATTTCTCGAATATTTTATTTGACGGATCATAAAAGCAGTCAACTGTTCGGAGGGACCCTTCTTGGTCTGGTACACATGGAATGGAAGTGAGTTTCTGAATAATGTTTGTTCTCTCTTCCCTTGAAGCAGTGGCCAGCACACTGTCTTGGATATTTTTCAGATGCTTAATTCGAGCTTCTTGGTCTAGCAAATGAAAACACGGTAGAATATACAGAAGATACATATCAGCACGCGTGATGTCGATTATCCCAAGGTGTTCATAGATCTTTGTCAAATTTGTACAGGGCTCTAGAAAAACACAATTCCTGTGAGTCATCCAGATTTCAGATTCAACCATGTCATTTTCGTCAAATGTAACAGTGTGGCAGTTCTCAAAACCTTTTAGGTCGGTTGTTTTGTTGCCATGCATCACAAAAATCGATAGCATTTCGATGCATTGACAGCTTTTATGTTGCAACATTTCGCATCCCTCTTGAAAATACTCAAGTAGGACTCTACTCTCAGACACTGATAATTTCCCTACCGCATAACCTTGATCCAACATAAACTGTATCACATAGGTGATGCTCTTCTGTCTATTTGGCAGTGCTAGCTGGTTTTGAAGCAAAATGTTCAGATTAGTTGACGTTGGCAGCCTTCGAATATATTCTTGTCGAATCATGCTTGGCCATTTAACCTCGGGTAGATGTAGTTTTTGCAATACTCTGACTTGCTCTAGTCTGTGTTTATTGTCTTTGAAGTTGTCTAAGGACATAACGGTTGCCGACAATGAAGGTGGAACCAGCTTATTTGATTTGGTTGGGATTACAGGCCAATCGAATAAAGGCTCTAAGCACGTCAGTGCATTGGCCTCAGTAACCTCACTGCATATGAATGTCCACACATCCCTCAGCCATGTTTCAGATGGATGTCCATTTTTCTCTGGTGTCCAGTCAACATATTGATTGCATCCTTTCCAGTCAGCTGGTAACACTTCTCCCAAATGATGAGCCAGTTGGGTGATGTTAAACTCCTTGAATACGCCACAGGAGAAAGCCTGGTTCACCGTTTCATCTTCTGGTTGATCAATACCTGCAGCATTGTCCTGAAACCACTTGTTGAAGAGATCTACCAAATCGTCTTTCAAAAATTTGTCTTGCAGGCTTGGCAGTACCTTAGAATACTTTGTTAGATAGATGCCATCTTCATATGAGAGGCTTCTCAGGGTCCCTGCGTTCGAGAGACCGAAGGGTAAACCATCCAGCTCGTGCGGCTCGGAGATTCCTTTGAGGCAGTATTTCAGTACAACAAGAAATGTCTCGTAATCTGTGAATGTAGTTTCTGCCAATGAAGACGGTGTCCGTGATCTTGTGATGTGTTTTAGAACAATTGCTGGAGATACAAATTCAATTTCGACGTTGCAAGCCTGAAATGCCTCGCCCAGTGCAGGCGAACTTTGCAACAAATTCATGCCATCTCTATGCAAAAAGCTCCTCAACTTTGAAAGATCGTCACCAAGTTGTTCTCTTTTGGGTAACCCTTTGTCATCGGCGTTCAAGTTATCAAAGACTGTCAAACTTTTTTCGGTGATTGGGTCATGCCAAGTGACAGTCCAACCATCGTCATTTGGACAAACCACAGGTAGCACCTTCAAGTTGTTCTTCTCGATATAAAGAAGAGTCTCCCTGGCAAGTACTTTCCATTCTCTGTGAAGCTTATCTAAATATGTAGGGAAGAGGTCGTTAAAAATTCCGATGTTTTGATCATTAGGGTGGTCACCAAGCAGATGTCTTCCTGCCTTTTCGATGAGTTTAGAGTAAGCCGGTGCAATCACATGGGTCACTAACAGAAGATTCCATTTATGAATAAAACCGTCATCTGTGTCGACACCATCCGCTTTTTCAAATTCGTTTTCTTTAAGGAGGTTACTCCTTGACGAATCCAATTCAAACATCCCATTGACATGAACTGGTAATCCGGTCTGTATAGGTAGTGGAAGGAAACAGTACGCCTTGAACCTCTGAGTAGGTTGGCAAGCCGTCTCACTTATACGAGCTGCCACACCACCCTTGGGTAAAGGCTTCTTCAAACTGGAGGTATTTGAGAAGGCCTGCGTATCGTCTGGAAGATTTTCAAATCCCAACATCTGTGAAACAAGCCATGTCTGCTTGTTCTTTTCTGTGTCCTCAATCACGAGGTTGTACACACTTGACTTAGATGCGATTGTATCACAGGGGTTATCTTTGAACATCTGCAGGTGCGCTGCTAGCTCAGCGCGCTGTCCTAAGTCAGCCTCTGGTAGTGATACGGTAACGGTGTAGGTCTCGCACAGCTTCTTTGTCTTGTCATCAATGCGGGATATGCTTATCTTTTGGATGTTGTTCAAAAATAGTAGTGATTCAAGTGAAATCTGTTTTAGGTCAATGAGTAATTTGTCGACCCTCCATGAATCGAAAGACTCTCTAGATATAACAGATTGAGTTTCACGAAGCGGGAAGCGAAAGAGTGTGCCCTCCTTGTCCTTGAACTCTTCAACATCCTCCAGATATCCAGTTAGCATGTCGGGGAACTTCTCCCGAAACTGCTCACTAGTTGAAAACATCATTCCAGGGGAGGATTCTTTCACACCAGGAATGCACTCTCGAAGCGGGTCAAAAACACAGAGTTTGTCCCCGTTAGTCAGGAAACTTGGGAAATCCGTGAGATGATAAACAGCAATGAAACCTATGCCAAAACGTCCAGTTGTTGTGACGTCGTATTTTTTTGCACCAATCCCAACCCTCTGAATGCCTTCAATGTCTGTGGCAGTGAACGATCTATTGTTGTAGACGCATAATGCTGGAACACCTTGAGTGGCTGTCCAAGATTTTCGATGACCCCACTTCCTTCATGACGTCGGTGATCATAAACAAAATGAATTTCTGTGGATCCAGCATCGTCAGCGTTCTGAAGCTGCTCTTTAAATACATCAGACACATTCGGGTAGTCCTTTAAGATGCTATTCAATCGGTCTGTCAACTTCTCTTTTTGGCCGAAATTTCTCTCAAAACCACTAGAGGAAGAACAACTCGCAAGCTGCCTTTCTGTTGCCGTCATAATACCTAACCTTTTAGCACTGTGGTAGGTTAGATCAACATGGGTGTACACAAGGCGCTCGCCATCCCGTACTTCAGAGTCTTCGCAGGTCATGTCATTGAACGTAAGTTCTTTTGTTGGACGCAAAATGTTGTTCTGGTCGAGCACAAATTTTTCTTCATCTTCTGCTATTGCTTCCGCATTGTCATCGTTGTTAAGCAAATCTGAAAATTCCTTTACCAAGACCTTGGCTGTTTCGAGATCCTGTTCACCGACGGGTGTTTCATTATACCTCTCGTGCAAAGTTTGTAAAATCTGAACGAAATCTATCTTCTCGAAACTGTTTCTTACTCCGCAGACCCTCAGCAGATTCTTATAGGGTGAAAGCTCATCAGGAACTTGCATGAGGTAGGCTTTGCATTCGCTGTTAAAGTCAAAGGCAACCTGTTTGATGTCTTGAAAATTGCCTTTACAAAACACCAATCTCATTTTTCCAAGTTTTTCCACCGCGGCCTCGTGTCCCACCTTCACAGGGTCGTCCGGCCGATCCGTGCAAATCTCTTCTTGCAGGACAGAATATATTCTTAAAACCATAGCGGATGTCTTCTGTTGATCATGTGATGGTTGTTCAATGAGCGTTTCCAACTGCCGTATGACATCCTCGACTCTTACGGTCTTATCTTTGAAGCCAAGGAAACGTTTGTTTTTCCTGTCCATGGCTTCCGTTCCCAGTATCTCTTCATTCAATACAGGTTGTACAGATCCAATTACGTCAACATGTTTGTACCCAAAAAGCTTAGATGCAGACGTAATATCTGTAGTACATTTGTACCACTGAGATGGGTATCCTTCGGGCTTCGGAAGGACAGGGAGGAAATCTGCCTCCAGGATCTTCTTCTTCTGTTCACAGCTCGGTTCATTTTGTACAAGTTTTTTACCAATAAGCTTCAGTAAGATTGTACTCCTTCCCAAGGAATCCCTATCATGAGGCATTGACTCTGCGCGGTCACATACATCTTCCCATTGCAGGTCATCCGCAGCCATCCCAAGCTCTTCTAAGGAGAGCAGATGGGAGGGATAACTAGCTGTTTAGGTTTGGCCAGTTCTTCACCGTCTGGAGACGTTGGTATGCATTCCGTATCTCTCAAGATGTTATCATAGCTGGTCTGCTTTTTCTCCCCAAGACGAAGGTCTAAGACATGGAGAATAATTCGGTTTCGATGCTTTTGGTCTAAGTAGCCGTTGTCCTCTGTTTCAAGTTGTTTCAACATAGGAAAAAATTCCTCCAACAAAAATCTATCAACACTATAAGTATTTCCTGTGAATGCGTTTTCTCTGCAAACATGCTCAATACTGTCGACAACATCCCCGTTCAAATCCACAAATCTTTTGGAAGAGCTGTGGTTGTTAATGATAGCAACAATACTATCTCTTATATCAGTTGGGCAAGACGAATCTGTGACGAAGAAGCACTCCTGCACTGACAACCATTTCGTATCAGCATGAAACAATTTGGGCACATCTTCCCCGTCACACCCTATTCGCCGATAGTATTCTCGAACCAAGGGTTGGAAATCACTATGACATTTTTCCCACACAGGCCACAGACGTTGGAAGTCAGACGCATCAATGTGCTGTTGGCTCAGCTTTTGAAGGTCTTCCAGAAGGTTAATAAGTGCTTGGCACACTACATCCTTCATCAGCAGTTCATTCCAAAGGGCCTCAGTGAAGTCTGTGCAATGTGCAGGTGAAGGGTTGCAGGTAAAGTCTGTACAATGTGCTGGTGAAGAGTTGCTCCAAAGCTGTCGACGATTCGGCTGTAGAAGGAAGCTGCCGTTGATATGGAAAGGTAGACCCGTGTATACGTCTAGTGGTAGAAAGCTAAATACTTGACCTTCTGTTTGTTTAGGTGCTAAGCCGCCCTTCTCGTAAGTTAACTCTGCAGCAACCCCACCACACGGCAAGGCTCCGTGTTTTTTACCTTCGTCGCTGGAGGCCATCTCCTCGATCTGTTCTCTTCTTGTCATACAGGAGCTGATGATGAAATATTTGTCCGTCGTTTTCAGTCTGGTTTTACCACTCTTTTTTGACGGACGCGTCTTTCTTGTTACCTGAGCAATCATTGTCGTGGATGGACAAGGAGAACTGGGTGATGTCATAGCGTGGGTTGTCGCCTTCAGGATATTGCGTTCAATGGTCATATTGCCTTCTGGACCAGAAATTGACCGGGGCATCTTTATATCTTGACATCTGGAGACCCTTACGGACAGAACTGTTTCTTGATCTTCGACTTTATCAGATTTGAGTTCCAGCACCTCGACTGAAGTCACGTTCTGAGTAAACAGTAGCAATGTATCTGCAGACTCCTTCAATGAGTCTATCAAAGGCTGGATCTCCTTCTGTGAGTTGAAGCTGCTGTCAGAAAGTTGATTTGGCTTGCCATCATTAACCTCGGCACTTGTGCGAAGTGGTAATCTAAACAAAGTGTGCTGATACGACTTCGTTGTCTGGTCGAGTTTGCAACCAAATATACCGTTGTAAGAGTGAAACTGGTGCGGGTAAGACCCGACGGTCCGTTTATGTTCCTCCTTTGTCAGATCTAACTTTATACCTGGCTGCTGGGGGTGAATACGGTCACCCAGATGGGTAGCCCTGGGGTCACAAATGAGCACGTATGGTCCACTGACTACACTTGGTACATCTGTTAGGTGGTAGACGGACGTGAATCCCAATCCAGACCGCCCCACTTTGTCCAGCTTCTGCTTCTTGCTTTGAGCTGCTATAGAGCATATATTTTGAATGTCCTCCTTCGAGAAATAAGCATCGTTGTAAGCCCAGATAGCAGGGCCATGGCATGTTTTCATGTCAGCACTGATAAGGCTGCTCGAAGTGTGTTCATTACTTCGCCAATCGATCAGAAACTTAACTTCATTTGCTCCAGCGTCGTCAGCATTCTGGATTAACTCTTTAAAGATGTCTTCTTTTTTGTACATGTCAAGGTTTTGCTTGATGGCATTTGCGGTAGATTCACTTGGCCCTGCAATTTCATATCCACGATCAAGTGCCTGATCCACAGGGGCAATCGCATGACTGAGTGGTCTTAACCCCAACCGCCTAGCAACAGCATTCGATATGGAGTCATGAATAACGAATAGGTTACTACTACTCATGTCATCATTGGAGAGCTGCCCTGCTAGTCTCTCATCATCAACATAAAAACAGTCTGAAACCTGCCTCATGCAGAGAGCTATTTCATTGGAGGTCCTGCACGGCACCAAAATCTCAGGTAAATGGCTAAAGTGTTCAAGGCTTACAATGTACTTGAGAATGTTGCTCACGAGAGCCAGGTCTCCTTTGTAATCTTCCTGCCCAACCTGTTCTCTTTCATATTTGTGATGGACATTTTTCAGAACTTTGCACAGTTCATCTTCTTGGAAGGTCTGTCGGACACCAATACTCGATAGAAAGTGCCCATACTTCTCCTTGTGCTCTATCGGAACTGTGTAAAGATAGGGTACCAGACTGACGCCAAGTGTTCCATTATCCACGGCTATTTTGTCAAGTGTTGCAAATCCAGAGCCGTGCCAAACGAAGGGCTGGTTGACGCTGATGTGCTTTTCAGAAGCACGCTTCAATTCACTTCCTGTCACCTGGTTAAGAAACTCATATATTGCAGACACCGCACAGGCAGTAACACTGCTATCGTCTTTCTTGTGGTTGTAGTTCTTTGACAAGTTGCCCAGCTGTTGTACGACGTGTTCGACATTGTTGTAGTTGTTTGGTTCAAGTTTCACTGTGAGACTGAAGGTGTCAAGCAGCTTTTTGTTGATACCTGGCAGATTGAGTAGAGGTAGCACGGAGCCTTGCAGCAGGTATGTATCATACAGAGCCAAGCATTCTGGGGAGTAGAGTTCGCTAGAATTACCACACCATCCAGCAGAACAGGGGTACTGGGCCGGTGGTAGAGGTTCACAAGGAACCCAAGGAAGCACACTGAGTAACTCACTCAGTGGCTTAGGACTGTCGCTTACAAATTCTGATAAGAGTTTGCAATGAGAATTGACGTACTCTAGGAGGATCTTTCCTCTTTCAACATTCGCAATCCCACGAACGTTAGAAAGCTCCTTTGCAACTTTCCAAACATCATCCGAGCGAACGTCACCCTCACTCTTCAAGCCAACTTCTTTCAGTCTCTGAATGATACGTCGTTTTGAATACGCATCTGATGGAAACACATCGCTTTGCCCAAGTAGGATCTTAAGTGTAGTGGTGGGTTCAAACAACTCGTCTGGGCTCACAACTCTACCTGTTTTAGCGGTGGGTATAAACTTACGACCCTGAGCTAGACGCCGATAGTCATAACTCTCCAAAACCCAAGTCATGATCTTGAGCTTAGTTTTGTCATTGTAGCATCCGGATTCCACACCAAACAAAATATTTGTTGACAGAAAGTCGTCAGTGGTTTCTTTTTTAGCCCCTAACGACAATGCTAGGTTGTCTGAGTCATCTTGTAAGATCAGACGACAATACATCAAGTAGGGAACTGGGATGTGGAAAAAATCACTTGGCACTGCTGAAGAGCAGCGGTCAACTTTTGTGTAACTTATTTCCTTGGTTTGGCAACGGAAAAGTGGCAACTTCCTTAGAAGCTCTTTTTGCCGACTGTTTAATGACGTCCTGTGTTGCGCCAAGAGACATCGTAGCTCGTCTTTAGTGGACCTACCCTGACGTTCCAATTGCTTTACTATGGAACACTCACTACATGATTCCAAAATCGTCATAACTCCTTCAGGGCTTGAAGATTGGATGAAGTTGCTCAGATCAGGGTGGCTGTTAACGCATGTGGGCAGTTTGTCTCGAATAACAACTGCTCCCAATGTCTCGAGAAACTTGCATATATTTTCTGTCAAAGAACCCTTAAATATCATTGAACTCTCCGTCAGTCTTACAATCTTATTGGGTATCATGTAAATGAGTGGAATACCTTCGAGAGAGCTCAAGGGTACTTGATTTCTGGTAAGCCATTTCCACAAGTTATTCAACCATTCAAACGTTGGCTGCTGGTGTCTCCCTGGTGTCCAAGACAGTACTTTGTCTGTACCTTTGATCCAAGAGGCCGGCAATGTTTTACGTAATAGTGGCCCGACATGTTCACTGGTAAACCATCTTAATTGAGTGTATGACTCTACTTCGGAGGAACTGGTAGTCAATGCATCCGGCAGGTCATTCACAGCAAACTTGCTTTCTCCATTTGGAATAAGTGAACTTGGATTGTCATGAGATTGTATGAAAACTTCTGTTGATGTCTCATTAAAGAACATGAAAGTACCATTTTGCAAGGGGAGAAGTTTCAGGTTGGATAGATCACAAATGGTGTCGCTGATCACATACTCGAGAAGCTCGCGTTTCTCCGCAGGACTTAGAAAAAGAAGTTCATTTCCACGGATACGAGTCCTCACGATGGCGGGTGTAACTTTCTGGTAGTCTATTTTTGCCCAATCTAGACACTCTACAACATGACCAGGAAGTTGTGCCAGTGGGGTTCCATTCGTTCCTCCAAACACTTTCGAAATAAGGCCACTGTTTTCGGTATCATGGTAGACTTCGGATAACTTCATCCAGTGACCACCATTGTAATCTGTGTGAACAAACTTTTCGTCCTTCAAAAGTTTTAGAAATTTCCGGACACCATCTTGCCACTCCTTCTTTACTTCATTGATCTTAGGCCAGGCCCTGTAGACGTCTTTTGGGAGTATCTTGTCAGCCTTCTTCTCGCATTTGTCTATTGAAGCGAGAATCAATTTGGCATGGACCTCGGGATACACTTCAGTGACAAGAAGCTGATTCCACAGAGCTTTCTTATCATAGCTAGACTCGTTATCTGGCCACTTGATGCCTCGTCGGTTATCTCCCAGACCAAAGTATCCGTTGACGTGGACAGGCAGACCAGATTGCTCGCTCTCCGGTAACGGCAGAAAGCAAAAGACGCGACCTCGTTTTTCTAAATCGTCTGTCAGGCTTACGTCCCCAGCTCCGGGAAATTTGAAGGCTGCTCCCATCCAGGGGCGGAGGTTTAGATCACCATCTTTAATAAGATTCTGTAGGTCCGGCGAAGTGTCTGAGCTGGTATTGACAGTGATGTATACACTGGCAGAAGCCGCTTGGTCTTTGTCACGTGCTTCGACATGTACATCACTCACGGTGGTAACGTTCCCCTTTATCATTCCGGCCCACAAGTTATCTCTGTCTGCCCTAACTTGCGAACATTTCGCCGATGGGATCTGGACTTGAAAGACCTGTCTCGGTGGTTCGCCATGGCGACGTCTCTCATACACCTGGATAGTCTCTATATGTTTCATGAATAACAACGAGATCTCTGCGTCACTTTGAAATGACTCAAGGAGATTTTGCACGCGGCTTTCATCGTTGAACACTGACTTGCTTAATTCAGATGATTGTTTTCGAAATGGGAATCTGAAAATGGTGCCCTTGAAAAAACCCTCCCGGAAGGTCTTTTCTGTACAGTTAAATAAGTCCAAGAGGCATGGTGAGAACTGACCTGGAAATTCATCTAAGAGTTTTCCAGAAGTCTCCCACTGTATTCCGCGTCTTCCTTCGTAGTTCGTCTGTGTCCGGGGATCAAAATTGAAGTTTTGTTCCAGCGGGTCAAGAAATCCAACGCTATTACCGCTGAGGACGCTCGGCAGATCTGGAGGGGGAAAGGGTAAAAGGTTAATTGACTTATTGGTAATTATCAGATTGATTGATCATTTTATAGGTATTTGAACAGTATAACTTTGGGGGTTACATGTGAACAGACCCACTCACTTGTCATAATATGCTTTTAATCTTTCAAAAGCTTTGTAATGAGCACTCGCCTTCGTTGCACGCGTGCAATAAACGATTAATATTAAACCTTGACGTCTACTGTTGTACACTGCACATGTGTTAGTAAAATGCTTACCATTGGTGAGAACACTTACCAGGGCCCAATTTCATAGAGCTGCTAAGCACAATAATTTGCTTAGCATGAAATTTCTTCCTTGATAAAAACAGGATTACCAACCAAATTTCCATGTGTTGCACATTGCTTGTTACTGGTATTCAGCTGTTGTTTTGCTTATCCTGAAAATCACGTGGAAATTTGGTTGGTAATCCTGTTTTTATCAAGGAAGAAATTTCATGCTAAGCAAATTGTCGTGTTTAGCAGCTCTATGAAATTGGGCCCTGGACACACATGGGAACAAGCAATTAAATTTACAGCCAATCTTAATGGTTTTCTGAGGTGAAAATTACCGGAAATTTGCAATAGCAATTATTTCACCGTTTTCTCCAAAGTGCAATACCCTGGGGGGAGTCAAAAGTCAATGATATCATAGACTGGACGATTCCACATATCTAAGAGGGTCCCAGAGTTGTGCAGTTTAATTTTAAGGAGCTGAACAATTTGTTTCACTCATACTTTATGCACAAAATTGTAGTCATACAGGGACCTACACAGATCTTTACCCTCTGATAAAAGTGGAGTCATCTGTTCTTTGTAGAAGGCTCCCAGTTGTCTTGCTGACAGCCTGTGCTAGGTCCTGTGGTTTCCAACACCCCTCCCCTACCAATAACACTGTTTGTCTTAACTGGAGAGCCAGTATTACTCGTGGAACCTTCCTGCATTTGTGTAATTCCCGGGGTTACTCCCTCACTTAAAGCTATCGTACACGTTTGGTAATTACTCAAAATATATATTAGCATAAAATCTTACCTGCTAACAAGCAACGGAGAGCTGTTGATAGTGTAAAACATTGTAGGAAATGACTCCCTCTGAAGTAACGTAGTTTTCGAGAAAGAGGTAATTTCTCACTAAAATAATAAAAACTTCTTGCAAGAAGTTTTTATTCCTATCTGAAAGCATGCATTGTACAACAGGGGTGTTTTTTATTTCATCATTTTCTTGCAACTTCGATGACAAATTAAGCCCAAACTTTCACATGCTTGTTATTTTATGCATACGTTGGGATACACCAAGTGAGAACACTGGTCTATGACAATTTCTAAACGTGTACGATGCCTTTAAAGGTTAAAATGATAATGGTCCGCTTCTGCGGATCGATCACCTCACCTGTCAGATGATAAACCGAAATGAAGCCAAGCCCGAATCGTCCAACTTTCATTACGTCATCAACCTTGCCACTTTGCTCGGGCTTCTGTATACTGTCCCAGTCGTCCTTTTTGAAGACGGCATCGTTGTAGGCGTACAAAGCAGGTCCTTGGAATTCGCCCAATTTATCCGACCACAGTCCCTCGCGAGAATGCTCTGTTTTGTCGTACAGGAAAATCACTTTCCTTGCTTTTGCATCATCTCCGTTCTGCAGAAGCTCCTGAAGATCAAATGGAAAATCAATGAAGCTTACAAAGAATAGAAAACTAGATTTGTTTCGTTCTTGAATAGAGCAAGGGAATTACCAAGTTCAATTTGTTGCTGTACTCATTTTCCAATATAGAGAGAGTCCTCATGTGAGTGGGGAAAAAATACAAGTCTCTAACCTCACGTTAAAATGGTGTAAATAGCCATTGCATACGATACCCTTCCGGGACAAAAATTTGTCAACATCCAAAACATCCGATAACATCATTCTGAGAAAAATAGGTCTTTTTGTGCGGGGACGTTTTGGTTCATTCCTGACTTTCAATGATATTCAATCAAAATAGCCTTAAAGTTTACATTTTTTTGACTGAAGAAATATTCCTCCTTTGAATGTAAAGACCCATTAGTTGTTGAAATCCAATGACGTCATATATTATACATTCTGTGATTATAGATATCAGATACTTTGTTAAAAACATTAAGATAAGAAGGAGCCAGCCCTTTTAAGCATTAAACATTTACATTGATATAAATTCAAAATAAACTATACCTTAAGTATCTGTCCACCTTCAGGATACTTCTCAAGAACTGTCTTTAGATATACAGAAAGAGGCGGGACTACCTGCCCAAAAGCAGTTCCTGCAAATTGCAAAAAGGCATGCTCATTTTAGGTCTACTACAATGCAATACTGACGAGAGAATACACGTTAATTAGGCCATGGAGGTAGGAATAGATTAGGCCAAACAAAAAAATGTTCTGTTTCCGATTACATGCCATTTTTATTTTATTTTTCTGATACATTTGGCAAGTGTGTAAAAATTCCCTACTTCCCCGATTCAATTCAACAAAAACAACAGTGAGTGACAAAAAACTGCTCCAAAATCTATTAAAGACCTCTTCAGTACTTTAAACTCACACGGGGTACGCAAGAGATGTTGATGGTTAATATGGAGGTACAATTGTGTCGAACATATTTCAAAAAAGATATTTTTTCGGCTAAATCGTCTGCTCGCGACTTCTGTGTACGATACCTTCAACCAAAGCACGAGTAAAAGCGGTCAATGTGTGTTTTATAACACCCAGACATATTGTAATGTCTAACTAGACGTCAAGGTACCAAGAAGCTGCTGTTGCTATGGGTAAATTATATTGGTTGCTATGGGACAGTACATTGGTTGCTATGGGATAGTTCGTTTGTGGCAACGGGTATATTACATTGTTTGCTGGTGTGTGTATAGCGCGTCGCGTTTTTGCATGGTTTCTGGTAAAAATAAGACATATCATGTGACGTGCTCTAAACCAATCAAAAGGCAGAATCTTGGTAAGGGGTGTTATATAGATAGACGCCATCTTTACAGGGCCCAATTTCATAGAGCTGCTTAAGCACAAAAGTAGCTAAGCACAAGATAATTATGCTTACCATAATAAGGCTACCAGCCAAAATATAATGTCAAATGTACAATTTGTGACTGGTATCCTGCTCATTATTGCTAAGCAGGGATTTTTAAGCAATATTTTCTGCTTAATTAAGCAGCTCTATGAAATTGGGCCCAGGTAACTTGGGTTTGGGCTTTTGGGCCCCGTCAAGCGCTCCAATTATTTAACGCAGCCAAGTGGTTCACCGACCGATCATGCAAGGAATTTGATAAAACTCCCGCATATCGCACGCGGTTTTAACGCAATACGCATATTGTGCGCTCAAAAATTAATTACCCGTAAAGGATGATTGACTTTACACTGTGTGATGTCAATGGGAGACTTTGGAACGATAGGTGGCAGCAGACTTACCAGGTAAATTTCCATTGTTAACGTAGTTCTGAGCATGCGCACATTACCGAGAACAATTGATTTACCCATTGATCTCTATTATATTGAGATCAATGGATTTACCTGGTATTAAATCTGCTGCCACCTAGCGTCCCAGAAGTCTCCCATTGGAACTACCGGTACTGCCAGGTAACTATTTGAATGGCCTTTGATCGTGTGTTGAAAACGGCATCACAACCACGTTTCGATTTCTATTGGTTTAAAGTCAATTATAAAACTTTGCGTTTGCATGTTGTAACTCATGGAAATACAATACAAATACCAACGACCTAGATTTATCAATGTCGGTGTTTGCTTTTGAAGCCCTCTGTCAGAGAAGTATAACCAGGAAATACATTTTTCTAAACATATAATATATATTTGGTTTGCGGTAACACCATGTGTATATCTACTTGCTAGGTAGATTTTGTTCTTTGAGACCTTGTCTTGCTTTTTATTCTACTGCCGCAGAGTAGAATATTCGGAATTCGGGAGACTTCTCAGTTCTGAAAAGAACTGTCCTGCTTATTAACTACTACCTGGGCGGGAGGTAGGAAATCGGGCGGGACTACTACTTTCGCTTTGTGGATCGGGGGGACTTCTCGTTAATTAATAACTACACTGCCGCGGAGTGAGTCTAAATAGGTCTCAACGTTTCGACTATAGCTTGCTCTAGTCATCGTCAGGAGACTGAAGAGTGTAATACATGTTTGTCCATTTACAGGGGGGATTCGGAATTCGGGAGACTTCTCAGTTCTGAAAAGAACTGTCCTGCTTATTAACTACTACCTGGGCGGGAGGTAGGAAATCGGGCGGGACTACTACTTTCGCTATGTGGATCGGGGGGGGACTTCTAGCAAGTAGATATGCACATGGTGTTACCGCAAACCAAATATACATTGATACCTCACCATGCAATGCCTCAAATCCTATGGATCCGTTGCAAATTAAATTGACTAACAGACTAACACTAGAAAACGTTGAGATTGTCAAGCTGAGCATTTCTGCATTGATTAATGATTGGGATTTTACAGGGACACATAATAAATACTGATGCACATCATGTGACGTGCTCTAAATCAATAAAAAGACAGAATATTTGTAAGGGGTGTTAAAATTCATAACATTTGGGGTTTGTAACTTCTGACTTCTCATGGTAAAATCTTATGCTTACAATATTATTCAAACTTACCACTCGTATCGTTCGCCATTGTGCTCCTTTTGCCGTGTCTAGTATTCCTTCATTACGAAATGCTGTTTGCCTCGGACTACATCACACAAAAAACAAATATAAAAACACCATTGTTAAAGGCATGGATACTTTTTTGATAATTGTCAAAGACCAGTTACCTCACTTGGTGTATACCAATATACGCATAAAATAACAAACCTGTGAAAAATTGGGCTCAGTTGGTAAACGAAGTTGCAAGAAAATAATCATCCTTGTTGCATTATAGAATTGTGTGCTTTCAGATGCCTGAGAAAGGACTTCATGCCTGAAGCTTTTCTCAGATTCAAATTTTGGGGTCAAAATTTACCTCTTTCCCGAAAAATACATTTACTTCAAAAGGGGGCGTTTATAACAATGTTTTGTAATATCAACAGCTTTAAAGTGCTCTTTATCAAGTAAGTTTTTATGGTCAGTAATTTGAGTGTGTACTTTCAGACACGTTGCCTTTGGATTCGGCGCTTTGGGCTTTAAAAAGGGTTTGTTATGAAATAATAATGGTTGGAAAGATGTTTTAAAAGTAGAATATAATTATTCACACAAATCTATCTCGAAATTATGTGGTTTTCCTTTTACTTCGTGAACTATAACAGGGTCCGCCTTCGACATTTTGTAGAACCATTTTTTGACTCCACAAAATGGCAGACCGTGTTAGTTTACGAATTAAAAGAAAAATTGACCACAAAATATCGAGGGATAATTGTGTGAATACTACTTTAATTTAAAACATCTTTCCAACCAAGTTCATTTCATAAACAAACGCTTTTATAGCCCAAAGCGATGTGCCCCCTTTAATATTTCAGAATTGACATTTTTTACTTTACGGTAACGGAATTGAAATTGGAGAAACTATACCTGATCAGTTTGTTATTTATTATTTACTTTCATTGAGAGCTTAACTCCACAATTACTCAAGAAATTACTGACCGATAAAGAAATCGTTGTTAGTCTTCAGATTAGGAATCGAATTAGTTTGAGTCCCAAGGTTGTCGAGTCTGTTTTACAATCATTCTGAGCACCCTAACAAGACCAAGTTCTCGTCTTTGAATTGAGACTGTACCGGTAGTACAATTAAGTTCACTAAGAAGGGACATCACTCTAAATCGCTCAAATCTGACCCGGATTCCGGGTCACAGACTGACCAAGAAAATGGTTTTAAAAATGGGATTTGAACTCGGATTCTACATCAGTTTGACCAATTTATGGGTCATTTTGACACAGATTCGGGGTCGTAATGACCAGAAATGGGTCAGGCCCCCTGGGACCCACGGAATTCGGGTCAATTCTGACCCGGGAGGTTTAGGGGTGTATATGATGCTATCTGTAACATGATGTGAACACTGTAAGAAAGAATAATTACCCTCAAGCTTTTTGTTAATAAATAAGAAGCAGAAATGATTATACATTAAAGTGACCCTTCTTGGTGAGAACACGATGAATAACTTTACAAACATCAGACAACACCCCATATATGATAATAGAATGTATAATATATAAATTATATTGCGTGGGATGGGATTTATTATAAGGAAGTAATATTTTTTACTTTTTTTAATGAGATATCATCGACTGTGCAAGTATCGCGCATATCGAAAAAGAGAGAAATAAATTCGAACGAAGACTACAATTCTATTAAATCAAATCTTCTTTTTAAATTATCTATTTGAATTATCCAAAATTCTCGAAATTAAAAATACTCATACCCATTGTTAAACATTAATGTTCAATTTTTGTATAGGCCTAATAAAACTAATTTGTTCAAATTAACATTGAAACAAAATTAAAACGAGGATGCTTACTATTAGAAACCCCATTTGCCAATCACGCCTGAATGTGTGCGTCTATCATATAGATTTAATGACAACGTCCGTCGTCAGTTGGGCAGCATTCTAAAAAACAAATTACAAGTAACCGAAAACGGAGGTCAAGTCTTATTCTCAGGTTTTCTTCGTTATTTTGTTTAATTGATTTTCCTTTCATATTGTTTATCACTTAGTATTACATTCCCAACATCATATATAATTGTGTTGACCATACACTACGTTAAAGGCACTGAACACGTTTGGTATTTGTCAAAGACCAGTGTTCTCACTTGGTGTATCCCAACATAAAATAACAAGCCTGTGAGAATTTGGGCTTAATTGGTCATCGAAGTTGCAAGAAAATGATAAAAGAAAAAACACCCCTGTTGTACAAATTTGTTAGCTTTCAGATAGGAACAAAAACTTCTTGCAAGAAGTTTTTATTATTTTAGTGAGAAATTACCTCTTTCTCAAAAACTACGTTACTTCAAAGGGAGTCGTTTTCTACAATGTTTTATACTATCAACAGCTCTCCGTTGCTCATTACCAAGTCAGTTTTTATGCTAATATATATTTTGAGTAATTACCAAACGTGTACAGTGCCTGTAAAGGTATTGTACACTTTTGGTAACAGCTCAAAATCAGTGTCCACATTTTGTGTGATTCAACATATGCACGAACAAACAAACCTGTGAAAGTTTGAGCTCAATTGGTCATCGAGATCACGAAAAAATAGTGAAAAGAGACCTTATGTGTTTTCTGGGGGTTTTTTTTTCAAAATATCGCGCGTGATAAAAACTATTGTTTTACTCATTTCTCAGAAACAATATCATTTTAGGCAGAAATATTTTAAGGAACCCTTTCTACCATTACTTACTTTAAATCATGTAAGTTGTGTGTGAATCTTGAACATTTGTGTTTTTTGATCTTACCAATAGTGTGCAGGCCTTTAAACAAAATCCCGCCCACGTAAAACTCCATGATGTTCGAATAATTATGCGCGAGACTTGCACAAAGGTCTGTTATAAAAGTTTCAGGAGTGGGCCGTGACCTCGCACGCATTCAGGCATGAATTGCTCAGCACACAATGATGTCATTTGGTTATAAACGTCCTTGGCAAGCTTTAAATCTTGCTGATCGTTTGTGCCTGTAGTGGAGTCAAGTCTCATGTTAATATCGTGGATCTCTTAACATCGTGGTCCCAGAAAATTAACCTTTTTTGTTTTTGCTCTCAGTACGTCAGCATAGACGACTTTCATATCGGTAACCAAGAACCTTCTACCCGTCTGGCAAAAAAAACCTGAAATGTCGCGGAAATTTTAAATAATTTTGAAAAAACACGCCCTTTTTTCCGACCGGACGAATTTCCGCTGACCATGTCTTTCAAAAGTCTCATTATATCATTAATTTGTTTACCTTAATGTTGTTCTGTTCTTAGAAATATCAAGGGCCAGATCCCGTTTCACTTTTTTGTTTAAAGATTGACATCGAAAGTACGTATTTTCACCTCAAAAACGTAAAACAATGGGTCGTAAGAATAAAAAAAAAGTAGTAAACTCTGACAAGTAGGCCTACTAGCAAATAGTAAAAGCATCAACTTCTAAAAAGAAGCATTCAGCAACAACATCTTCTAAATTCCGTATGAATAAACTTATTTTTTTACTGCAAATACTCACTTAAAGGCACTGTACACGTTTTGGTAATTACTCACACACAAAAATTGCATGAAAACTTACTTGGTAACGAGCAACGGGGAGCTGTTGATAATATAAAACGTTGTGAGAAACGACTCCTTCTAAAGTTACGTAGTTTTTGAGAAAAACAAATGTAATTTTTTCACTGAAATACTTGAATTTGAAAAAGACTTCTGGCCAGAAGTCTTTTTTCAGGCATCTGAAAGTACACAAATTTGTGCAACAAGTGTGTTTTTTCTTTCATTATTTTCTTGCAACTTCGATGACCAATTGAGGTCAAATTTTCAAAGATTGGTTATTTTATGCATATGTTTGGATACACCAAGTGAGAATACTGGTCTTTGACAATTTCCAAACGTGTCCAGTGCCTTTAAAGGGCCTGTATTTTGGTGACACAAAATTACCGGCAATAAAAACTTAAGTAGGATTTGAAACTTTGCATGGTGGAAATACGATATGGAAAGGTTTGCGGTAACACCATGTAATATCTCTAAATGAGTTGGGGTGGTTCTGAAAAGAACCGTTGGTTTTCAACTGAGTTTAGAGATATTACATGGTGTTACCGCAAACCTTTCCATATAATAAAAACTTACTTGGTAAGAAGTACAGTAGCTTCTGATAGTATAAAGCATTTCACTTTGAAGTAATGTGGTTATGGAAAAAGATATCAGTTTTATCAAAAGAACTTTGAATCTGAGAAGCGTTTCTGTCAGAAACGTTTCTCAGATTGTGTATTAAAATTGCAGATTATTCTTCCTGCTTGGACATAACCGCTCCAGATTTTCGGCATATCTCAAAAACGCTACCATGCACATTTTGAAATGAAATTTTCACAGGTTAGTTTTATGGTTTACCGGTAGCAAGATTTTTTTCCTACGAACTGTTTGTCCCAAAACGGGAAATTTAACATGGGCTGGAGGAAGAGGATTCAAAAGAGGGCGCTACCAAAAGAAGTTTGTACACAGTTCACCGTATGGGGGGACAAAAAGTTCGCGTACCGGTATGTCTACAACAGACTATATAGGATTGAAACAAACAGTGGGTTCCAATAACCAAACGTATACAATCCCTTTAACGCTTTGGAGTAAATACTTCTAATAGCAAGCTGTCTACCATAGCTGAATGGCTTTTAACAAAAGGTTCCCTTTGTGTTCTAAAACCCAATCACGTCCACGCACCCCAAACACCCACACACCTAAAGCAGCATTTGAATTGACAGAAACAGAGAAATCAACAAGTCAGCCATGAGTGATTTTGATTCTGAAAATCATCAGTTTGATGAAGGTGATTCGTCTGGATCTCCAGAATCAAAGCAAAACGGGGTTTTTTAAATTACTGAAACATATAGTGTCTTATTGACCAAACGTGTCTTATTGACCTACGGCTAAAGTCAAGAAAAAAGCTTTCTCAGCCATCTCCAGCCCCTAACAAAGTCTCGGGAAGAAACCAGAATCCAACTCTGGATGGAAAAGCTTTAATGACCCTCCTCCAACTGCCATGGGAATACCTGAAAGCCTACCACCCCCCCCCCCGGGGTCAATGGAAAACGCTCAACCGCCTCAGAACGAGAACTGGAAGATCAAAAGATGCTCTGGTCAGATGGGGCTACAAGACTGGCCCAACCCCCTGTGAATGTGGAGAAGCAGACCATACTATGGAGCACTGCCTTGTCTGCCCTCTACTACCCAACCCTTGTAGCTCAAAAGACCTTGCAGTGTTCAATAAAAACGCAAAGGACTGTGTAAAGAAATGTGAAACTGCAATATAACCACCACGCTTTAGTGATACGAAAAGAAGAAGAATTAACCAAACCACAAGTAGGGCATACCAACAATCAGAGCGGAGAAGGAGACTAAAGAAGATGAGAGCTGAATATGAGCACCAATTGGCATCACTATCATTGACAAACAGCTATTTAATTTTACCTTAAAAGTTGAAGGACAAAATATATGCAAAACATTGAATTTTTATGGAAATTTATTTACTTAATATTTCAATTACTTCCTCTGATTTTATGAACTAAAAAACAGGCCTAAATGAGGCATATACATTTCTGAAGAAGAACAAAATGCTTTGTTATAATCTAAATTAGCTTGCTTTATTGAAACGAAACCAAAAAGGTTTTATTTTATCTTCAGCTTAACTATAAGCCTTGTGAGTTGTTGTGTACTATTTCTGTCTTGATACACTGTGCATTTAGAGTCTATTTAGTATTTCAGTGAAACCTGTATCCTGGTAGGAACATTCATAAACGCTGCCATTTGTTCAGGTGTCTTTACTTTTGTGTCCAAGGTAGCTCTAGGGCTACCTTGAATTGACCAGCTTGCAATTTGTAGTATTTTCTCCATTTTATGCATATTGAAAATATGTAAACGCTAAAAAAAAAAGTAAATACTTTTCATGTAATTAGGCCTGCGCTAAACGTCGAACTTTTGCCGTGTCGAACTCAAATGATTTTCGCACGGCAAAAGTGCGACAATTAAAACGAATCGGTGACAAACGTCGAATTTAGTAAAATAGTTTGCCGCACTTAAAGTATTCAAAATTGCTAAAGAGTCATGTTTCATGTTGTCAATTTGAGCTGTGACACTCAAATAATTATTAATGACAAAATCATAGTGACATTGTTTCCCAATTTAAATGTTGTCATTATTATTACCATCGTTTGTGAGTGGCGTTCATCGTCTTTTTTAAGAATGTCAAACAAAATCAATTAGTTTAATTCTGAAATCTACAGATTAAGTTTGTTCCAGTCAGAAGTTGTTTCCTTTCCCACCCAGGAATACTCTCAGTAACGATACTAACAAGGAGAATGTTCACGTTATTAGAAAATACAAATAAAACATTTTTCACAAGTTTTGCGCATGCGTATTCCCAGAGAGCACCGCCCGATTCGAATCGACACGGCAAGAGCGCGACGTTTGTCACCACGTCGTGCAACTACCGTGTAGCACGGCAGCAGTGTTATGTAGAGACAGTTCAATTTAAACAATTATTTCCGATAACCACGGTAATAATATGAGGTTCAACTCCAGAATCACTCCGGGAGCATGCACATTTTCAGAGTCTTCGTGGACGAATTTAATCAGACAATATTGTTTTTACGAAGTGGCAAATGTGTCAAAAATCTTAAAATTTAGCAAATCGGTTTTTATTTTTAAAGTATTGATGTGTTCAATGCTGTTAACATTTTCACAGAGTTTCAGGACCTAATACTTACAATTTTCGTAATTACACTAATTAGAATAACCGACGAATAATATATTTTAATATTTTTGTTTTTACGAAGTGACAAATCAAAATTCGCCACCGAAGTACATTGAACTACATAGCGCGGGCACGATGCCAAAATAGGCGTGGTTTAACGTTCGGGTTTTTACGAAGTGACAAAACATTTCATTACGGTTTTTACGAAGTGAGAAACCTAAACACGCATTGGTTTGTACACAGCGCTCTGCGGGCAGGTCTGTTTTGGGGGGTTTACGAAGCGACAAATATGTTTAGGAATTAATTACTCATCAAAACAGTCGCAGAATTGAAAAAATGCTGACAGTTCTGAATGACTGAAGTATTCAGCTTTATTTTGATAGTAAACTTTCAAAGAAAAAATAGTAATTAGTGTCCTAAACAATAGTTTGAAAAATAGTTCAAACTTCAAACGCGATTTTCTAAAACCCCGTACTTTTGGCTGCAGTGCTAAATCGTCGCTTCGTAAAAACAGCGACCAATTGATGTATATTGTTTTATGCCAAAGTGGAAAGTAATACTTCAACAATAATAATAACAGGGCACTTTTCATAGATTGCTTAACATGTTTTTATTCTCGTCGAAAAACGTTGTAACCCCCACGGTAATGGGGGTATACCCACCTTACTAACCCCCTAGTAGAATAGGGAGACAATAATAACTCACCGTTATGTTGCCTTTACTAGACGTAATTCCTTAACCTTGTGGTTTCAGGTTTGTTACCCAAGTGCTCTTTTGTTTCTAAGTGCACTTGTATGGAGGTGAGAGTAGGCCCCACGGTTCATGCAACAAGCTTCGTCTGAGGTATGAGCCTACAAATGAAAGTAGCAGTACGGTATAGTCTCCTGATTGCTTAGTAGCATCCGGCAGTCTTTCGTGTGTAAAGCTCATTGGGCGCGGCAGAGTAGCGAACCATGACCACATGATTGAAAAATCAGATTCTCTAGCCTTTAGTCAAGTCGTGTGCACTGTAGAGGGCAGCAGTCGCATCAATGGTATTTATGCACATGAACTGCATTATGTGCCACCGGAATGACCGATTTGCGCATTTCATGGAGGCTATACCTCTTCGAATATTGTGATCAGGCCTTAAAGGGACACGTTGCCTTGGATCGGGCGAGTTGGTTTATAATAAGCATTTGTAACCGTTTGTTATAAAATGCATATGGTTAGAAAGATGTTTTCAAAGTAGAATACAATGATTCACACAAATATGTCCCGAAATTGCGTGGTTTTCCTTTTACACCGTGAACAAACACAGTCGGCCATTTTGTGGAGTCAAATTGTTGACTCCACAAAATGGCCGACCGTGTTAGTTCGCAAAAGTAAAGGAAAACCACGCAATTTCGAGGCATATTTGTGTGGATCGTTGTATTCTACTTTTATAACGTCTTTCTAACCATATTCATTTTATAACAAACGGTTACAAACGCTTTTTTGTTGACCAACTCGTCCGATCCAAGGCAACGTGTCCCTTTAAATACAACGATCCAGTAACACTTAGCAACAGCCTAGCGACGAGTATGGCCCTTTTCGAAACGACCGGCTTCGGCTTCGGATTCGGCTCAGGCTAGCTAGGCCCCTCAGTTGTTTTGACTATACGCGTGCTATGCGTTCAGGGATTCAGACGAGAGAACAGAGCTGAAGCCGAATCCAAAGCCGAAGCCGGTCGTTTCGAAAAGGGCCTACGTTGCGTGTTTAGGGTTTTCCCCAGAAGCACGCAACACACTCGAGCACTTTTACTGCGCACGTATGAATAGCTACTTGAGGCAATGCAATGAGAACGAAAGGTTGCGTGCTTAGCCTACTATAAAGATAGTGTCATAGATTGATGGCAAATACTCCAAAAGTTAATGACCTTTAACATTCTCTTACTTGGTGAGAAGCACTGCAGCTGGCGATAGGCCTATTTTCAAGGTTCAAAATACAAAAGGTATCAACATACAAAAAGGCTATCATTCAAAAGAGATCAATACAAAATGCTACTTGTTGAAGTATTAGCCTTTACGTGAGCATTGGGAGTAGACGTCTGTGTTTAACCATGATCAAAGCTTGCCACGTATGGATTCAAGTTCAATCTTAAGGCAAGGAAACTGGTTGGCTTTTTACTATACATCGCTTTCTCTGTTCTTTTTCCATCCTATCTTTTATTATTTTGTTCAAAATAAACCCTGGAAGTTTTAGAATACTAACTGACCCCATCTTTAGTCGTTTTGCTGCATCCAGCAGCAATACACTTGGTCGGCATTGCCGGGAAAATGCACGAGAAATCCGTTTTTTGGGGATAACCCAAACGAAACGTAACAGCTCACTACTTGCACGTTAATGCAGGCAAGTTCGATGGGGTCGATGTTCGATCGCGGCGAAGTCTGCCTCGATTGACGTCACAAAAAGGGATGGGCGGAGTCACATTCAAACAACTTTATCAAATTGTTTAACATATAAATCGTGACAAACAATTACACAAAAAATTGTTTCATTGTTAATATACATATACTCTTCTGTAACAAAAAAAACTATTTCCAGGTGACTTTAAGGCAAGAAAACTGGTGTGCTTTTTACTTTACATCGCTTTCTTTGTTCTTTTTCCATCCTATCTTTTATTATTTTGTTCAAAATAAACCCTGGAAGTTTTAGAATACAAGTTCAATATCATTAACTTAAGGCACGGAAACTGATGGGCTTTTTTTGCAGCCGAAAAGTATGTCTGCTGCCATGTAGCGGCAATGTAAAACAAGATGACTTCGTTCATAGTTTGCTGCCACCTGTAGTCGGTTTGTGGTAATCCACTACAGTTTTGACTATGGTAGATGTATATGGCAGCTGTTACCAGAAGTATCCTATTGGGTTGTAATTACTCCAACTCTATTAGTGGAATTGGTACGTGGGGGGGCGTGGTCTTCATAAACTATTCTTCATAAATCTATTGGAAAATGAGTGCATCACAAAAGTGAATTTGACCTTGGTGGTCCCTCTTTTAAACGGTGGGATCTTGTTGGTGCTCTAACCTGGATGGTTTCGTGGTTTAAACGTAGGCTACTTTGACTTGATCGAAACCTCGAGTTGTTACCACGGTTCTTTCTCAGGATCAATGACCTACAAAATGGATTATTTATTGTGTTACAGCAACGCCATAAGGCTGGTAAGGGGATGCCGGTGGTTGATATCTAAGCTTAATCACCAATGGGAACAAATTTCACACGAAATCTCATCCTCAATGGCTATACCACTGATCGGAAAGGTGTTTTGCTTGCAGCAAAATTATCATGTGTATGATACTTTCCGAAGGGAATACATGCGAAACACCTGGTTTCGCATAGCACACAGGCTTGGTTTTATGGCTTGTATTTAAACACCCCTTGTGGGTGTTCGCTCATGAGTGTGATCGCAACTTGGCAACCTGTAAGAGCCATGGAAGCGAGGGTTAAAAGTATCGTACACGTTTGGTAATGACTCAAAACAAATATTAGCATAAAAACTTACTTGGTAACAAGCAACGGAGAGCTGTTGATAGTATAAAACATTGTAGGAAACGACTCCCTCTGAAGTAACGTAGTTTTTCAGAAAGAGGTAATTTCCCACTAAAATAATAAAAACTTCTTGCAAGAAGTTTTTATTCCTATCTGAAAGCACACAATTGTACAACAAGGGTGTTTTTTCTTTCATCATTTTCTTGCAACTTCGATGACCAATTGAGCCCAAATTTTCACAGGCTTGTTATTTTATGCATATGTTGGGATACACCAAGTGAGAACACTGGTCTTTGACATTTTACCAAACGTGTTCAGTGCCTTTAACAAGAAAATTGGCTCACCGGGAATCGGGGTCAGTGGGGCTGATGAATTTGTTTTGTCAGTGTTCTCATTCGAGTCGCTGGTTCCCTTTGAAGCCCCTTCTTCGAGAGGGTGGGTCAAAGAGCTTGGAACGCTGCAAAGAACCGTGCGATTATACTACGCATTGTGCTTTCGTTAAAGCTGAGCTCCAAGGTCAAGTACATCAGTTTAACGTGTGGTTAGAAACTTGTAATTTTTCCACCACTTTCATAAGGACTCTCTTTTTGGAAAAAACACAAAACTCAATTTGAACTTGGAGATATGATACATGATTGATGACGATCGGTAAAAAATGATTCCAAGCAGCTTATTTTATGGTATAGTTGTTCCCATTGTACCATTACACCGTCTGGTTTGATGTTTTTGTAGCGAATTGGTACATTAGTACTTATGCAAACATTGCAACTGTCGTACCTTATCTTGGTTCAAAGATACACGTACAAACACAGAAAATGTAGCTTCCCATATTTAACAACTTAAGTAAATGTAGCCCCGAATTCATCCTCATTATCATCATTATCTGTATTATTATTTTTATTGTATATTTCGGTTAATTAAACCAAGGATGCTTCATAAGTGAACTTAATCACTGTAGCTTGCAAGCCTGTGGAAACCTGACAAGAGTGCTTGCTGTGTGAACCAGAAAAACTGGGTTGACCCCTATCTTCCACGAACGGCACGATTTTCCATCAAACTTTCCGTATCTGTCTTTAAAAATAATCATCAAAGGGAGGGTATACCTTTGGTATTTACTCCAAAAAAATATTGACAATAACTACTTACTTGGTAAGGAGCACTGCAGCTATTATAATGTTTAACGTTTTGAGAAACTGTTCCTTTCTTTATAAGAATGTGGTTTAGAGAAAGGAATGTAAAAAAAAATCTGAGAAACGTTTCATAAAACGTTTCTTAGATTGTGTATTCAAATTACGGATTATTCTTCCTGCGTGGACATAACCGCTCAAGATTTTCGGCGATATCTCAAAAACGCTATCAAAAATGAATCAAAATTGTCAAAGGTTAGTTTTATATGGTATATAATATATACATCTATATATAGGATCAAAACAATCGAACAGTTCAACAAATTACAGGTATACTTTGCCTTTAACGGAAAAAGCTACGAGGAAAAATACCAGCACAGCGACACAAATAAACGAATTAATAAAAAATAAATAGCAACCTGAAAAAAAATATATCCCAACTTCATCCCCACGTCCAATCGAACTTTGTCAACTGTAGTCTATAAAATGTAGTTTTTACACTCAGCAAAGCTGAAAGAGGTTATCCCTTAGTTTTTCGGCAGCCCTTTTTCTATCCTTAAAGGACAGTACCAAGAAATAAAGTTTTGAGAAAACTTAATGCGCTAACAGTACTTTCCATGTACTTTAATTTGTTTATGTATGCATATACCCTTACATGGAAGTTATGGGGTAGTGCCATTGTTGTTCGTGTATTATCTTTTCTGTTGAAATCCTCTGCTAGAACAAAGAAAACCTTGTGATGGGTAGCATTATACCGTTGTATAAAGTACCCCGTAAGTTTGCATGTGTAAGGGCACACACACACACACACCAGAAATTTAATGTTCAAAATGTATTTGGGTGATGAAATAAAAATTAGGCCCGTTCAGTATTTATTTTTTATTTTTAACAAACATATGTTTATCATTGTTTGTTCATATGCTATTATATGTGTTGGTTAACATTGTATTTTTTGTAGTATCCTGTTTACGTGTTTTATAATAAAACGAAATAACTCCATCTGATTTTTATTTGTGAATATATTCTTGGAGTGAAATGTTGCCTTTCTCTGCAACCGTACTTTTATGGAGCCGCTTTGTTGGGATCTCACGCTTGAAGGTCTCTCTAACTCCATTAAAACTCCTGATTGTGTTACTCATGGGACTTGCGGTACGGCTAGCGGGAGGTTAGGAGTCAAAAACGTGACTCCAATATTCTTGATCGACATAAATTAAACCCCACCAAACTATATTCAATTCATACCTTGCATTACCAGAAACTGCTTGACTGGTGTACGGAGACTGAACCCTCCACGCTCACTTACATCCCGTCCCTTGATCCTTGCAGCCTCCCCTTCTTTTAAGATCTTTGCATCCAGGGTGGGGGCGTGTTACCACAACGTTATCATACTGCTGTCAAATATACCTGTATCATGCTGCCACCATCTTGGTTATGCTCCCTGTATCCAGTAACAGTAAAGGATGCTAATATTCTTTGTACAAAAAGGAACCAGACCATTTACCTTCCAGCCTCTGTTTGATTACATTGAGTTGAACGGGAGAAAATCAAGATGGCTGCACCATGATAAATAGGTCTAGTAGCCTTTCCCATGGAATATGCTGATTACATTCACGCATGCGTACAGACACTATTGGTTGGCAAACGCCATAGAGTTGTGCAGTAGGCGGACGCACAAAAACGTGTGCGTCACGCCAGGCAGACGCACAAATGCATGTGCGTCACGCCAACATCAGCCAATACGAAAAGGCGCGATGTTCCCCCTCATGTTGACAACCTCTAGTGTTTGTGCGCACGCGCGATGTGCAATTTACATATTCCATTAGAAAGGTCTTAATACCCCTTGCATATGACGTCCCAAGCCCAAACAGTCCCCTCGCTGAGGTCAATGAAGAGCTATCATTGGCTGAGAGTCGTGTGCAGCGCGTATACGTGTTCACGTTTCCATTGTTTGACATCAAAGATGGCGGCCAATGTTTTTCCCAGTTCAAATCAATGTATCCAAAATGAGGTTCAAAGGGAAAACGGTCTGGCCCCTCTGTAATGAGAATCCGTATTCCACTATCCTCAGTCAGGAAACATGATATGATGCTGGCTGGTAGCATGATATAGGTAAATATCAACATTAATCGGTTTTGCCGCTTTGTACTCCCTCTGAACAGGTTTGTTCAGGCGGACGGGCCCAATCCCTGCCTGACACATTTCTAAACTGAACAAATAAAACAATAATCCCAGAGCGACGAACACCAAGAACATTTCACAGTAACGAAATATTTCTGTCCAGCAAGGTTTACCGCGAATGTTTTGGTGACAACCTAAAGTTGTATTCTTCACTTTAAACTAAAATGCAAGTCGGGTCAAAGGGGGACTTTTCGGGAGGTATAATGCACAACGGGCGAGTAAAATAAGCTCTGTTAGCGCTCACGGTGTCCTTGGATTGAATACAGCAGACGACGCTAAGTGTTTCCCGGAGCGGATTTCGCTTTTGTGGAGTCTCTTTTCAGCGCCATAATGCTCATTGTGGTCGAAAGCTAACTCGAACACGGTACAAGTAGTCCTATATTTTTGACGGGTGGGTAGTCATGGTATTGTGGGGCGAGTGTGGCGTTTGCAGATCCTAATTCTACCAGGGAGCTTTTACAGTATCCTAGGTGTAAGTGGGTGGTCTGTGTCCCCGTTATTTGTTGCTTATTTAGTGAGCTGATATGGACGTGGACAAGTCACTGCGTGTTCTGGGAAGTTTTGGCCGACTGCAGGCTCTGAATTACTTCACGTATGCCCTTGCTGTCAGCGTGGCAGCTTGGCATATCACGGGTGTTTCTTTCACCATTGGCCAGCCGGACAACAACTGGTGTAAGATACCTGAGAATCAGACAAGCTTTACGAGTTCCCTCGATGACGGTTGTCATGTGGTTTACTATGACAATGACACGGACGGCAGCAACAAGACGGTGGCATGTACATATGGGTGGGAATATGACACTGTCCATGGCGAGACCAGTATTGTCACAGATGTAAGCTTATGTACATTTCCCATTAACTAACCAACATAACTTTACTGTTCGATTTCATTCAGCATCGATAAATGCATGTTATTCAATAATGTTAACAATTACCTTTTGTTATAATGTGATTGATGGCAAGTCTTTATTCCTTTTTCACACGATGGCAACTCTCATACAGTCATATTCATGAAAAAAGGTATCAGACCATTTTCCCCAGCCTCGGTTTGATCAACTTGAATGCCATGGAAGAAAACGAGATTGCTGCACATAGATGTTTTTTCAAGTTATTAAAATGTTCCTTTAAATTTCCTCAAAAATGCATTGTAACATTTTGCAGCCTTATTTATCTACTTATTTTACACATGAAAAAGCTAAAATTGCTGGTTTTTTAGCAACTACTATTGCGCTGAACCTTTTCGAGAAAATTGTTGTTGAATGAAAAAATAGCTTGCCTAACCCAGGACTATTGTACTCAGTTTTGTGTAAATTTTGCCTATGGTCAAAGTTTTGTCCTTCGTTTTACTTTTGTCACTTTGCCATTTAGTAGCTCAAAATTGTTGGTTACGTAATTCCATCGCCCACTTCGCAAGGACAGTCTCCAACGACTTCACGAATCCCATAGAAAATGTATCTTCTCGTTTGTCTATGAGGATTTTACGTTGCAAAAAATAGTTAAGCGACAAATCATTTTGACAGTGTCAGACTTTTACATATATATATCAGAATTAAACACTCTCATTCTCCTACATAAATTTAACCAGTATTTAACTAACTTTTGTCAACGTTACAACGTATTTACAAAGTTTTATAAAATTAATCAAAGACAAGTTGAATTTGATTTCATGTGGACTTTTTTTTTAAATGAATGCCTAGAATTTAAAAATTGATATTGTCCTCCTGTTGTTATTTTTGATGCACCAGCATGAAACCGATTTACATTTAAAGGCACTGAACACGTTTGGAAATTGTCAAAGACCATGCAGTGTTCTCATTTGTTGTATCCCAACATATGCATAAAATAACAAGCCTGTGAAAATTTGGGCTCAATTGGTCATCGAAGTTGCAAGAAAATGATGAAAGAAAAAACACCCTTGTTGTACAAATTTGTGTGCTTTCAGATAGGAATAAAAACTTCTTGCAAGAAGTTTTTATTATTTTAGTGAGAAATAACCTCTTTCTTCAGAGGGAGTCGTTTACTACAATGTTTTAAACTATCAACAGCTCTCCGTTGCTTGTTACCAAGTAAGTTTTTATGCTAATATTTGTTTTGAGTCATTACCAAACGTGTACGATACCTTTAAACTGCAATATTTTTAAATCGAACCGTGCGGCAACAAAATCTTGACATAGGCCTTGGCGTACCACGTCCACCACGCACGCGACGACTGACGATTTTCCTGTCGGGTTGTGTCAAAGGTCACTACTTTTAGCCTCGAACAAAACGTTTATTTTCCTTTTTATTTCATCGCAACTGCGATGACTTACGGTAATAGTGAAACGCAAAATCAGCGACGTCGCAAGAGTGATGGATTAGCGGTTTGCGATCTCATCGCAAGTGTGATAGCAATGATCGCAAATGGGAACTTTAGTGAAATTGGCCCCATCAGGTATTGTGATGTTTTACCAATTTTTCATCCATTGAATATGGTTTTAATTGTGAACAATTTCGCAAATCTTGGAAAAATATATATATATTTTAAAGCTGACCTTAATTTCCGCTTCACTTTTGACCATAAAGAACTTGCACAAGAAGGCGATCGTCGTGATCCTTGACGTACACGCATGCAAAGTCGAGCAAGCTGCTACATAGTAGTAGTAGTACAGTACCGTACGGTACCAAAACCGCCCGACACTAGGACGTCGTTGTCCCGGCGACTCCATGCAACTTCACGAAAACCCATGCGACATAAGGTCTGTTTTTGCGTTAAGATAACAAAGCACTCATATCCCGATTTAAATTATTACCTAACTTCGGTTTGTTAGTGCAGTCGACACGGTTTGCATACAGTCAGCGTATAAATTCGCAATTTGACACTTTGAGCCGAATCAATTTAATTTAACTCAATTCAATTCAATTCAATTGTATTTATTTTATCTCGTTTACAAGTAAAAAGTGAAGAAACAAATTGCAATGTGCACTAAAATAATGCAATCGTCTTGATCCTTGACGTGTAGGTCGGATGTTGAAGGTTGAGCAATATTTCTTCATTTTCTCATAAGTTTCCAGATTTTATTTCAACTTTATTTATTACATTGTTAGTTTTAAATCGAATCATTCCATCGATGTATTTTTGGGGTCGGTAAAAGTGATGTGAAAAAAACTTTCCAAAAGAATTGCACCCGCGTTAATCTTCCATAGGTGATGGCTCAGAGGTGCCCGAAAGCTCAATGGTGACCTTATCGTCGCGAAGTTAAAAAGTTGGAATTTAAACTCGGATTCTGCGTCAGTTTGACCAATTTCTTGGTCATTTTGACACAGGTTCCGGGACATACTGACCTAGAAATGGCCGCGCGCGACCCGGACTCCGAGTCAATTCTGACCCGGGGGTTTTTAGAGTTCTACCGGTAAACAGTTTTATTAAACTGCACACATGATAGTGTCAGTGTTGTGTTACACTGCACCAAATTTCTTAAATAAGCAACTAAAGTGATGCCGTTCTATCTTCTCTTTCATAATAGCTGAATCTCGTTTGCGACCAGGCCATTCTTGGGAGCACTCTTCTGTCAGTTCATTTCGGTGGCTGCCTTCTTGGATCTTACATCACCGGGCAAATGTCGGATGTCTTCGGTCGTCGCCTCACCGTTTTAGGGTCGCTGGTGGGTATCGTGTTGACTGGTACGGGATTAAGCTTCGCTCAGAGCTACGGATTGATGAGTTTTCTGAAATTCCTCAATGGTTGCTGTATTCCGGTAAGTGGTACAAACAACAGGTTCACATTTAACTACACATTTTCACATTTCACCGTTTTTTGAAATATATAGCATTTTTTCTTGAAGTTGTCTCTTAAATGTTAAAATCGTGCTATTTTTCTTCATAAAATATTGCTAGAGGAACAAAGTTAGAACCTGGTGCACTTTAAAAAATATTTTTAACAGTCTTTTGATTGATTTATTTTTGTTTGCAAATTAATGTGCCAAATTGCGTACTCATAACTATTGTTGCATCATAACATCAAAGAAAAATACTCACACCTTTTTATTTACAATTATGTACTTCAGTATTCGGAAAGCTGACAAAATAAAAGTTTAATTGTAGCTCGAGTTGTTATAATTTAGGTCAGGGGGTAGATTTTTCTATCCCTTGTTCCTCAAACCTAGCCGAAATGAGGAGGGGATAGAATTTTCTATCCCTTGTTCCTTAAACCTAGACGAACAGTGGAAGGGATAGATTTTTGTATCCTTTGCTGCGCAAACCAAGCGAAAAAAGAGGAAGGGATAGATTTTTGTATCCCTTGGACCTCAAACATGAACAAATGTGCGTTATATTGCTAACAAATAACTGGAATTTTTCAATATTTAAATGTTAGCTTAGAAAAAATTGATTGATTTGTAAAATCTGGAGCACGTTTTTCACAGTTTGGAGGAAAATAAGGTAAAAGAACAATTTGATGCTTTAAAATCCTGTTTTGGTTGCAATTATCGGACTATAATGACAATTGCATTCAATTTGAATATGAAAAACGCAGTTAAATATGAACCTATTAAACCCATTCTTCACAAACAATGACCTCTGCCATGGAGGTTATATATTTGTTGGCTCTTGACATTCTGTCTCCCTGATTCCGGATGTCTGTAAAATGTAATGGGCTGTCTGTAAGCAGGATGTCTAAATGGATTTCTATGTTGAAACTCCATGGAAAGAATAATCATGGACCAAGGATCAAACAAGTAGATGAACTTCTTTTCGTGGCTCAAACAACATTTTGAAAGTTATCTTTGACAGATGAGAAACTATACATAATATGCAAATATGCTGAAAAAAAAGGTTTTCTGAAACCATGGCAAAATTAGTGAGTGCCCATCGTGATTTCAGTTCTCATTGTTGGCCTACATGTTTTACTTAGTTTTCAAAATGCACAATATTGAAGTCCAGACCATTACCATTAGAACAAAATAGTACAAACTGCAGCGTAAACAGATGAACATTCCAATAATAATAATAATTCTAATTATTCTGCTATGATTTTGAAGAAAAGTGGGAACCCGGGTATACTGTTGATGGACATTTTTCTTTTAGTCCTTTTTTTTCTTTTTTCTTTTTTAACCAATCGTCTGGGTTTTGTTTTTTGGGGGTTTTTTCTCGCAATGTTGACGTCGCTATTTGCATTTTTTTGCCAGAATAAACTTGACGCCAATATTTACGTCTTGGACTGAAGTCGTGAAATCAACGTCAATGTTTGCTACTTTTGTTTATTTGATTTATAACTTTCGGTCACTGTTTACCTCTGGGGTGCCACTTCTAAAACAGGGAGCGTTCATGGTGACCGAACAAGGCATCGTGTCAGACATCATTCAAATTTCCCTGCCCTATTTGGTGAGATAAACATACAGAGGCTTAGTAGTTCGCAAAATTGTACACAACATTACGTGTTTTCCGCTTAACTGAGTAACCTCATTGCGTTGACATGACCTCATAACTTACATACTTGAGAAAATAGAATTAGCTGTTGCAAACTGCTTACCAACCAAATAAACCTATGGTATAAATGCAAAAAATAGTTAATGGCCTCAGCTTTCGACCCTAGCAGAGCCCTTTAGCCCTTGGAGAAAGACTCTGCTATAGGGTCAGGCCATTAACTATTTTTTGCAACTTACGTACTTATAACATTACCTCCAAAGGGGTTAATCATCGTGCCTTACGTCCGCATCATCGAGATGTTCCCTCCCAGCTTACGTGTCAGGTCACATTTAGGCTGTGAAATGCTCTGGTGCGTTGGACTGGTCCTCATCGGACCCTTGGCTTACATCTTGCCCAATTGGAGGCACCTCCAGCTTGCCATGTCACTTCTATGTGCCCCCCTCATCATACTGGTTTGGTAAGTAACATTGCAAAAAGAAAAAAAGGAGACGACAATTCGCGGGTTCAGGAAACCAGATCATTGTTGGGGTCCCCCATGTTTTTGACCAACACTCCGGAAAATGTTGATTATGATAATTAAGACGTCTGGACTCCTCACGGAGACCCATATTCCTGATAATGTTGATAATATGACGTTTTTGCCAATATTATGTTTGCCAATAAAACTTCCTCATACTAAAGATTGGCCAGAATCGAAACACTAAACGAAAACATATTATTTTTGTGTGTCAATTTATGGGCTCGTTGACCCTTTTGAATAAAGAACTAACCATTTAGCCTAGATGTGTAGATGGAACCATCCGCATACCATATGTGAGCACCGCAGTCTTGTCAGTTTGTAGCCTGCATGCTTAAATGTTGCTTTTATCAGCAAAGTGAATTTTGACCCCCCCCCCCCCTCGTTCAGTTCATTGGTCAGTAGAAACACTGACATGTAAATTGTCCAGTATCGGAAATAGTTAATATTATCTGGTACTGATTTAATGTTTATATCTCTCAATTTTCCACAACTGCGTCAGGAATAATGTAATTAAAGACCCCTAAAACGGCATTGGACTTCAGCAATTAAAAAAAACAAAAAACAACAGACGTATAAGTTTATAACACAAACCTACGTGCTTTTTGCATTTGCTGCAATCAACATAAATATTTGTATAATTGATATATACTTGATTATCATATATAATTAATATATATTTTCTATTAATGATTATGATAATCAACCGAATATAAATTATACAATTATTGAGCTTTCGGGTTAAACCTTTAGATGTGTTTTGTTCATTAAAGGTATTATACGGTATTGGTAAGGATAACAACGTTATTGATTAATTTTAGTGTGAATTCTTACTGATTATTATTTCATATTTACTAAGTGTGAAATATTTCCCTCTGAAATTAAGTAATATTCGAGACTAAAAACTGTATCAGAAAACCTTTAAAAATGCACCCCCCCCTTTAATGTCGGTTGTTACAACCAAAATTAAGGACAATGTGTTTATAATGCTGAAAGTTATTAAGAAGTAACTATAAATAGTAGTAAACTTGCGGGTACAACCATTTGTACCCGCAAGTTTACTACTATTTATAGTAACTTCTTACTTTCAACACCATGCAAATCTTCAAACACCACTTACTGAAAGTTATTGTGCATGGTTTTTCACTATTTTCTCCTGACTCACACAACGGATTAAACAATAATTTTTACAGGTTTGTTATTTCATGTATAGGCCCATAATTATGGTTGATCACACAAAACATAAACACTGTCTGTGACTATTTTGTCAGCTCTACCAATCCTGTATAAATACCTTTAACTTTAAACCCTGTATTTAAGGTACTCTTATGAATCGGTAAGATGGCTTCTTCAAAAATTTCGAGTAGACGAAGCCGAGAATATCTTCCAACGGATCTCGAAGTCCAAGAACATCTCCCACATTGGCTACTTCGTCCTTCCTCAGCAGGAACTGGAGCTGACAAACGGATCGAGGCCGGAACCTCTGGACGTAAAGCCACCACTGGAGAAGGGTTTAGATTATCACCAGCAGAGTGACGTTCCGGCCGTAAAGGATGCTAGAAAGTACACCCTATTGGATCTGTTCCGGACCCGTGCTTTGGCCATACAAACACTGATCGTTTTGTATTGCTGGTAAGTACGGTGCTCCGTAAGTGCCATACCAAATAACGTGACTCTCGAAAAATCGGCTTTTTAAAACCCATGCAGCGAGGGACCTGTTTGGTTTCAGCGCCCCCGATGCAGTCTGTGTCAGCACATGCTAGCAAGCTTTTTCAATAGGTTAAGAGGGTTTGTTTTGCCTTTTTTTAATTTCATTTTTTTGGGATATCTACGTATGTTGTTTACATGTTCAGGTATTGCCTGATGGGTTAATTTAAACTGATTAGGTTGTATATCTTGGTTTCATCTACCATTGACATACCGATTTTGTACACAAAGGATGCTGGCAGAGTTTTGTCCTGGCCCCTGACGTGTGGCATGGTCCAGCTTGGATATCGTTGCATATGAGCTGACCAGTGTGTATACGATGTAGTTAAGACAATGCCAATTATTAAAATAATGTTAGAATGTGCTGACAACGGCCTTCATTGCAGGGTTTTTATGTATTAAGCTTAATCCATTAACAGCCGATTTGAAGTTGACTAGTCCACCTGTTTTGCTAACTTATTTTGCCAGAACAACTAAAAAAAAACAAGACCACAACATCGACTTATCATCTCATAATACAAACTAAGGCGACTGTGGGGGTTGGTATTAAGTTAAATACCTAGGTCAGATGAAATTCCATGACAATTTGACATCTTAGTTTCAGAAACCTATGTCTCTAAGGATATCTTAGTCTTTGAAAAACACATGTAAAATCCAAGTCCCACTATTAAACTTTTCTTCAACGATAAAATAGTTGAATGCAACTCCCTGTGGGCTTCTGGTAATCAGTGGAGCCAGTTTGTGTGTGAAGTGGGCGTGGCTTACAGTGGAGTTATACGTCACACTTACGAACAGGGCCCAATTTTATAGAGCTGTTTAAGCAGGATATATTGCTTGACAATTTTTCTGCTTAGCCGAAAGAAGCAGGATACCAGCCACAAATTGCAAATGTGACATTGTTTTGGCTGGTAACCTTATTCTGGTTAAGCATAATTTTGTTTTGCTGAGCTTCTTTTTGTGCTTAAGCAGCTCTATAAAACTGGGCCCTGGATATTTACCATTTATAACGTGATAACCTCAAGACGATAAGTGAATTGACCTGCTATTTTTAAATTGGAATACTAGGACTCAAAAACCTCACAAGTTAACAAGGTTTAATGATACTTATAGGTTTGCGTGTTCCGCTGTCTACTACGGGTTCTTCCTCATAGCGGCCAACCTAGTGGGGAATAAGTACGTCAACTTCACACTGATGTCACTAACCGAGGTTCCATGCTACATCGCTAACTACTTCATTACAAAGAGGTAAAAACATTTTCTACGTTAGCTTGAAATGGTGGTGGCTGCAGAGGTATGGAGTTTTAGAACTATTAAGCGATGCTACAATTATTACTTGCCCATGTGCGAATTGACAGCTTCGTCAATGGCTTGATCACCGCAACGTCTATCATTCATGGATGACAGTTAACCAAACGGCCTTAATAGCCAATGCCTAAAGTCACTTAACTCGAGCTTAGCGTTTTCAGTGATGGATAACACTAGGTTATAATTTGGTGTACACTGGTTATCCATGTTGGGATACTCTTTGAAATTTCTCTTCTGGAGCTGGAAAAAATAGCTTGGCTAATCGGCAGTATACAAGCACATGCTGTGTGAAGTAGAGTTCAAAAACAAAATCATTTTGGGAATAATGCAAGGCTTCAATAAACAAATGATGTACAATGCCACTGTTGTAATTTTTCGTGTACTGTATTCTGAATAGGTTTGGCCGCAGACGTCCCCTTATGATTTTCTTTGGCGTCGGTGGAGTGGCGTGCGTGGTTACGGGACTAATACCTGACACATTAGGTTTGTATAAAGGAGAATTTAATGCTAAGTTTACAAGTAAACTGATATCAATGTAAAATTTCAGACAATTTACAGTAATACAGGGCGCCACCAATAGTTTACCAGAAGAGGACAGAAGAGGACAGAAAGCCTTGAAAGTTGAGGCCGTGTCCGACTACGGCTACGACTCAACGTTTTAGGACAGTATGATCCGTTCGTCGTCAGAAGACTCAATGCACTTCTACCATCCAGTAGCTAACAACAACCATCTTGTCCAATATAACCTTTAATTTGCAGGTGATGGTACCGATCTCAGCATGTTGAAGTTGGCACTAGCAATGATTGGGAGGTTTTTTGCATCCACGGCCTTTGATCTGACGTACCTGGTGACTATCGAAATGTTTCCAACTGTGCTGAGGTGAGTGTACCTCATTGCATGGGCTACAGCTATTCTTTAAAACCCTGTCATGAGCTTCGTGTATTCCTACCTACAGGAGTCACAAGAAATAAGTTTCATTGTTTTCCCAGTTGCAAAACCCACGGCGAGTTGAACCTACTTGATATCATAGACTGTGGACCATTCCACATAATCTAAGAGGGGAGTCAGTTCCCAGGGTTGTGTTTTTTTGTATGGGCTAGGAAAAATTCATTACCATACCCAGCGTACAACATCTGCCACATGGCTTAAACAAGAGTGTCGACACAGCCTACACACATCCAACCCTCTGATAAAATGGAACCATTCCAACCATCTGTTTATTGCATCAGGCTTTGCCTTTGGTCTGGCAGGCACTCTGAGAAGCCTAGGGTGTGGTTTCCAGCACACCAGAGGAAACGTACAACAACGGCGTAATTTTTCTGTAGACGGCACTCTCAGTAAAAGGGTTAACATTATAGATGAAAAGAGGAAGGCCAAAAACATAAGATTAACATTAAATATCAAATACCGGTAACATTAAAGGTCTTGAGAAACAACCAATTAAAATGATTTTCAAAAGAAGCATAATTGAAGGAAGAACAAGGAAACTCAAGCGGCGAGTCGAAACATATGATTTTAAGAAATACATGCCTTGTTTAACAATGACAACATAAGCCCCTGTTATCGTGTGGTTATTTTATTTTTATTGTTACCATTCTGATGCAGGAACGTTGCAGCTGGGGCGGCATCTTTGGTCGGCCGTGTTGGGGGTATGGTGGCGCCGTTCATTGCATTCCTTGTAAGTCACACAAAATGTTTTTTTCAAAAAAAAGTTAATGGCCTGACGTTTCAACCCAAGCAGAGTCTTTCTCGAAGGCTAAATGACAACACAACACACATGAACAGGTATATAAGTGTGACATTCGAGAAAGACTCTGCTTGGGTCGAAACGTCAGGCCATTAACTATTTTTTGCATTTATACCATTTATACCAACATTTTGGTTGGTAATAAAGCAGTTTGCAACAGCTAATTCTATTTTCTCAAAGTGTTTTTTCATGATGAAAGTCTTGTGTTGACAGATCCTTGTGATGTGCACATTTGGCTGCTTTGGAGTGAAGTGGCCGAGCACCGGACCCAGGTTCTTGTTTGGGTTCGTGTCCTGCCGATTTCAGAAAGAGCTCATTGTATCAATCTTTAACTGCTAAGCAAAGTGTGATGCCATAATACAAATCACTATGGTGAAATTGAAAACTCATCTTAAGATGAATCCTAGTGCTTTGTGAAATCGAGCCCAGGGCTGGTCATGAAACCTTCGATGGGACAATTTGCCTGATTCGCAGTTGATATGAAAACTGAGGCTGTCATTTTTCACAAACACGTTCTGTATCAATTACTCGATGCGTTTGAAAAAACAATGAGAAGTAGCTTGATCAAGAACGGGGATTTTGGGGGACTCCTGGTGGCAGTAGGACGGTGCCTACTAGCAACCGGAACCGAATGCCTATACTGTTGTTTTGATAATGACCCTAAACACAGGAAATTATCGTCGTATGTCTGCTGCCACCTAGCGTCCACATTTCCCTTTTAGATGCAGAGCCTTCTCCCAAATCTCAGCTTGGGCTCCGGTGTCCCAGGGAAATCTGTCCCCCGGAGATTCTGTCCCCATACGGGAAATTAACATGGGCATGAGGAGGAGGATTCAAAAGAGGGCGCTCTCAAAAGAGGTTTGTGCACAGTTTGCCGTAAGGGGGGGGGGGGGACACAGAATCTCCGGGGGGACAGAATCTCCTGCCACACCGGCTCCGACTTAGGCTCCGTCGTCAATTTTTGAGCAGTGTACATTTTGTACTGTGTTTCCAACATCAAACGAAGCCCGGGCCCCGGAGATGACCATAACTATTATTATTGCAGTCTTACACACCTTTTGTAGTCTTGGAATAAGACGTATGGTTGCTGACTCTTGAGACGGTGAATAAGCCATTTTGAGGTATGGTTGACACATAGCGCACTGTTTGGTTTGGGTGACTTTGTCTGTAAACACCCAAACCAAACAGTGCACTCTTTATAGTGTCCACCTTAATTACCTCAAAAAGGCTAATGCTGATACATTTTGAGAAGAATGCTTAACTCGAAATCCTTGTGTTTTGTTTATTCAGAATATAATACATAGCTCCATTCCGTTCATCGTGTTCGGTGTGGTGTCACTCATTGCCGGATTGCTGGTCCTTCCCCTACCGGAGACAAACAACCGATCCCTTCCAGAAACCTTGGACGATGGAGCAAAACTAGCCGAGAAAGACGAGGCAGAGGAGGCACAACCCGCAAATGTCTGAAGGAAGAAAAGAACCTCACAAACATGTACAAACTTTTAGTACCGGTGTCAGGAATGTTGTACCCCTATGCTTAGTAGGACTACATTGTAGGTGATTCTTAGGTACAGACAGTATACTTATGGGTTTCCCTACTTGTGGGGGTAAAGCCCACAATAAATAAAGAGAGATTAAAGAAAAGGGATGTAGCAAACCAACGACCTGCCCACAAAGGTTGTTTGCCAAAAATGCATGTATGTGTGTTCACCATTCGGTAATTCGACGTATTTTTGACCGCTTGAGGGCGTATGTGAACCGAATTCATGTGGCGCAAAACAAGTAAACAAACTGGGGGGTTTTGTCAATGTTGTTATTACTATGTTTATGTATTTCGTCAATGATGCAGGAAAACTACATACAAGCAATAAAGATGAAACTGTAATTGTGATGCAAGACAATTCCTGATGAAAGCGCCCTCATGCGGTCAAAAAAATTTCCCTATTATATTGAATGTAATTCTAAATACCTTTCTGATTGTTGTACAATATTATCCTGATATGAACACATTAATGTTTGCAGCTACATGTATCATAAAGATGTTTACTGGTAAGCAAAATTATCTGCTTATTTAAGCACACTTTGTGTTATATTTTTTTAGTAAAATTAATTATATTCGTAAAAAACGATCAGTATTGACAGCGCGTGCATGTGCGCTTTCACAAATTATTTGCGTTGCTTTGTTTAAAACCCACTGGCCGAAAAAGAAACGCCGGTAAGAGAGCATTCCTTACGCTTGAAACATTGGTTGCGAAATAAACTATGATAAGGGCCACCCCGCAGTAAGCAGAAAAAGTATGCTTACAGACTTTATAAAATGATATTGGTACTACATAATACTAAAAATGTACACTCCTAACACTAAAGTGATGAATTCACTCCACCAACGCGCCACCAAAGTTGAAAATAATCTCATTCGACTTTCGCGACGCGGACAGTTCGAAGTTCCATGTACAAAACCGAAGTCTCACGCATATTCGAACATTTTTGGGACCACTTTGTTCTCACGTACATTGCTTTGACGCGTGAAGGAAACAAATTTGCGCATTTGAACGGGTCACAATAATGTTTGGATTGCAAACGTATGGTAGAGAACGTGTACCCGTGTGTGTCAGGGCCCAATTCATAGAGTTGCTTAAGCACAAAAAGTAGCTGAGCACAACAAAATTGTGCTTACCAGACTAAGGTTACCAGCCAAACTACCATGTCACGTGTACAATTTATGACTGATATCTTGCTCATTTCTGCTAAGCAGACAAATATTATTGAGCAATAGTTTCTGCTTAAGCAGCTCTATGAAATTGGGCCCTGGACATTTTCGAACACGGTCATTATTATAATGTATTCGGCCGGCCAATGAGACTGCCTGGACGAGTCCATTTTTTTCTGAGGGTTGTAACATTTTTCAACTAATTTTGTAAAGGCCTGTAGCACTTACTTTGTATCTTGAGAACTTTCGTAAATAATTTGTTGTCTATATTGCTAACTGCTTCAGTAATTTAATAATTTAATAATTAAACAACATTTACTCAGCTTAAACGACATTTATTATATCTGTTAAAGATGTGAACGTTGCCTTGGAAACATTTCCTACGGCAAATGTTCCCGTCCGTCAACCGACGAAAACAAAAATATTGCGATCGTGGCTTGCAACCGAGTGTATGCAGAAACCATTTACTCAAAACAAAAACACTTTCGAAAAACCCGTTAAATATGTAGAAGATGTATAGAAGCATTTGCTATAATTACGAACAAGTGCCTTATTCTCATTTATTATTGAAAGTGCCGTTTGTGAGCCCTCTTGTTGGAAGGCTGTTGTCTGGTGTATTTCACGAGCCCCGAAGTGATGACGTCAGAGGTTTAGGCTACTCATGCATTATATAACGTTTATATGTAACACATAACAGTATTAGTGATGCTATCAAGACCTTATTTCTAATCCCGGGCTTTAAGGGTGTGCATAACATTGTTGTAAGATTTAAAATAAAAGAAAGTTCAGTTTTTTAGAAGATGAGTAAAACAGCTAATTTTGATTCCGCGATAACATAACCCCGATGTTTGAAAACAGTAAAAGGGATTTTCACTATTGTTTCGTTGCTCTGATGACCGTTTGAGCTTAAAGGCCCTGTACACTATTGGTAAGATCGAAAAATACAAATGTTCACAGATTCACACACAACTTACATGATTTTAAGTAAGTAATGGTTGAAAGGGTTCCTTAACATTTTTCTGCCTAAAATGCTATCGTTTCTGAGAAAATGGGTAAAACAATAGTTTTTATCATGCGCGATATTTTGAAAAAAACAGAAAAAGTGTACAATACCTTTAAGACGCATTAAAATGCCTGTTTTTGGATGAAAGGATTTTAAATTTTAAATTTTTACAAGCAAACTAATATTGGAAGCTTACATGTTTGTGTAATGAAAGATATTGTTTAGATTTCGTACGTTGGGAACCGTATAATACAGGCGTTTTTGTATTAAATGGGGTTCCTTCAGAATAATAAGCAAGTTATTAATATTCATGACTCCTGTGACCTCTTTTGACTGTCACGGCCACTATAAACACTCAAAAACACACACAAACTAACAAAAACCTTTTTGCGGGGTCCTTCCATTGTTGTTATGCTCTTTTCTTACAAAATTCCAATGTGGGGTCCAAGTTGAACAAAGGAAACTTTGTGGGTAGCTTTGTTCCATTGTGTAAAAGACCTCACAATTAGGGCGCCCGTCCGTAAGCCCAAACTTTGCCATGCACAAATCTGAGCCAATGACGGGCCAGTCCTCCTTTGACCTTAGTGGGGGCGTTTTGAGCTATTGACGTCATACCCATCGACCCTAATAGGTTGCGTTCGATTAGCTTCCCCGGGTCGACCCAGGTCTGGCCCCAGTGCGTTGGAGTATAGCTTTGCCGTCATTGTTTTGGCTCACCCAGGTCAGACCCAAGTAACCTGCTTGTGGAGTGGGTTATTACTTGGGGCTGGCCACTGAGAATAGTGAGAATAATTATTTTACAATCTTTTTCTGAATCCACGAAAGTTTTGGACGTAATGCACACAATGAAAGTAGTTGGGGTCAGGTGTCCAAAGATGCATTAGTGTGAATGCTGGGGGAAGTTGGCGTTCAGTTAGCTCTTGTAGAGGGTTCACCCGAACGAGCACACATTGGTTGACCCAGGAGCTAATCGAACGCAACTATAGTTTTCATCTGCAAACGCAATTCTGAAAAATTTGACGTAAACAAATTGGCCATCGAACTCGGCAATGCTTACTCTCTCCAACATTCCCGCCTTCACGCATCATTAAGCTAATCCTCACCAACATAATGCTGTTCCAGCTTTCCTGCCTTCACGCATAAATTATTGAGCTAGTCCTCACTCACGGGATTTTGTTCCAACTTTCCTGCATTCACGCATCATTGCGCTAGTCCTCACCCACAGGATCCTGTTCCAACTTTCCCGCCATCACGCATCATTAAGCTAATCCTCACTCACAGGATTTTGTTCAAATTTTCCTGCATTCACGCATAATTGAGCTAATCCTCACCCAAAGGATCCTGTTCCAACTTTCCCGCCATCACGGATCATTGAACTAATCCTCACTCACAGAATTTTGTTCGAAATTTCCCGCCTATACACGCATCACTGAGCTAATCCTCACCCACAGGACCCTTTCCAGCTTTCCCGCCTTCACGCTAATCCTCACCCACAGGATCCTGTTCTAGCTTTCCCGCCTTCACGCATCATTGAGCTAATCCTCTCCCACATGATCCTGTTCTGGCTTGCCCGCCTTTACGCATCATTGAGCTAATCCTCACCAACAGAATCCTAATCAAACTTTCCCACCTTTCGCGCATCTTTGAGGTATAGCCCTCACCCCCACCGGACTCTTTTCCAGCTCTCCCGCCTTGCCTTCACGCATCATTGAACTAATCCTCATCCAGAAAATCGTTTTCCAACTTTCCCGCCTTTGCGCATCATTCAGTTAATCCTCACCCACAGGATCCTGTTCCAACTTTCCCGCCTTCGCGCATCATTGAGCTAATCCTCACCCACAGGACTCTTTTCCAGCGTTCCCGCCTTCGCGCATAGTTGATCCTCACCCACAGGATCCTGTTCAAGCTTTTTCACCTTCACGCACCAAAGCTCATAAAGGTTTTTCATGAACAAGGTTACCACGAGCAGTACTAGCCTGTATTTCCACCTTGCAAAGTTTGAAATCCTACCCTACCACATGATAAATAAATAGGTCCAAAATAAATTATTAAGTAATCCTCTCAATATTCTTCATTTTAATGTCAAAATTCATTACTCCTTCAGGGAAAAGGTTAGACAAATTAAACAGTAAAATTTTAATAAATTTTTTCACGAATTAAACCACTATACCCGCATTTATCATAATGGGCCGAAGTTCACACAAGGACCGTATAGAAACAAATAATAGTAAAAAATGCAGGGCACTCATATTCATGACCAAAAGATATACATGTGCAGTGGGTACCAGGCAATATTTAGCCAATAATCAAGATATGGTCATTGTGTAAACTTGGCCAATATGGCTGCCAGAGTTGCTATTCATTTTTATTATGAGAAGGTACACTTTCAAATGAGAGACGTTCTGACACTAGGTGGCAGCAGACATAATATCAATTGTTCTCATATTATGAGAACAATAGACTTTTTTCGCAAATACTCAGTACGCGCTCATTTGCCGTGGAATGAGGCGCATGCTGGTCTAGTTAGCGACACATTTGATCGCTAACTAGACAAGCATGCACCTCATTCCACGGCTAATGCATGCGCATGGAGTATTTGCAAAGTAGTCTATGGATTTTATTTGGTAAATCTGCTGCCCTCTAGCAGAACTCTGTCCTCTAGCGCCTCAAAAGCTTTCCATTCTGTGAAGAAAGTAAATTCGACTCTTACACTACAAGAACAGTATCGTCTGTCACGATACTGTTGTATCCTCATGCATATCATCAGTGGATGATGCTGAATGGTAAGGCAGTAGGAGGGTTAACTATGTACTGTGTATGCATTCATCACATAATATCATAATAAATGGCTGGCATAGTTAAAATTAAACTATCGTTCAAAACCACAGTAAAAGTTAATGAATGGTCAGACAGTAGGAGGGTTGACTGTGTACTGTGAAGATGCATTTACCACACAGTATCATATTGCAGGCAGGCACAGTTTAGATATCATTAAAAACCACAGAGAATGACATTGGATCGGGTATTTCTGCGGGCATAATCGTCCCCTCCCCCACCCACCTTTGAAAGTTAAACTGGCAACTACAACTTGTAAGCCTGTACCCTTCATATTTCAGTAGCTCACTCGGTAAACTTGCAAAGATAATTAGAACAAAATTGTATATAAAATTCGAAAGATTAAGTCTATATTTCCCCCAAAACAATCACTATATACTATTACACATAGCACTCGGTAAACATTAGAGACCTAATTTGCATATTAATCACGCATACTCGCATTAAACATTGGTAGAAATATGGCGACACAAACTTTGCAAAACTCGGCAAAACCGTCAATTTTCAAGCTGGCCAGATTTCAAGCTGATTGGGATGGAATTCAATCTACCTGAGCGACTACAGTATTGATGGTGGGTCCCACCTCTGCAACCGATTTATCTGTGGAATTTAAATCAACTTTGTAGGCTTTTGTAAAAGCTTGTGCTTACACGAGTCTTGTCTCACATGGTCTAACTGGTAAAGATGCAGTTTGTGATAATTGCATGGTGTCATAAAGTCATTGACATCAACTGTCTGTTACAATGTGTTGGTAGAATGTTGTAGCCAATCGAACACTCCATGACAACTCGTTCATGTTTGGTGATAATTCATGTAACGATCTATAGTGAATTTCTGATTTGTATTCAATTAAACAAGAATAAAATAATTCAAAACATTCTCAAATGATTACTTAAACAAAATGTGAACAAATTACCGTGGAAGTAAAGGGAACATCTCAACATTTCAAACGGTAGGAACGTTCTTATGGGATAAGTCTTCCAGCGAGTGTACATGGACCGGTAAGTTGGGCCGCCGGAACGTTCCATAGGAGTGCGTGTGTAGGATTGTTCTCGAAGTTCAGCACAATGTCGCAGTCCAGAAGAACGCTCTGGCAGTTCACCTGGATTGCCAATGTATGCCTACAGAAACATCTTTTCGCCCTTAGAATGTTCCTGACTTTTGAGATACTCCCGAAGTACAAACTTTAAAATACCACCATAAAATGTTGATAAATAAAATGTCAGTATTAAAGAGGGGCTCCAAGGTCAAAACCTGTTTTGTGATCGCACTCATTCTTTGATAGATGGAGTCTTGTGGGAAAAATATTATACGTCTTGAAGCTTATGTTAAAATGGTGTAAATTGCCATTGTAATTTATACCCTTCCAGTGCGAAACTTGTTACCCTCCAAAAACATCGAATAACATACATATATACATAACACACAAATACATGGACCGTACATTATTTGTACGGGACATTTTTAAGTTCACTCCCAAATTTACATGATAGTCAATCATAAAGGCATTCAATTTGATCTTTTGACTGACAAAGTTCCTGCATGAAATGTAATTTGATTGCCGACATCCAATGACATCATGTTTCAAATTTTGCTCTGGAAAAGTGTCAAATTCAAAGTTGTACACAATTTCAACAAGAGGCTAGAGACTTTTTTTCCCACTTTCATGAGGCCCTGTCTATTGGAAAGTGAGCGCATCACAAAACGGTATTTGACCTTAGAGCACCTCTTTAAATAAACTTTGGGAGTGAAGGGTTAAGTGGTATTTAAATATGGAGTAAAATTCTCAAAATAGTATGACAATGACGGTATAAAATTATCATGAAAAGGTGGCAGCAAATCTTAAACTAAACATTTTGTGATTTCAATAATTGTATTTGCATGATTAAAGGTAGAGTCATAGATTGGTAAATAATCAAGAAATGAATGGACATAATGGCCACTTGGTATAAGAAGCATTGCAGCTGTTGATAGTATAAACTATTTTGAGAAAGGATTCCCTTTCGAAGTAATATGGTTTGGATAATTCTCCATCCAAAAACATTTGAATCTGAAAAACGATTCATGCATGAATTGTTTTTTAGATTTCTGAGGGTTGGTGTCTGTTCCGTTCCCAAATGCTGCGGCCAGAGATGCGGTAGGGTCATAGATCGTTTTTTGTCAAAATTATCAAGAAGATACAATAAAAGTTACCTGTGTTAGTCAATGTGCTAGCATCTCTGGCTGCCGACACCTCGCTAAATGTGGATGGATTCTACGTTCTTGTGGAAATACCGTGACAGTTTTTTGCTGTTTTTTCAACAAATAGACACTGCATTCAGCTGAACCTTTCAGGTGACTTTTGTTGTATATTTCTTGATAATTTTGCCTATATATCAGCATTACGTTGACAAAAACCATTCTATGACCCTAACTTTAAGACTCACTGTGATCAAATTTCCAACAAAATGCTTTTTGTTGGTTCCAGGGGAGAGATGGTACCTCAACACGAAAAGTATTAGAATTCTCACATCACAAGTTCCTGGTGAAGTACTCAAACAATTTGTAATGACTCAAACTCTTGACAGCAGAATGGGAGACTTTGAAACTCTAGGTGGCAGCAGACATACAAGCCAACTTTCCATTGTTTACGTACACATGCGCATCATTTCTGAAAACAACGAAATGACCTGGTATGTCTGCTTCCACCAAGCACCCAGAAAGTCTCCCATTGCAAGACCCTATAAACCAGATTTATAAAGGTCTGTAGAGGGCACTGTTGATGAAAAAATTGATGCGGTGACATCAAAAGAGGGCGCTGTTGATGAAGGTTGATGAAGAAAGAGGATGCTCGAGGTGACATCAAAAGGGGTCCATGTTTATGTAACGCGGACCTTCATTTGCTTCATGCCAGGGTTGAGACGTTTGCGCATGTCCTTACGATACTGCTTCTCCTGAGAGAAACAAAAAGATTTATTGAGGTCGACGTTTTATTTCATTTGCATGGACATTTGAAGGGGACAGTAAGGGACAACACCAAAGGAAGGGGTCCGACTCTTAAAAACAAAGGGAGGGGGGGCAACTTCTTAAAGGCACTGGACACGTTTGGTAATTGCTCAAAATATATATAAGCGTAAAAACTTACTTAGTAACGAGCAACGGAGAGCTGTTGATAGTATAAAACATTGTGAGAAACGACTCCCTCTGAAGTAACGTAGTTTTTGAGAACGAGGTAATTACTCACTAAAATATTTGATTCTGAAAAAGACTTCATGCCTGAAGCCTTTTTCAGGCATCTGAAAGCACACAAATTTGTGCAACAAGGGTGTCTTTCTTTCATTACTTTCTTGCAAATTCGATGACCAATTGAGCCCAAATTTTAACAGGTTATTTTATGCATATGTTGGGTAGACCAAGTGAGAATACTCTTTGACAATTACCAAAGGTTTCCACTGCCTTTAAAGAAAGAAAAAGTATGACAAATGTGTAAATCGAGTTTCATGTTTTACCTCCAGCTTTCGAGCCTTCTCTGGGTCTTCTTCATTGAGCAGGCGGTCCTTCTCAACACGACGCTTCTCCTCGCGTCGAAGCTGGGCTGCCTCCTGGCGCTGGGCATGGGCCAGCTTGACGAAGGACTCAGATACCTTAGCTCGGGCCTTGTCTGCCTTCAGCTTGGCCTAGTGAACAGTTCAAGCAAAGAATGAAGTTTGCATTTATTGTCAGTGAACAAAATGCATATTGTTAAATTGTTACCTCAGCGCGAAAACATTGTTTCTCGCTTCTGTCATGATTTTACAGTGTATTGAGGTAGTTGGGAAGCTCAGAGGGACTGACTCTCTTGCAAGGGAGAAACTTTGGAAGCTATCTTATGGCCAATCTATTTTAGTGCTGCGGGCTGTGCCGCAATTGCTTGGACACTTGCAGTGTAAGGTTTTGTACACAAAGACATGGAAAAACTGTTTTCTTTTTCACTTTTAATGTGAAATAAGTGTTAACCCAACCATACAGTTTCCGTGTCTATCACACTTAAACTCACCTATCGTCTGCACCTTTTTCAGAATTTTTAGTCGCAAATATTTTTGGTCATTGTTGTACAATGTTAAGCCATGCTGTCCTGTCTTGGAAATTGTGTACATCGTTGAGCAAGACACCTAATTCACATAAAAAGTTAAAAAGACAACAATTTTCTCATGTCTTTGTGTACAAAACCTTGCGCTGCCAGCATCCCAGAAATGACGGCGAAGCGTGCAGCTCTTGCGCATATGGATTTGTCTGTAGTAGAGTTAAATATTGTGAGATCAAATTACCTCTCTGCTGAGCTTATATCTCTTGACCTTCTCGATGCAGTACATGACAAGTTTCATCATGGGAAGCATGCCCTCCATGTCAGCTTTGGAACAGCGAGGTCCTCCAGGCACTGAAATAATCAAGTTTTTATCACAGGTGAGATTTCTCATTTCTTAAGTGGTCAGTGGGAACGGTTGAAGGGCTACATATGTGTTGTCATCAGGGAAGGTCGTTGGAACTAGGTGTTCAGTTGGACGGGTTGTTATAGGCCAAGTGGTCCTGGGGCAAGTGGCTGGGCTAAATGTTTGTGGGCATTTGGAAAAGGTTTCTGGTCCAAGTGGTTAGTGGGGAAGGTTTCTGGGCTGTATGTTTGTGGTCATTGTTTTGGGGGCATGTGGTAAGTGGGGACAGTTGCAGGGCAACATGATCCTGGGAATGTTCTGGGCTTTATCACTGACAGTGCGGAAGGCTGCTAGACTAAGTGGTCAGTGGGGAGGATTGCTGAGCTAAGTGATCAATGGAGAAGGTTGCTGGTCTTAGTGGTTTGCGGTTGGGAGGATAGCCAGGCTAAGTGGTCGTAGAGGAAGGTTGCTGGACTAAATTCTCAATGGGGAGGATTGTTGGGCTGTTAGTGGTCAGTGGGGAAGGTTTCTGGGCTTAGTGGTTTGGGTGGGGAGGGTTGCCAAAATAGGCAGTCGTAGAGGAAGGTTGCTGGGCTAAATGCTTAATGGGGAGGATTGTTGGGCTGTTAGTGGTCAGTTAGGAAGGTTTCTGGGCTTAGTAGTGGCGGTGGGGAGGGTTGCCAAAATAGGCAGTCGTAGAGGAAGGTTGCTGGGCTAAATGCTTAATGGGGAGGATTGTTGGGCTGTTAGTGGTCAGTTAGGAAGGTTTCTGGGCTTAGTAGTGGCGGTGGGGAGGGTTGCCATGCTTGGTCATAGAGGAAGGTTGCTGGACTAATTGGTAAATGGAGAAGTTTGCTGGGCTTAGTGGTCGGCGGTGAGGAGGGTTGCCAGGCTAGGTGGTCATAGAGGAAGGTTGCTGGACTAAATGCTCAAAGGGGAGGATTGTTGGGCTGTTTGTGGTTAGTGCAGAAAGTTGCTTGACTGTTAATAAGTGGTCAATGGACAAGGTTGCTTACCAAAGATAATCAGTGGGGGTGGTTGCTGGGCTAAATGCACAGTGGGAGAGTCTGTTTGACTTTTAAGTGCTCAGTTGGTGAGGTTGTGGTTAAGCGATCTGTGGCGAGGGGTAGGTTGCTGGGAATACTGATCAGTCGGGAAGGGCTGCATGGCCATTAGTGGTCAGCAGAGGTTACTTGATTCAGTGGTCAGTGGGAGGGGGCTGTGGGCTAAGTGGTCAGTGAGGAGAGATGTCGGCTGCAGTGCTAAGTAATCATAGAGGAGGGTTACTAGAATAGAATAGGTGACGTCTTTAACAAGGTAGGTAAACTGACCTTTGAAACAGAACATGAGAACTTTCTTTGTATCTGGCATCTTGGTTGGCTGCTCCTCACTGACAAAAAGAAACAAATAATAGTATCAAGCACTTGCATGGCGCCCTCTCTATAATGACAAACCTGTGAAGGTAAGAGACAGCACTGTGATTGCCCCTAGCTACTGGGCAATCTCGGTGGTCTAGTGGTAAGATATCTGCTCTAGAGTAGCAAAGGTTGTGGGTTCGAATCCCACCTAAAAATAAGCCTGTAGATTTTTTTCATAGGAATCATGTAAGTACCGAGTATACAGTGCTTAAAGCACATCAGTATCAGTGCATGGGTAAAACCAAATAATATCCCTGACATAGCAAACCCTTTACTTTATTTTTTTCCACACTTAACTTGAACCTAATTTTTGAAGTGTTCATAACTTGGTTGTATAGTGTAGTTGAAAACTGGAGAATTGGAATTAATTTCTTTTGCGAAAATCGAATATACATTATTCCTTTAAACTTACTCTGAGTTGGGCTTGGGACCAGAAAACTGGTCTGAAAAATGGAGGTACTCGAAGAGCTCCTCATACTGGGCCAAACAGCTTGTGATCTGCAGAAAATAAAAGGGGCAAAAAAACACTGAAACTAATCTTCGTCGTATATTTATGAAAATTTCCAGGGCCCCTGCCCCTCTCTCACTCTTCATTTCAGTCCACTGGCCCGCTTCTGTTGTTCTAGTATACTTGTTTGTGTGAGTTGTGTTGTCGTTTAGCCTTTGAGAAAGACTCTGCTCGGGTCGAAACGTCAGGCCTTTACTATTTTTTGCAGATGATATTGCTTAAAACTTTTCTGCTTGGCTAAAACAAGCAGGATACCAGTCACAGATGGTACATGCTACATGATACATTTTGGCTGTTAACCTTATTACCATGAATACCCATTGCTCCTCGCCATGTTAGACTTGTAAGAGTCTGAGAGAGTCTTATTAAAAAATTACAACTGACAATTACCGGACATTTGGCTGGCAGGCCACTGTTAAGAGGAGAACACTGCTTCGAACACTAAAAATGGCCAGAGTTTTTCTACTCGCCAGGTTTGGAAATTGAACCCACAATGTCTATCCAGCAGTCTGACGTAACATTGAAACTACATGGCTAAGAAACACAAGGGTGTGGGTTCGAATCCTATTATTGTTTCTACAGTTTACCTTCCCATCCATGACACCCTGGATCACCTCAGCTGACTCGGCTAGCACCACACTGGACGATGACAACCCGTACTTGTCACCGCTCCGTTTATCTTGACAAAACTGACTCTGCAAAATAAAATTAAAAACACCCAGATGTTGTGACAATTTCGATTTTCGTTTTTTCTACAATTGCAGAAAACCGTGTGAATATGTTGTAATGGGAGACGCTTGCAGACGCCTGTTGGCAGCAGACTTACTATGTAAATCCATTGACCATTATGCACGGTGCTCGGTAAACATCGTAGGCCTAATGTGCATATTGATCAAGTGCAGTCACATGAAATAAACTCAGTTTTCAAACTGGTAAAAGCCAGAATTCAAGCTTACTTGATCAAATTCATACAGGGCCCAATTTCATAGAGCTGCTAAGCACAACAATTTGCTTAGCATGAAATTTCTTCCTTGATAAAAACAGGATTACCAACCAAATCTCCACGTGATTTTCAGGATAAGCAAACAACAGCTGCATACCAGTAACAAGCAATATGCAACACATGGAAATTTGGTTGGTAATCCTGTTTTTATCAAGGAAGAAATTTCATGCTAAGCAAATTGTTGTGCTTAGCAGCTCTATGAAATTGGGCCCTGTTTGAGTGACTTCAGCCATGAAGTATGGTCCCATTCCTGCAACAAATAGTCTGTGGAATTGTATTTTAAATTGTAATGGCTTATGTAGCCCAACATTTTGCCAAAACTTTGTGTTTACGCCAGACAGTTTTACATGGCTTAGTTGTTGAACTTGCAGTTTTTGAAATTGCGCGATGATATACAGCCACTGGCTTCAAATACCTGTTACATATTGAGTTAAACCTTTGGTAGATTTTGGTAGCCAATCAAATAACTAGCTTCAGGACCGCTCACTCACATTCGAGGATATTCGCCAATGAACTAGTCTGTTGTTCTCAGAAGTGTGCGCATGCTCAGAAATACGTACAAAACAGAATCTGTCTGCTGCCACCTACTGTCCCATTCATTTTGTATAAAGAAAACTATTTGTGGAATTTTCCCTTTCTCCTCCAGATTTATAGGCATTTTACATTTAATGAAAGTGTGCAATACTACTTTATCTTGAAGCAAACTTGAATCCTCGACTCTGACTGGTTGACCCATAGCAACAAGATTGTGAAATAAACCTATATTGGGAGATTGTCCCTTGCCGACACGGCTGGATTCCTTATGTGACGTCACATGCATTACATGATATATAATCATGAGTGTATTTTTTAATAGAAAGAACACATATTTGTCATTCCTTTGGCAGACCCCATCCCAGAACAACACACACAATCGGCGACCGGAGTCACGTGACTTATAGTGGGTATACAATGTTAACAAACCAAGCAAGCAACGCGCAGTGTGCGTGGACAAGCATGGCTGCTTCCGAGTGCTTCTGCCATAGGTGCGGGAAAAAGCCATGCTTGACCACACACACTGGGCGTGGCTGCTCGTTTTGTTTACGTTATACCCACTCACGTGACTACGGTCGTTGATTGTGTCTAGTGTCCTCTGGAATAGCTCATGACTATATTATGTAAAGATGTATGACAGAAAGAATCCAGCCATGTCAGTAAGTGACCTATTTATGTGGGCGTTCCTGAAGACTATTATTTTTGAAGAAACAATGTAAAAATATACAGAAAGGCACAAAATGTTATTTTCCCAACTGAATTATTGTATACAAATTACAACCTTTAAAACACACTCACCAAATCTTGCATTTCTTTTTGCATCTTGGTAGCGATTTTCTTTCGTCCCGCAAACAAGATGAAACTGTCCATGTCTTCACTGTTCATTGTCACGGTGATAACCTGAATATTACAAGACGAACAATAAACGTCATAACTTTGCCGAACAACTACACACTCTTAAATGCAGACTGTCTAGTGCACCGGACTCTGAAAGCTCTTTGGATTAGACATTGTGTCAAAGACTCTACAGAAACTCACTAATTATGCAATAATAGACCTTACGCATTGACATCATCACGCCGCCATCTTAGAGGTAAAACGATGATGCAACAATGGAATACGCATATGTGCGGCGTACAGGATGGGCCAATAAGCAACATCCTTTTAACATCTAGCTTAGGGCACCCTACTCAAATAACGTCATGTGCATAAGGTCTATTGCAAACAAATGATAATAGATGAACTTACTAATTCGTCCGACCCGGGCTTCATGAGTTTAGCCACTACACTCACAAGGTCCTGCCTTTTTAAAAGCTGAAATATAAAGAGATTCAAACATTATGTTAAACACCAAGCCACTCAACAGCCATGTAAGATCCCTTTAGCTTCAATTCTTGGGCCACACAACAACAAATCCAGGTGCATTTTGTGAGAACCTTTGTTGTCTTTACTTTGTTTAGTCAGGGTTTCACTGTGACAACGATATTCTCAAAGAAAAATTTGTCCACAAGTTCCGAAAAATTAATCCTGTCCCTGGGCACGGAAAATTTGCGGAAACCCCACAGCTTACTGAATAACTGGGGTGAGAGTCATTGCCAAGCAAAAAGTCTGAATCTTGGATCCAGATCTAAAGAGGTACATTGAAATGATGGCATTTCCACCTTTTGATAACCCTTAGAGTTATAGATTTCAAGGAGTTTTTGGGAACAGTATCTAACTTTTTATCCCCCAAAATTTGAATCTGAGAAGCGTTACTCTCAGATTGTGTATTCCAATTGCAGAATATTCTTCATGCGTGGACAAACCGCTCCAGATTTTCGGCAAAATCTCAAAAACGCTACCACCTTTTGAAATGATATTTTCACAGGTTAGTTTTATGGTATATATTTACAACTATACAGGATTGAAATAAACAGTGGGTTCCAACTACCAAACGTATACAATCCCTTTCATCCAGGGATGAGAAATGTCAGACTTTTATCTGAATTCAAACTTTTTAAAGTCTGCCTGGTAAACAGAAAAATGCTGTATATTTGTCTCCCAATAAAATAAATCATGCTCTTTGATCTACTTCTGTAGGACAAAATATCTTTTTCCATAACCCCAGTACTTCGAAGTGAAAGGTTTCTCAAAATGCATTATACTATCAAAAGCTGCTGTACTTCTTACCAAGAAAGTTTTTATTGCCATTCATTTTCAGAGTCATTACCAAATGTATACAGACCCTTTACAGACACAAGGCTTGCCCTTGACAGGCTTGATGACATCTCTGCTTACACCTACCTTGAGTTCGACCAGCATGCCTTCACAGCAACTCCTTCCAGAGCACCACAGACAGTATCGACTCTCGCTCTCCTTTAAAAGCTGGCCGGTCACGGGGGGGTCCTTCTGACCCCCGTCATCCCCGACTAATGCAAAATTTGACTCCAAGAGCTCAAGATGCGAGTTCAGCCTGTGTAGGAAAAACAAATCTCATAATGATGCTCTTTGTAAACGCAAAAACACAGTTAGTTTTTTTAATAAATGATTCTTGAAGCTTCGCATTGTGTGGATAATAATAATAACTAGAAATGAGTTTGTAACAAGCAAACACTGGGGTTTCGGTTATGTTTTGAATAATAAACTTTGAATTAATGTATTATTAGACACCTGATGAAATGAATAGTTCAAGGACTCTCCACGAGCGAGAAGGCGCTATACAAGTTCGTCATTGTTGGTAGATACTGCCTTGTTAGATATAAACCATAGAAAGGTCCACGGATAAGTGAAGCAGTGAACCAAATGAATGAATGAAAGGACCAAAAGGTCGGAATGATGCCACGCGTGCAACGGAATGGCTGAGTGGTGTACAGACCATATGTAACATACGGTGAGCATTACGAGCAATGTGCACAGACACAGTGATCGTGCTCATTTCACGATACATTTACGGGTGTTTTTAAATCGGTAATATCGTCAAGAAATAAATAAAAAACACTCAAAAACAACTGCTGCTGGATCTAAGTTAGAGCACAGGCTTTCATTTGATGTATTGTTTGTGTCTTTTAAAGACTATAATTCCTGAGATCGAAAGATAACAAAATTTCACGTGTAAATGCTATGAGAACTGTTTGAATGGAAACATAATAAGAAAAACAATAAAAATCTTGACGAAAACAAAGGTGGTTTCGGCAGATAGCCGAAACCCCCAATAATTGTGTGGATAATAGGAAGTTACTGTTCCTAGTAAACTAGCGGGTACAACCATCCATGAATCTCTTTTTTTTTTGGGGGGGGGAGTGTTGGCTCTGAAAAGAGCCATTGGTTTGGTCTCAATACCAACAGGCTCCTAAAAGAAATTTACACAAGGTTGTCCCCACAACTCTACCGGCAATAGTTAATTCAAACAATAATAATCAACTATTTTGAATAATTGCATCTGGGTAATGAATGCTCCCAAGAATTTAGGGTTAACCATAGGCAGTGTCCAGGACAGATTAAATCAGCCAAATTTTCAAACTAAGTATTGACAGAGCCGATAACTGCCTTAATCTTCATAACGCATTTTTACTGGTGATATGACAGATAGAGAAAAAGCGCATTCTCATTATTCCCCCACAGCTGTTTATCTATTCATATATTCATATATACATCGTAACCCGGATCGAGCGCCCTCTAGTGGCGGCACAATTTTCAAATTTATCCAAGTAGATCATTCTACTCTTTGACGTCGGGAGAAAGACACTTCATTGCATGTCTTTGCTATTTCTCCAACAGATTGTAAATAAAGCCCAGAGGAAAGAGAGTGAGAATTTGTTTCCACATTACTTTCGATCTAAACCGGTCACAGTTACAACACACCACATGACCTGAAAATTATCTTTTATGATAGTTTCAGTTTTTACCAAAATAAAGTTTGGGGAGTCAGCTTTGAACTTGTGTATGCCTTGACTGCAGTCATTTTTTTGGAACTTTTATTTGCGACTTCTCATACATGTTTGCATATTGGCCGCATTTTGCGTGCATCGGCCCGAAACACTAGCCGGTGCATGGAGAGAACCCTATTGCTAAAGACAGTGCTACTCACCAGGCAGAGGAAAGTTTCTGATTTTTACTCTTGCCGCTGATATAGTTGAGTACATACGCCAAGATGCCCACAACCATCAATATTTCCATGTAGTAACTGTCCCAGTTATTACGCAAATGTACAGGGAGCTGTCAGAAGAAACAGAAATATGAAATCAGTTCCGTTCAACATGCATGTTGCACTACCTTGTCCATGCATGTATGCTACGTAAAAGTTAATATTTACTACATAATAAATCAGCTGAAAATATACCAGTCACTATTCCCTATTTGTGTTTTTTACAAATTGATTTGATTTTAAATAATGCTCTCCAGGAACGGCCACAAACCCGGGCCTTTATCATAATATTATACGACGCCACCGGTGGAACAAGGAACATAACCATAAATGACATACATCTTTGCATATGGGTGAGACATGCATCGACCCTACTGATTCCATCCGCAATTTAGGAATAAAATTTGATTCACATATGACAATGAGCAAGCAAGTTTCTAGCCTCTGCCAATCGACCAATTTTCAATTACCTAACATTAGGAGAACCAAACGGTACCTTGATAAGGATACTCTCCATCATGTTGTCAGAGCTTTAGTCCTCTCTCGTATTGACTATGGCAATCTCCTTTTATTTGGTGCCACGTCATATGAATTGGACAGAGTTCAACGATTACAAAATAGTGCAGCTCATTTAATATGTTCCACACCCTTGAGAGAACATATTACCCCATCACTTAGGGAACTTAATTGGCTACCTATTAGAGAACGTATTCATTTTAAGATTGCTCCTCTTGTTTTTAAATGCTTGAACAAAACTACTCCGCGATATATTTCCACTTTACTGTCAAATTACACTCCACCAAGATTTCTTCGGTCCACACTTGACATCACTCGCTTGAATGTTCCCCGAGCAAACAAAGTTCTAGGTCAAAAAGCTTTCAGTGTAGCTGGGCCAATGATTTGGAACAATCTTCCTTAGGGAATCTGTTAATTTATCTACATTTCGTAAAGCTCTTAAGACTCACCTTTTTCCATGTTAATTGCTTAAATGTGCGCTATGATCTTGATGGAATAGCGCCTTATAAATTTTAATTGTTATGTTATGTTATGTTATGACATGCCATTTAGGTACATGTAGCACTGGTACATGTATGCATCAATTAGTATGATGCTCATTGCACATGGACATTTTTTTGTTTTCGTGAAAAATGTCCACTGGTTTGCAACAGAAAGCAATTTTCAAGCCAGTTGGACCACCTGGGTAAAGCATTTAGAATACTGTAGGTGGGGAACACTGCAAGCAGACTTTTCATGTTACTGAGTAATCTTAAAAATAATTCGACCTCAAACCTCCAATATCCTCCTCTCCTACATGTGTGTCACTCCACACAAAATTGTTTAGACTTGACCCAGTGATAAGCAATTGTTATTTTGGCCTACTGCCCTAAGTCCTTCTGAATCCTCCATTTTGGCAAAGTGGATACAGAAGGATTTTGGAGGGGTTAGGAATAATAATAATAATAATATCAGGCCTGACTGGAAGCCTTTAAAGGATCTGTTTATGTTTTGGTAATGACTCTGCAGTAACGCTTCTCAGATTGTGTATTCCAATTGGAGATTATTCTTCCTGCGTGGACAAACCGCTCCAGATTTTCGGCGATATCTAAAAAACGCTACCAACTTTTGAAATGAAATTTTGACAGGTTAATTTAATGGTATATATCTACAACTATATAGGATTGAAACTAACCGTGGGTTCCAATTACCAAACGTATACAATCCCTTTAAATGTTCTGAATGTACCTTTGCAATTTCCAGGTCTGGTGTGTCAGACGGCCCCTTGCCTTTGAAGGGTTTCTCTCTCTCAAAGTTTTCAAATTCTTCTGTATCATGGAAGTGTTCAAATTCATCTTCATCCTGAAGTTAAAGAGATTCGTTAAAGAGGTTAGTTAGAGATTTGCTTAGGTTTAGAGTAGATTATTTTAGGTTAAAAATCATTGCCTTTTGGAAGACTAAAATTATTCCCAGACTCACGCTTTCAACAAAAACATTAGGCCTATACAACCAACCAAGAAATTTTTATTGAAATTCACCGATCAACCATTTCTGAAAAAACAATGGAAAATTGATATGTTTTACAGGATTTTTGGCCAGTTCACATAATATGCTTATTTTGATTGCGAAAAACAAAATAACCAAATTGATTTTATAGGAGGGTCTTTGATACTATTTCCTCGGCTTTGTGGCGTATCGTGGCCAAGTGGATAAGAACACCGGACTCAAGCTCTGGTGTTTCTGATCAGCAGAATGTGGGTTCGAGCCCTGGTCGTGACACTTGTGCAAGACATTTAACCATTATTGCTGTGTCAATCAGATGGGACATAAAGCCATAGGTCCCGTGTGTTGTGTTATGCACGTAAAAGAACCCAGTGCACTTATCGTAAAGAGAAGGGGTTCGTCCCGGTGTTCCTGGTTTGATCGGCAACATATTGCGCCACAGCACCTTGTAAACCATTGCATGGTGCTATCTTAAGGAAAAAGGTATCATACTTCAAAAACGAAGCTCCGCTTACCTTACAGGAAAAAAATACTGAGCGCTATGTGACGCCCATTGGGTGTGATAAAGCGCTATATAAGAACTACGTACAATTTAATTTAACTTATTTAGACAGAAATATCTTTCTGGAAGTTTGGTACTGGCATAATTGTTAAAACACTGGGACAACATTGGTAATTGACAAAGACCAGTATCCACACTTTCCGTAACCATATATGAAATAACAAACCAGTGAAAGTTTAAGCTCAATCTCTCTACACAGTCAGAATAAAATAGTGAAAAACCCATTATATGTTTTCACTGTTTCCAAACATCAGGTCCTTGATCTGCATGATGAAAACTAATTGTTTTTGCTAATTTCTCAAAAAATATGGCAATTCAAGCAAAAACATTTAGAGGGAAGTTTTCCACTATGACCATTGTTGTACAATAATGTGCAAATCTATGAACATTTATATTTGTCATTTGTATTGGACTTTCATTTAAAACCATAAACATTCTGAGCAAGCAGTGGTTTTTCAAATAGCTTTTTGAAGCAATGAACTAGCCATGCAGGACCACTTGAGCAGAATTTTGACTGATCCTCAGAAGTCTGGCATTGGTCAGCAGACAACTGTTAAGGAATGACATTTACATCAACGTTGAGAATGAGGAGATTGTACACCTGTTGTTTCAAAGAACCTTACCTCCACAATTCCATCATCATCATCTTCATCAAACTCCTTCTCAAAGGGTGCTTCAGCCTCGTTACCATCCTCAAAATCGTCTTCACCTCGCTCTGTCTCTACAACTCCGTCGTCTTCCTCCTCATCTCCAAGATCCTCAAACTCGGCAAACTCATTATCCTCGAGGTCAGCGCCGCGATGATTGGCTGCGCCAAGTACCACTGGGGCCAATAGCAGCGCAAATGCACAAAGTATGAAAAGGGAATGAGGAATCATGGTATCTGTATAAGAACAAAGACAGAATGAACACAGACATTAGAGGTATGGTCAAGTTTGTGGGTGCTGAGTTTGCTAGGCGCCGAGATTGTGGGTGCCGAGTTTACAAGGTGCCGAGTTTGTTGGTGCCGAATTTGCAAGGTGTCGAAGTGACCAGTTACAAGTGGTTACCACTGCCACCTACTGCCAAATGTGTTTTGTCAACTTGTAGTCTGGTGCTGAAACCTTAGATATTAAGTGGTTTGTGTAGTCTGGTACCTTAGATATTAAGTGGTACTTAAGCTCAACATGTGTTGGATACCAGGCAATATCGGCCTGTAGTCGACAAATCGGCCTCTAGCCGACGATGTTTAAATGAGTGATTGTCAGCTCGGAGGTTCTTCATTGCACAAAATCATTTTAATGCACTCGCCACACAATCATGCATATTTGTGAATAGTGGGGGGGGAAGGGGGATTCCGGCAACAAAAAAACTTGAGTTTTCATTCGAAAGATCATCACAGTTCCTGATGCTACTTATGTGGGGTTAGGCCGCTACTACGCTAGGGCTAAGATGCAGAGGGAGTCCAGCCTATTATTGGTACTATTTTATTTGTTATGGGCATGATGGGGCTACACTAGACCCAGTAACTGGGGCGCTGTACTCCTTTTTTGAAATTTTGACATTTTCGGTCGTACTAGCGCCCCAGCGTATCGAAGTATATTCCCCGAAGTTTCTTCAATTTAGACGGGTGCCTTGCCTCTACCGTGATAACAGGGCGGTTGAGGCAGGACACCCGTCTAAAATTGGACAGGTGTCCTGCCTCAACTTCGCTAATGAACGAGCCATTATTCAGGTTAAACGTACAGCTGACATATGAAGCCCATATAGCTGTAATAATAGTCATAAGTTTATCAAAACGTGTCAAAAATAATCGCCCAATTGCATCAAAACAAACGCACCACCGCCGCCTACTTGTAAGCCTTGATCAAGGCGTTGGAGTTTTTTTTCTCAATTTTATTTATTGTTTTCATTTTTATTTTATTTGCGCCGCGCTACCCACCCGAGCTACCAACCCGCCCGAGCTGTGTGCATGGTGTGTGTGTGTGCAGTACGGTATGCGCGTGCTCGTGTGAGCTGTATGCGTGTACTCACCGAATCAATGCCTTGACGGTTCTGTCTCGAAGCCAATGACTCATTACTATAATGCGCGTGAAAGGCGAGACCCCATTGGTCAGTGGCGGAAGTCTTGTTTACTCATTCTTATGAATATGCATGCAGTATCCAGATGTGGCTACTGCACTGGCGCGCCGGTTTGAATTTGGGAATACTTTGTTAAATAATATCTATCTGAAAATGTTGCGTATTCTCCTCAGCTGAGCGAGACAATGAGGGCATGGAAGGAATTAAACATGAGGTTGCGTGGATCAATTTGTTACATACATTACACACACCGTTTTCCAGCAGGAAGACGCTTTTCTGATGTGTTTTTTGTAACGACGTAAGGCCCGATTGACCATCTCCTGTCTCCATCTTGCATCATTAAACAGTGATTTAATCATTGTTGGTGCATTCATTGAAGGTAAAAATATACAAAACAAAGACCTCAATAAACTACATGTTGATTGTTTCATGAAGGCATATAGCTCTTTGCACTTTTTATATCATTTGGGTCGCCCCACTGAAAAAAGAGCTGCCTAACACCAAATTTTCCAAGTACACTCACTAGAACAGGGTAGCTAAAAATCTATTTCACATGTATCATGTGTGGCTGTATCATGTCAATTTTTGTTCAGCAGTAAATTCTTATAAGACCCTGTCTGAGAACAATTCAAAAGTGTGAAGACGGTGTCAGTGGCTGCACAGAGACGGACTTCGAGAGGACATGTCTGGAACACACAGATGCAGAAACTACATCAACTCCAGAATTAATAACCAAAAGAATGGTGAATGATCAGGGTAGTCCAATGAGGGAACTTGAGTGCAGCGCATAAAGCTCCAGGGGCCGCGCCCGGGTTCAACACTTGTGAGCTGACTGACCAGCCTCTCAGATTACCAGTCCAAAATGGCTGAGACAATGCTACACACAAACGCCATTAAGTCGGTAACTACTCACATCGCATCACATACAGCAAGCATGATATAAGGTCATAGTGAGAGAAGCTCGTGATTGGACGTCAAAATGAATAATTCATTTGCTTCCCATCCTGTGTTGTCTGCATAGGTCTGACGTAATATTTAAATATTCATGAGCTGCATACTAGCATATCCGAGAGCCCCCCATTTTCGTCCAATATTGGACGAAAATATCAAGAAACACATTAAACCCGGAAGTTACAGGGGAATACAGACCCGTCATCCGTCAAGGCTATCGGCCTGACGGCCTCCGCATGCGGAGAGTGGTACGACGAGTGCGGATGACCTGCGCACACAGTATGGTACGGGCGTCGTGCGACGTGATACATTACGCACAGTGTATACGGGTGTGTTTACGGCGTCTTTTTTTGAGTGAAAAATGCGACTGCCTTGATCAAGGCTAACATCGCTACTACTTCCTACTCATCATACACACATGGATTACCAATAGCACGTACATGTACGTACGGACGTACATGTACATGTACGTTACAGCCAGCCGGCCAGCCACTGTATTTTAACGGCACATTTCTACGCGACATTGCTTTGTTTTTAATCATTAATACAAACGTGAGGCACAATAATAATTTCAAATTTAGTATTAAGAGTAAACACTACAAACTATGATAAACAATTCAGAGACATCTTATACACTTAAGAATGATTAGAATTATACTTTACCAGGACAAAAGCGAAAGCATGAACTACTCCACGCATCGAGAATTAATAATTACAATACCAGCAATTTTATTGTAAGACAGATCGGTTCCCATACCACATTACACGACTTTATCATGCATGGAGCATGGAGCAATCAGGAACCCGTCTAAATTTTATTAAAACAGCGCCCTCTCGTGATGAACATTCATCCCCCTACCTCCCTCTCCTCCGACCAACTGTTCTCTAGCATTCTCGAGAAGACGATCAGCTGGCTATCTGTTCGAAAACCTGAAACCTAATTAGTTCCTATATAGGCTAACCACGCCCAACCCTGTTTGTTCTCATCAGTCGCCCTCATTCACACAAAAAAGCGCGATTGGGACCCACAACATTTGTTTTACATTGTCTTGATTTTCTCCGAGGGTCCTTGCTCTATGCTCCGAGAGCAAGAAAAATAGGCCCTATGTCTTTGTTATTCTTTCTGTTAGCCAGCTCTGATGGCATTTGTGACAATTGACGACATTATTAATATCATTTGCAAATCGGTTTGATAATTATTCGTCAGGTCAGTATGCATGTTGGTCGCTTCTGTATTCTTTAACCCTTTAGAGACCATTCATTTCTGTATAATCATCACAAAACGCCCAGACATTTGCATATATTGTTCATTTCTGTAATCAAACTTTTTCAGTAAAAATGTCAACAGAAATAACATGAAACAGAAAATTTAGTTTTGTATTTAGAAATTGGGATACTGTGTTAACATACTACATTGGAAAAATGTCATATCCGGACATGACTTTACGTTGACCTCTTTATGTGAATGGAAGTAGGTCAAACCTTGCGGTTGCTATGGGCAGTTTGGTACATGCCGCTTGTGGCCGCTCTGGTCTCCGGGTTAAAGAATATTGAAGTGTATTTTAGGAAAAGCCGCGGGGGAAAAACCATCCTGGATTGTAGACCCAGTAACGACCCAGTAACGACCGATAATGTCAAAATTCGAAATGTCAAAATTCGAAAAAACGAGTACAGCGCCCCAGTTACTGGGTCTACCTGGATTGCTATTTCGCCCGGGCAAGTTCTCGCCCGGCACGAAATCTGCCCGGGGATTTGGTGAACGGGCGCGAATAGACCCGTACCACCCGCGGGGGGGGGGGGGTGTTTACACCGCAGCGAGGGGTTTCGTACTGAAATACTGCCAATTCCTGTCTTGAGATGAGACTACAAACATGTATGCCTATAAAGGGAATAGGTTTACCATGGAGGTAGGAATGGTCAGGGTTAGGGTTAGAGTTAGAGTTTTTAGGGTTAGGGTTAGGGTTTAGGGTTACGTAGACGAAATTGACAGTGTTACAGTACAAAACCCCTCGCTGCGGTGTAAAAAAAGAAATAATGTCCGCGGGGGGGGGTGGGGGTACCCTATTTGCCAACAATTTGCCTACAGAGGGCGTTTTGTAGACTTGTGTTTGCATTCAAAGCAAAGTCTGACCATCGACGGTCTGACAAAAGCAAACAACTTGTGTGTGTGACAGCCGGGCCGGCCCCGACATTCATTCCTGAGACCATGGAGCTATGCTCCATGATGACTGATACAAAAGACTGTGGTAGGCCTAGTGTTACGTGCACTGTATGGCCGAACTTCGTACCTGCTAATTTGCAAAGTTGTGGTGCAATCTGCTGTTTGGGCCTTCTGATCTTGGGTGCAAAGATAGGTCAAAATAAAATTGCAACATTGGTTGCAATACGCATGCTGCATCTATACTACTGTGTGTTAGGCCTGTTCATTCTTTCAGTTGAACTGCCACGCTCGTCTTCGTCGTATCAACAACTGAACTGTTCGTCGGCTCGGCTGCTGGGTCTGCTTTTGTTGTCAAATATTTCGATATATGCCTACGCGTTAATTGAGGTAGGTGAGCGAAACTGTACTAAATACTACTAATCTGAAAGTTGCACTCCAGTCTCATTGGTGGACAGCTAGTCGACTGGAAAGTGGAAGTACCTTTGTTTTTGATTTTGAAACCAATTATTCAAAGGGAATCGCAAGTTCGAGTGGAACAATACAAACAAGTGCACGCATGTTGTCCTTTAAATTTGATCATGTTGTAGTTTAGTGAATGAATAGGGCCTATCAATAAATTAATATAAATAAATTATTTAAACAAAAAACATAATTCTGCCATGTAAAGGTATGCAGTATTTCAATCTGAAAAACCCATCTGTTTTTCAAAGCTTGATGATGACCTTTCTAAGATTAAGAATGACAATTATGTTACTAGGCCTATAGTATTTTGTTTTTATTGTCAAAACCGAGATGATAATGCTCCGCTCTCAAAAATCAGGTCTCCTTTGGATTTGATTACATGCTTTTGAATGCCTTATAATTAGCCCTGGTAGTGGTAGGCGTCAGTGTCTCTAAAAATACAGTGTGAACAAAATTTTAACTAATATTTTTTCATATTTTTACCTGATTTGAGAAGTTGAAATCCTGTTCATATATTCGTCATGTCCATAACTACACTTTTGATGGGTCCAAAAATAATAAATATATCCATGAATGACATTATTTCCGAAAATAAATCGCAGATCCACGCTAGCGTTTAAAACATCAATCAGGTACTGATTTTCATGTGGGCACGTGTGCACACCCCCATGCGCGAAATGCGTACATTGTAGCAACTCCATCGACTTTCATCAAGTAATTTCACCAGGTAATTTCATCAAATGTGCATCAAAGGATTCTGAAGGACTGGGGCCAGCAGGCCCAAACAACACCAGGGTCAGGCCCAAACAAAAGATGTTTTTCATTAAAAAAGTTTTCTGAAGCCTGTGTTGATGTGTTTTATTGAAGTCCAGTTCTTCTGAGCTCTTGGACCAAGGTTCCACTAAAAAAAAAAAAAATTAGCAAATTCCCCACGGCAAAAAGTCTATGCTTTCACAAAACACATCTCACTTTTCTTAAAGGAAGCACATTGACCTTTTTCTCAAGTACCCTGAATTGTTCAAGTATCCTGCATTGCTTTCTCAACAACTTCCTGTCTTTTATTAACAGCACTATGTTCAATCTGGATTGGGAGTGGTTCTGTGGGAAGAACAATACCGACTTGACGAAAGACCAATCAGAATGGACCAGCAATGCGTGTTTCATCAATGGCTTGACAGCACTCCCCCCTGTGACGTTTACAGTAGTCTCATCTCTAGTCTTACTCCTGACTCTATGCTTCTCCGAATCCAGGCGCTCCATCAAAACCAAGTACTTATTGCTCTATCCTGGACACACCGTTCGTTGGCTGGTTAGCTTGATTTCTCTCCTGGTACTGGCTGCAGGTGTCGGTGAGGGCGTCCTCACTGACGCAACTTACAGAGCGTGGCAGCAACCCACACAGCCGCATCTCTACGTTCCCGGTGCTGCATCATTAGTTGCAATGATACTTTCTCTTATCTACTACCATCACATGGAGTTATGGCAGACACCAATAATGTCTATCCCTCTTGTATGCTACTGGGCTACGGCCGTGGCAGGAGAGGGCATTCGCCTCGTTAACTTGAAACAATTAAACCTAATTGACGTTTACTTGTTGCGGTTTGATTCAACGATTATTATCCTGGTGTTCCTCTGCAGCCTGTTTCTCACTGAAATAAATCTAATAAGAATTAAAGTAAGTCTAAGTAAATGTTGATGTCAAAATATCAAGGCTAAAAGCTTTTAAAACTCTGTGATGTGGCATTGTTGTGGCCTTGAAGGGGTCCAGTGCATCGGACTCAAGTTCTGATGGCTGGATCATCAGCGTGTGGGTTCGATTTCCAATTATGACACTTATGTCCCTGAGCAAGGCACTTAACCATAATTGTTCTCTTAACCCAGGTGTATAAATGGGAACCTGAGAGGGCTGAGACAGTATTGTGTTAGATTAACCCCTTAGTGGTAATTTTAGCAGCTTGGGGTTGAATGCTCGGAAAAATTCCCATATCATCCCACCACTTTCTAAGTGATTTATTTGATTTTTTAATGATTGTTGGACTTCATTTCCCTTTTTAAAAATATTCCTTATGAGGAATTGGTAGCTAAAACGCTACATTTTGACCTTTAAAAATAAAAATTCAAGCGCACATTTCATAGTGTGGACAGAACTCTCGCACACTCGTACCCAAAGGAATTAAAACGGAGTGTAAGCAAGCAGCGTTGTGAAGACGTGGTGGCATGCTGCGGAAAATTATCCGAATGCTCCCCAGGGAGCTGAGAAAGTTTTTTTGGATGGTCTCAGTGTTCTCCAACCTATAGAAAAGACGTGGCGCACCGCCACGCTTTCTGAGGTGCGCGCCATGCCTTTATAATCACCGCCAAGCTTTAAAAAAAAAAAAAAAATGTTTTTTTTTTTTTTTTTTTTTTTTTTTTTTGAGCACACTTGTAACACGGAATTACAAGGTAAGAAAAAGAAATGTGGTCGGGCTACCGGACACATACGTTTCCTCTAGTGGGTGCCTAAGATAAATTGGTACCAATAAATTAAATTAAATTGGTTTTCATTTCAAGTAAGTGTTCAGAAAACCAGTATTTTACTTTGTGTTCTTAAAAACTGTAAAAATATTTCCTCAAAAAAGTCTGAGGAAAGTGACCAGGATTCACCTTAGAATGCACCACAGAGCATCTAGGATCAAAATTTTTCTCGGGGCCCTTGAGCGGGCCCCGGACCCCACGACGTAGGGGCTTCGCGCTTCGCATTACCCACTCACAGGTTTCACCACACCAAGCACCAACCTTTAATTTTCAAAGTTGGAGAACACTGGGTCTATATAGATGTATGCCTGATGAACAGGGACAATAATGTTGTAAAGCACCTTGGTCTAGCTACCAGGATGCTCTGTACAATGAATCAATAATTATTAGCATTGAAAAGCATTATGGAGGCATAACATGAAATCTGTTTTCTTCTTTTCTTCTTGATAAGTGCCATAGAAATTGAAAAACACTGAACACACCTTTGTGTGGTGGCAGGCCTGGAATTTCATCCTTGATAGGGCAAGGCCATTTTCATTTTACAAAGGGCACTTCCATTGGAGAATGTTGAAGTCTATTGGAGACTTTTGAAGGGGCAAGACAAGAGCAACGGAGCAATGGCCTGTGGTGGGCAGTTAACTTGATGCAATAGGGGCCTAATATGCGGAACTTGCTTAAATTGTTTATGCTTGAAATTCAATTCAATTCAATCATGTCAATTAATCATTATTATCCCCAAAAAGGGTAACTAAATGCTCACATACAGTAAAAACTTTGAAATATTAAAATAAAAACATGTAAAAAACAGTTCAAGCCCTATAGTACATACACCAAGTTAGTTTTTACAAAATTACCTTGAAAACACACTGCTTTTGAGAAACAAATGATATAGTCTGGATAAGAAAAAACACTTTCATTAACTGTTTGAAACTCCAATTTGTCCTTGTCATGTTTTTAAAAGATTTTCAGTCATAATGCTATTGTCACATAATTGAGAATTACAACACTTGGCAAAAAGTAGCCTTCACAAAGGCTCTTCACTCAAGGCTGGCTTGAGTTGGAACTTTTTCCGTCCATTTTTTTTTATGGAAATTTGATGGTGACTCAGAATAGTCTAATGGTGTTTGCTTTCTCTTTAGCAAAGCAATTCTCAATTCTGAATGAATATACATTGTATGTATGGCACAGTGGTACCAGAGTTTGCTAATCCGGAGGTTGCCGTACAAAAGTTTGCCCCAATTCTTGTGACAAAGTGTAACCCTGAAAAATGAGTCACTTAAAAAATAATAAAATCATGGAATTCAATGAGGAAGTGGAACAAAAATCTAAAGGTGAGTCGCATACTTTCCTTAGACAGCTTGGGCAAAGACAATAAAGTTGTACTGCAACAACAAATTGAACTTTGATCAACCTTTGAATACTAACAGTAAAACAAAATTTAAAGGGTCTGTATACGTTTGGTAATGACTCTGAAAATTAATGGCGATAAAAACCTACTTGGTTAGAAGTGCAGCAGCTTCGGATAGTATAATGAATTTTGAGAAACTTTTTACTTCAAAGTACTGCGGTTATGGAAAAAGAGATCACTTTTTATCCCAAAAAATTGATGAATCTGAGAAGCGTTATATTGTGTATTCCAATTGCAGATTATTCTACAATATTCTATTATATTTCGGTTAATATCTCAAAAACGCTACCACCTTTTGAAATAAATTTCCACAGGTTAGCTTTACGGTGTATATCTACAATAATATAAGATTGAAAAAAACAGTAGGTTCCAATTACCAAAGGTATACAATCCCTTTAAAGCCAAAACAAATGGAAACCAAAGATAACAATCAAGGTTACCAAAAAAACACAATCTAAGTACATGAAGTAAAAAAAACAAAAAAAACAGCACTAATAGTGAGTTACTCTGTAAGCACAATTCGAACAGGTGCCGATTTCACAAAGTTAAGATTGATCTTAACTGCGAATCAATCTTTTTTTACTTTTAGGTTGAACAAAGAGAAATTGACTAGAGTGTGACTTGAACCACTGAGAAAGAAAAGGGATGTTATGAGTTATAAGTGGGAAATATAAACAGTGAAAAAGTAATTGCTTTACAAACAGCAGCTTTTTCTACACCTGCCACAGTAGCAACTGTCTCTATAGTCTGAGGAAATTCAAATTTAAGCAGGAACTTGTGACTAATTATTAATTAATTAATTATTGTTGGTTTATTTCAATTCAAATTGTACAGTATGACAATCGATAGGTTGAATTGCAATTTACAGTGATACATTATAAACAAGACAAAAAACATAAATATAAAAGAAAACATTGCACTAAACAGAGGTTCATTAAAAACGGTTTTAAAAAAGGAGTTAAGAAAAACATTTGACAAGCATGACCAGACAAATCTCAATCCATTAAAAATAGATACAAAAAAAGAACAAAATAGGGCAGGATAAAACCTTACATTAGCCCCAGTCCAAATGATCATCGCTGCTTATTTAACATTTTAGCTAAGCTAGGAATACAACTGCTCTTGTACCTGTTGGTTCTGCATTTAACAGTAGTAAGGTGATTTGTGTTTCTTAAACCATTATTCCTAGTAGGTGGGAGCCAGTCCCAGAACCTGTTTGAACTAGGGATTGACTTGCCAAAATTGAGGGTCAACTTCTCAAGTCTCTGGGATATGGGAGAAATATTTATATCGTTACAAATCATCTCAAATGGGTGTTTCATACAGTAATCATATGTTAGAATAATGCGAAAAGCCTAGCAAATTACAGTACCAGACATGATTCTAATCTTACTTACAAAATGGCTTTTTCCAGGCCAGCATGCTGCCAGGGGGATTGTGCACTGTGTATTGCAGCATGCTGCCAGGGGGATTGTGCACTGTGTGTTGCAGCATGCTGCCAGGGGGATTGTGCACTGTGTCTTGCAGCATGCTGCCAGGGGGATTGTGCACTGTGTCTTGCAGCATGCTGCCAGGGGGATTGTGCACTGTGTGTTGCAGCATGCTGCCAGGGGATTGTGCACTGTGTCTTGCAGCATGCTGCCAGGGGATTGTGCACTGTGTCTTGCAGCATGCTGCCAGGGGATTGTGCACTGTGTCTTGCAGCATGCTGCCAGGGGATTGTGCACTGTGTCTTGCAGCATGCTGCCAGGGGATTGTGCACTGTGTCTTGCAGCATGCTGCCAGGGGGATTGTGCACTGTGTCTTGCAGCATGCTGCCAGGGGGATTGTGCACTGTGTCTTGCAGCATGCTGCCAGGGGGATTGTGCACTGTGTCTTGCAGCATGCTGCCAGGGGATTGTGCACTGTGTCTTGCAGCATGCTGCCAGGGGGATTGTGCGCTGTGTCTTGCAGCATGCTGCCAGAGGGATTGTGCATTGTGTCTTGCAGCATGCTGCCAGGGGGATTGTGCACTGTGTCTTGCCATTTTATTAAAATACCGCGCCCCAAAACTCTAGATTATTTGAAATGATTATTCGACAGGTCTTGTGCAAACGGAAAGTTGGTTACAAGTGCATTCACACTGAGCTCACTAACCCAAACATGCACTTCCTGAACGACTACGTCAATCTTCCTTCTTCTGTTACACTCTGGTGGATGAACTGGCTGTTTGCGAAGGGTTACAAGAAACCGCTGGAGATGACTGACTTGGGTGACATTCCAGAGCGCCACCAGGCACAAGACAATCACAAGAGATTCAAGGAAGCCTTTGAAATTGAGCAGGTGAGATCAAGTTAAAAATGAAATGTTTCGCATACATATGTAGCACTTCCTTTGAAATTCGCTCTGGACTGCGGCTTGATTGCTGGTTGCAGGTGTAAAAATTATTCAATTTTTCACAGAAATGTGCCGATGACCAGCACTCTGTTAACAGTTAATGCCGGATATTAATGGTCGGCGCGCAATTTATCCCTAGATGCATACAGGGAGACGTGATCTTTGTATTTTGGGTCACATTAGATGTTATCATGGTTATTGCAATTATATAATGTACTTTATAGTAGTTATGCTAACTTATCAGGACTCAATTTCATAGAGCCGCTTAAAGGGTCTCTATACTTATGGTAAAACACAAAACAGAAAAGCTCACAGATTTACATTAAACTTACAAGCTTCCCTTGAAATATTACTGGCTGAGGTGCTGTAGTTTTTGAGAAATGAGTAAAACAATTTTGATCTCATGAGTCGAAAACTCGATGTTTGAAAACAGTGAAAACACTTAAGGTTTTTCCCCACTTTTTTCTGGTGATTGCAATGACCGATTGAGCTTAAACTTTCACAGGTTTGTTGTTTCATGTTTATGTTGGGATACACCAAGTGAGGATACTGGTCTTTGAAATTTACCAAAAGTATAAACTCCCTTTAAGCAGAAAATATTGCTTAAACATGTTCTGCATAGCAAAGGGTAAGCAGGACACCAGTCACAGATTGTACATGTGACATGCTATTTTGGCTGGTAACCTTATTCTGGTAAGCATCATTTTGTTGTGCTTAGCTAATTTTTGTGCCTAAGCAGCTCTATGAAATTGGGCCCAGGATTCTGGTGTATTTGTGTGTTGGAAAATTTTAAGAAGAAGAAGAAAACGAAGATTAGGTTAATTGAATCACCAAGTGTGCTTTTCAGGCCGTAAGCTCAGGATTTTGTGGTATAGTGCCGTGAAATTGGGCCACTCGTATACTTTTTTTATTCTTTTTGATGTGGTCTATCGTGTCTAAAAAATGGTGGCTTCCCAAAAGACTGTGCAAGTCTCGCGCATATTCAAACTTCCGGGACCATTGTGGTCCCAACCATATGTAGTTTTACCTGGGCGGGGTTTTGTTTCGTCAATTATTTTAGTTTAACGTAGTTTATGGCCGTGAACATTATATATGATGTTTGGAATGTAATACTAATTGGTAAAAAATATGAAAGTAAAACCATTTCAACAAAATATCGAAGAAAACCCAAGAATAAGACTTGACCTCCGTTTCCGGTTACTTGTGAAAAATTAAGAATGCTGCCCAACTGACAGACAAGTTGTCATAAAACCTATGTGATAGACGCACACATTCGGGTGTTATTTGCAAATGGGGCTTCTAACAGTAAGCATCCTCGTCCCAAGTTTTAATTTTGTTTCAATGTTAATTTGAACAAATTATTTGTATTATACAAAAATGTATTTATAACAACTTGCTATGGGTATTTTTATTTTCAAAAGGAAGATTTAGTCTTTTCTCGTTTTCGATATGCGCAAAACTTGCACAGTCTATTCTGAAGCAGGTGCTGACGTCTAGTCACATACATCTTCATTGTATTTTATGTGTACAGGCCAGGGCACAGCGTAAGGGTACCAGACCATCCATGTGGAGGATCTACATAATGGTGTACGGGATTGTGATGCTGAAAGCCGGTATTCTAAAGTTACTCTACGACCTGCTGAACATCGTTGGGCCTTTATGTATTGGGGCTCTAACAGCTTATGTTGTTACACTCGCCTATCCTGATGAATCTGAGGTTTGTATCTCACCTCAATAACCCATTTGCGAGTTTGATATGAATAACATCTGGTACAATGACTTACTTAGTCACAAGTTACCGCTTAAATTTGAATTCCTCAGACTATGGAGACAGTTGCTATGTCAAATGGTTCGGGGCAAGCTTTTGTACAGCAACCTCCAGATGGGCAAGGCCTGTTACCATTGTGCCTTTTCAGTGATCTTTTCAGTCATATTTGGCTCCCAGATTTGTCAGCTGATATTTTTTCAAAATCTATAGGTTGGGAAAGATGTTTGAAGAAAGTTTATTCATGTTGGCAAAAGAACAAATCCTCAAATGTTTACTTAGGCTACACTGTGTTTTAGTTTTTTGAAAATGTTTGCAGAAAATGTCATCTAGGAGTTAAATGAATTTAACAAAACAATTAAAAACATCAGAATCACACAAATTCTCTGTTTTATAGTGTAATGAGGATTTCTTTATTCTTTATTTCATATTTTGCCATGTCAAAAAAAAAACACCACCAAAAACCGCACTCCCACCCCCACTTCCCACCCAAAAAGGACGATCGCCAATTTGTTTTTTACGTGGCTTTATGTTCACAGAGGTCGCAGGTGTAAGTCCCGCTCTAGTCAGTTTTTCTTTGCTCAACCCAAAATGGTTTTAAACAAATACCCATTCAGTTTCCCTTGTGGTTTTGATACTTGATATTTGAAATAAAAAGTTGCATCCCCTTAAGGTGATCCCTCTGCTGCCGCTTCCAAGGTTGTATTGTAGACTTGGGTGTGATCCTTGGCTGTATGGCAGTTACAGGTTGAATGGCTTCTAGATATTGATAAAATAGGGAGACCGCCAAAATATGGCCTGATAGTTCAGTTGGTCGATACATGTAGCCGGCACGCTAATCTGGAGGTCGCAGGTTCAAGTCCTGCTCTAGTCAATTTTTTTATTGTTCAACCCAAAGTTATTTTTAAAAATATCTTAATTACTATGATTTCTAATGTAAAACGACTACTCTAAATCCCCCCCCCATAAATAATAAAATGAGAAAATCTCATCAATCCTTGTCTTCATTTTGTTATTGATCTCTTCTTCAGATGGTGGAGCCACATTTCGTCACATTCAGGGAGTTTTTCGCCAACGGCTTCGTCTTGATTGCAGTCTTATTCCTTGTACTGGCCGTAAAGTCCAGCCTCTTCACCAGACACTTTCACTACGTCTACTTGGAAAGTGCAAATGTCCGTGCTGCACTTCAGGTACTTGCATGCATTAGATTATCTAGCCCGAGGACACAGGTTCAAAATCTCATTCTAATCACCAAATTTTGGCTAGATAGCTCGGTTGTCGGAGCACCAGCATGCAAATCGGGAGGTCGCAGGGTTAAATCCAGTTCTAGTCAAGTTCTGTGTTCACCAAAAAATCTATTTATAATATACCCAGTCAGTTTCCCCAGTGGTTTATAAAACTTGACTAAAAAATAAAAATTATTTAATTAATTTATTTGGCTTTCAGTTATGGCTGATTATTTGTAATACAGTTGAACATTGAGTCGAGTGGTACTTTCTTGAACCATTGTAAGACTTAAAGGCCCTGTACACTATTGGTGAGATCGAAAAACACAATGTTCACAGATTCACACATAACTTACATGATTTAAAGTAAGTGATGGTAGAAAGGGTTCCTTAAAATATTTCTGCCTAAAATGCTACCGTTTCTGAGAAACGAGTTAAACAATAGTTTTTATCACGCGCGATAATTTGAAAAAACAGAAAACACAGGTCTCTTTTCACTATTTTCTCGTGACCTCCATGACCAATTGAGCCCAAACTTTCACAGGTTTGTTTGTTCATGCATATGTTGAATCACACAAAATGTGGACACTGATTTTGAGCTGTTACCAAAAGTGTACGATACCTTTAAAGGCACTGTACACATTTGGTAATTGTCAAAGACCAGTATTCTCACTTGGTGTATCCCAACATATGCATAAAATAACAAGCCTGTGAAAATTTGGGCTCAATTGGTCATTGAAGTTGCAAGAAAATGATGAAAGAAAAAACAAATTTGTACAAATTTGTGCGCTTTCAGATAGGAATTAAAATTTCTTGCAAGAAGTTTTTATTATTTTAGTGAGAAATTTCCTCTTTCTCAAAAACTACGTTACTTCAGAGGGAGTCGTTTCCTACAATGTTTTATACTCTCAACAGCTCTCCGTTGCTTGTTACCAAGTAAGGATTTCTGGTAATATTTGTTTTGAGTCATTACCAAACGTGTATGATACCTTTAAAGCTTTACCTGATGTAAGAAGTCAGTAAAACATTAACATACAATAAAGGTAGTTCTGAGAAGAATTGTTTCAGAGACCACCTCTTCTGCCAAAACAGCAAAAGAGTGTATTTATCTCTTGTAAGCGAATTTCCTGAACACTGTCTGCGACTATTTTGTCAGCTCTGCTAATCCTGCACAATTCCATTAAATAAAACAATGACTGTCTCCAAATGTTAAGTTGTTGTTAAAAGGGCTCTTTTCAGAACCACCACAACTCATAAGAGACAGGTATGTGTTTCATTTTTTCATTTATTAATTCTGGTTGTGAAGCCAAGGACTCTCAGAAAAGTGAACTTAATCACTATACTAGCCAAGAAACCAATTGAGAGAAGACAAAGAAGGAAAATTCAGTGTTAGATGTGGGAGGAAAACCCCAGAGAAATACTCCAGGGAAAACCCACACAGTCAGGTAGGGACTGAAAACCCAATCCACATAGTGCCACGGTGGGATTCGAAACTGCAAACATTACTACATCGTATTTCTATTCGAAACTCACCCAGTTGCAACTTTATTTTGTAGACTATGGTGTTTGAGAAGGCATTGAGACTGTCTACCTTTGCCACCACAGGAGGCCAGATGACCATGGGACAGATTACGAACCATATGTCCAGTGATGCGGCCAACATTATGACCATGGTGCAGACGGTAAACTTATTGTGGTCTGGATCAATCAAGGTAGGTTTCAATTGGACACCTTTATAACAAAACTTATGATGCGCACATGTCCACCCTTAGAGTGCTCAAGGCACCTATAAGAATCCAATACAGAAACCTATACAAAAACTTACAAATACATTGCCTCCTTTGTGGCGTGTCGTGGCCGAGTGGATAAGAGCATCGGACTCGAGCTCTAGTGTTTCTGATCTGCAGAGTGTGGGTTCGAGTCTCGGTCATGACAATTGTGTCCTTAAGCAAGACACTTAACCATTATTGCTGCAACCTTCGGATGGGACGTACAGCCGTAGGTCCCGTGTGTTGTGTAATGCACATAAAAGAACCCAGTGCACTTATCGTAAAGAGAAGTGGTGTTCCTGGTCTGATCGGCAGCATATTGCGCCACAGCACCATGTAAACCATTACATGGTGCTATAAATGTATAGGCCTCATACTTCAAAAACGTAGCTCCACTTACCTAGCAGGAAAACATACTGAGCGCTTTGAGACGCCCATTGGGATGTGATAAAGCGCTATATAAGAACCAAGTATTATTATTACTGTTATTTAATACATACATGGAAAATGACAATAAAAATGCAATTACAATGAGCGAGAAAAGGCCAGAGACATCAAATGTGTTTTGAGTTAAAATTTAAAAGTACTTAAGCAACTAAATGTTTTTAGTTGCAGCGATAAGTAATTCCACAAATGAGGAGCAACTGTTGCAAACACCCTGTCCCCCTAACTTGCTTTGGAACAAGGCTAAAAAAGTTAAGGAGCTCTAGATAATTGTAGACCAGGACGAGCGACAGAGTGAGAATGAATGAGCCAAGAAATGTAGCCAGGGGTAAGGTCATTGAGGGCACGATAACTTAACAAAAACAATTTGTTAGAAATTCTTTCTGGAACAGGAAGCCAATGAAGAGAGTTTAATACAGGTGTAATATTGGACGATCGTCTTGTATTTGTTGCAAGACGTGCTTCAGAATTTTGACCCCGCTGTAATCAATTTATTTGTTTTTAATTTGATTGTTGCCTTGGGGCACTAGGTTGCTGGAGACACACTGGATAATATCGCACAAGTCTTGCGCGTATTTGATTTCTGTTTGGAACCTTGTGTTCCCATGCACACTTTAATAGTTATTTGTGTGAAGAAAACAAAATCGCACACCTTATGTTCAACCACGTTCAAATAATAGTCTGTTTTACAGTAGATTTAGCAGTTAAGTTTGCTGCGACTTAAAAATCTATTAGAATGCCCACGTATGCTAACCACTGAGCGTTGCGTGCAATTTGACCTTTGGCAAAATGGCCCGAGGACAGGAATTGAAATTTCTTGCAAAAAGACAAGTTCTATAACAGTTTCTCCCTTTTTTTTTTACACACGCCACAACCATGCCACTTTTAAACGGCCATTTAAGACCCTGTCACCACTCTATTATTCGCTAAGTCGTAATATTGAATGTTGAACACATAACGTATATTTCATTTTATATATAATGTGTATATATTTTTATAGTCATAATATTGAATGTTGTACAAAGCATGCCGAATGGCCCTCCACACCTGTACTGGGAAACCAACGATTTCTGATGTTCTACTTTCAGATTGCTTTAATCCTTGTGTTGACGTACTTCCAAATTGGTGTATCAGCGCTCATCGGTGCCTCATGCTTTCTAATAGTTATACCCATCCAGGCTAAAGTTGGCGCCATCCTTGCCAGTAGACACAAGGCCATCTTGGTGAGTCGAATTTGGGGTTCATCTTTACCTGGGCTCAATTTCATAAAGCATGTAAGCACAAAAACTTGCTAAGCACAGAAATCTCTTGCCTAAGAAAAATAGGTGACCAGTCAAAATACCATACAGTTACCATTGCTGTGATTGGTACCCCACTAATTTCTTCCTTAGCAAAGAAATTTGCTTTGCAGAATTTTCTTCTAAACAGCTTTATGAAATTGGGACCTTATCAGCCCCCTCCCCCCCCCCAGCTCCCACCATTTTGTTTCATCTATGCATAGTTATCATATGGAGGCATATAAGGGAAATATTTGGAGGAAATGTGCCTTTGATGATACAAACATAGAATTGGGTACACAGTCAGAGTATGTGTGGCTAGAGGGCCATCGCAGATTTTTGAGGGTCCCTCGGTTTTATTATCAGAAAGATATAATAATATCATAAAGTTATTTCAAGAGTCTTCAAAGTTGTAATTTTCTTGACTTTGACAGTATTTCATACCACTGTATTTCTCTTGAGTTGCGTGTCTTGGCTGAGCGGATAAGAACACCGAACTCAAGCTCTGGTGTTTCTGATCAGCAGAGTGTGGGTTCGAGTCCCGGTCTTGACACTTGTGTCCTTAAGAAAGACACTTAACTGTAATTGCTTCGTCCTTTGCACATGTTGGATGGGACATAAAGCCATAGGTCTCATGTGTTGTTATATGAAAAAAAAACTATCAATGCACATAAAAGACCCCAGTACACACTTATCGCTAAGAGAAGGGGTTCGCCCCGGTGTGTCTGGCAGTGCATTTATCTTCAATCATGAAACTTGCACTCAAGAAGAATAAGAAGAGGAACTGCACTGTATGAAATTCATAAGGTTTTAAATTAGATATTTAAGGTATGATACAGGATTGGTAATGGTAAAAAAACATTGTTGTTTAATTTTAGTCAGAAAGCTTACTGATTTTGAAGTTTATGCTACAACCATTTTTTCTGTGAAATGTTTCCCTCTGAAATGCAGTCATATTCGAGAAAACTGTATCTAACAACCTAAAAAGCGCAACAGCTGATTTTGGTTGTTACGACCAAAAAATAAGGACAATGTATTTACATGCTGAAAATTGTGCATGGTTTTTCACTATTTTCTCCAGATTCACAGAAACGATTAAGGCCAAATTTTCACAGGTTTTTATTTGATGTATATGGTTGATGACACAAAAAATGAACGCTGTCTTCGACAGTTTTGTCAGCTCTACCAATCCTGGTCAAGTTCGCGCAAGGACCAATGGTTGTTTATATTGACATTCGTAGAAGTTGAAGTACAGAAGTTGAAGTAGGAACGACTCTAGTCATGTTTGTATGTCAACGCGACCAGCGACTCAACTTGCGTTATCATTAACTGATAACTGGTCCTCTCTGCACTGTGCTATGAAAACGGCTATTGATAACCAGCCATGGGACCATGCCCGGTAGGCTGGTTCCAAATAGTCGACTAGTATAGTCCAACCATCAGCGACTAGACAAAGTTTGGGCTAACTTAGTCAAACTATGGTCAACGATAGTTCTTGTGTGAACTTGGCCCAGGTATAGTACCTTTAATCCCCCCCCCATCAATCGCCAATCATGTTGTTGTCTGTAAAATATTCATGATTAATTATTTCTAACTTCAAGCTTTGTGCGGATCAACGTCTTAAGCAAACCAATGAACTTCTCCAAGGAATCAAGCTATTGAAGATGTACGCATGGGAGCAACTCTACTGCGAATCTATAGAAGCTGTGAGGAATAAAGAGCTCGGCCATTTACTCCGGATAAATATATGCATTATTGTTTCAGGTAACTCGTAATTATTCACCATAGTTAGAAACCTTAGAAACTGAATAATAATAATACAAATAAAACGTTCTTATAAAGAGCATTGAACACAGAGTCCCAATGGGTTGTACAAAGTGATTAGATTTAGAATAAAAACAATAGTCCAAACGGAACAAATGGGTTTTCAGAATGGGAAAGAGGACTCTTGAGGGTGCTATTGTGACCTGTTTTGGGGGATTCGCCATTTGCAAAAAACGAATGAACAATTAATGTGTCCATATGATCAATAAATCACTAAAATAAATGGTGCATGAAAGGGTTAAATTGCATGATCCAGAGTTGCGTCTTTGATGGTTTGGGAGAGTTTTTTCCAAAGAGTGGAAGATGACGTAAAATAAGCACACTAGCCGTATGACTCTGTCGATGCAGATGATTAGGTAAGAGTACAAGGGTGCATGTTGAATAATTAGATTGTTTCCTTAAGTTTAAGAGGACTTATACACTTTTTCTACCGCAAATTTTTATATTTCTTTTTTGTAGTTTTCTTAACGCTGGGCTCTCCATTCTTGGTAATGTTTATGGTAAGTAAAAGTGTTTGTCAGTACAATTATGTAGTTTTTAGCTTTATTTGGTTTTGAGGGTATATGTGGATGAGGTTTGATGATAAGAAGACAATAGTCTCTTACTCAAGGACATTAAGTGCCATGACCGGGACTCGAACCCACACTCTGCTGATCAGACACACCAGAGCTTGAGTCCGATGCACTTACTTGTAACTGCTCGGCCATGACACTAACAATCAAGATCACAAGATGCAGTTGTTTAGGTAGTCCTGAATTTCAAAGGTGTAGAGTCTAGCAATCCCTGAGTTGTAGGTTATGGTGAGACAAATTTTCTCCTAAAATATTGTTACAAATGAGAAAATAGAATTAGCTGTTGCAAACTGCTTACCAACCAAAAGGACCTATGGTATAAATGCAAAAAATAGTTAATGGCCTGACGTTTCGACCCCAGCAGAGTCTTTCTCGAAGGCTAAATGACAACACAACACACATAAACAGGTATAATAATGTAACAGAAGCAGTCAAGTGAAAATACATGAGTCGAGAGTCGGAGAGAGGCAGAAAGCACACAGAAAAAGCAAGGGGTAAACAATGAATAAGGAGACAATGGGAGGGTTGGAGGGAAGACTCTGCTAGGGTCGAAACGTCAGGCCATTAACTAATTTTTGAAAATAAGGTTACGGTACCTCCTTCTGTAAATCTTAATATTTGTTCAATTAAGATGAAGTGTTAATTTGTAATTTTTAGCATCAACCGTTTATGAGAAAGATCATTGTTACTATTTTCAGGCGTTTAGCACATACACCCCTCTCACCGGCAAGCTTCTGACTCCCGATATAACTTTCTCTACTCTGGCACTCCTCAACGAGATAGCGATACCACTGTACAACATTCCCTTGTCACTGTCGGCCCTCGTCAGCGCGATCGTCAGCTCTCGGCGCTTGATGACATTCCTCTTGGCGCCTGAGGTAGAGGGGAGGCATAAAACATCACAGGTACAAGACGATCTTGAGCCCAAGGTCAAGATGCAGGTAAGACATTCTTAGAGGTAGGGTCACACCGGTCACACAGTTCCAAACAGGATACAGGAAGCTCTCAAATGATGGCTACAGATCGAAAAGGTCCATACCGTTAAATTTTGCAGTTACTTTCAACATTCACTGGAAGTCTTAAAAATGTTGTTTTTTGTAGTACGTGACGTAACTGTTGGGGAAAAGCCAATTGTACAGGGAATTTTTCAAATCACAGATGTGTCGTGCGTAGCGTGTCGTGGCCAAGTGGTCTTTTGCATTGGACTCAAGTCCTGATGGTTGAATCATCAGAGTGTGGGTTTGATTCCCGGCCATGACCCTTGTGTCCTTGAGCAAGGCACTTAACCATAATTGCTTCTCTCAACCCAGGTGTATAAATGAGAACCTGGGAGGGCTGAGACAGTATTGTGTTGGACTAACCCCTTAGCGCTAACCTGAACAGCTTTGGGTCGTATGCTCCCCAGGGAGTTTAGAAAGTTTGAGGAATGGTCTAAAAGTTTGCCCGATGAACAGGGATAATACCGTTGTAAAGCGCCTTGATCTGGCTACTAGGATATGTGCACAAGAACCAATTATTACTATTATTATTTCATTTTATCACAGCATGCAAAAGAAATATCACATTTTCCTTTGTGCCAGTAACTCCTGGAGTCGGGCTACGTCCCGTAGCCTTAGATATCAAGGGTCTTTCTCAGGATACTTGCTGTTCCCAAAAGCGCCCTCTTCTGTAACGGATCTACCCTCTATTTTTTCACTATTTCATCTAGATGTTTCCCCAGTCTTTGGGTATGGTGCCAAGTGCTCCAACCACCACAGGAACTACTTTCACTTTCACCTGCCAAATCTATAATTATTATTATTATAGAAGGGTACAGTAACCTGAATATCATTTAAGGTGAATTATTGTAACGTTTTTTTAAAACTTTTCACTCAACAGGGTTCAATTGGCACGCAAACTAACAACGAAGATTTGGATGGGAATGAATTGATAGAAATGAGTGGGATTTCCAAACCAGACTATGGTGAGAATGCATCCCATTGGAGTTCAAACTCACCAGCAGTAAAGGTAAACTTTATACCATATTTAACCATTGATAATCAAAGCGTGTCATGGCCGAGTGGTCTAGTTCACCGGACCCAAGCTCTGGTGTTTTTGGCAGCAGAGTGAGGGTTCGAATTCCGGTCATGACACTTGTGCCCTTGAGCAAGGCACTTAACCATAATTGCTTCATAAAAAGTTGGGAAGGTAGTGCATTCTGCTCTACCAGCCAGGCTCCTAGTTGATGATACCCATGCCTACATCCTTACGGACTGTGAAGGGGGCAACCCTGTTTCAGCACCAGGAGTAGGTGGCAACGTGCCCTTGGTGACAGTTGATTTGGGTCGATAGCCCAAATCAGTAAAGTGTTAGCCCTCACCTTGAAGTGGCCGTCCGGCCTTGTGATGTTAGGCGATCTCTCATAAAAAAATAAAAATAATAACAAACGCACTCTACAAAGCCTATCCAGTCACTATATTAAAGGAACTCATCATTATGGTTTATTTGTTGCTGAGGACCTGACAGTCTTCATTCATTGTCAAAATGTTTGTTGGAAGCGCAAAGCGTTTATTTGCAACGTCCAGTTTACGTGAAATTAAGTTTCAAATTGTATGCGCTTGAAGAATAATGCTTTTATCTGGTTGTGGCATGAGGACAAAGTGCCTGGCGAGTAGCCCCAGCAACTTAAAAAATCAATACCTCAAACCCACAACTCTCTAATTTCAATATGAATATCATCTTGTAGGTCTTATTATCATTAACTCTTTCAGTGCCAAGCTTTTTGAGGTTTTTCGAAATTCTTTTAAAAAAAAGAAAAAAAAAGTCTTTCTCACCAAATAAAATACATTTTGCTGATTTGTGTTGCCTTGGTACATCCCAAAGTCAATAGTATTTCTTGAGTGATAATGCCCTCTCGAGATAACATGTATATTATGGGTCGTACATGTACGATTGATGACACTTTTTGAGTACATAAAAAAGATTGTACATGTACAATAATGGTGCTTTCGGAATACATAAAAATAGATCGTACATGTACGACCTTGGCACTGAAAGAGTTAATACCTTTGGTCCAAACCGGAAGATCAGAATAAACTGATGCTTTGTTCAAAGTCTTTACTCACAATCGCAGAAAATTTTACTGAATTATGAATTCAAGTTTAGACTACAAGTAAAATCTTCTGTGAATTCACATTTTCTGAATTTAACCGAAACACCTGTGTGGGACACCTTGACACTGATTGTTTATTGCCTTCTTTGAATAGATCTCTAACGGGAATTTTTCCTGGGATCCTGAGAGCGAGTCGGCTCTGTTGGCCGATATTAACGTTGAGATACCTGCTGGTAAGCGGAACAAAATTATTGCCTGTCCACTGCAATGAGAAGAAGACACTTCTCTTTGTAGAGCCTAAAAGACAACACATTATGGGAAAGCTCCTTTAAAGAAAGAGGCCAGAATAATACATCCTTTTCAATTTTACCAACTCACACCTGTTATCTCCATGTAATTTCTTTTCCAAACAGTGGACTTTAATCTTTTATTTGGATCATGAACAAGCCAGCGGTGCAGCTGACTGCCCTGGGCAGAGTAACTGCTCATCCATTGAGTTTAATGACCCAAGTAATGACAATGTAAATACACTCACTCACTGTAAAGAATGTATACTTTCCAAGTTTTTGTGGCTAAACTCGGAAAATCTTTAATGGAGCTCCTGTAATGATTGGAAAACAGAAACATTGACAAATGAGATAAAACAGTCTGTGTATTATTTTACGTATCAAGTAATAAACCAGAAGAGAAAAAGGCTGGGTAAATAAAAAATAAAAATAAAAATAATAATAATAATAATAACAAAGACAAATTGACTAGAGCCGGACTTAAACCTGCGACCTCCGGTACGTTAATTCTAAGTAAGACGCTTAACCATTATTGCTTAGTCCTTTGGATGGAATGTAAATCCATAGGTCCCTTGTGTTGTGTAATGCACGTAAACAAAAACAGTGCACTTATCGTTAAGAGAAGGGGTTCGCCCCAGTGTTTTTGGGTACGTACATATAAAATATGTCTTGCAATTCAAACGTAATTCCACGAAACTTGTAGACAAAATGAGTGCTTTGAGACACCCTCGGAAGTAATAAAGCACTATATAACAACTGTGTATTATTATAATGATTGTTATAATATCATTATTAATTAAACTAACACGACCTAAATTCTTATTAAATTGTGATGTATTATAGGGAAGCTGACCATGGTGATAGGACAGGTCGGCAGTGGCAAATCATCTCTCTTGTCCGCCATCTTGGGTGAAATGGCAACGCTCTCTGGCCATGTTGAAATAAACCAGTAAGTGCTTCCATCTCAGGTGAGACAGTCTCTCAATAGACTGTGCAAGTCTCGCAAATATCGTAAACGAGAAAACAACTTGAACAAAGACTATATTTTTCTATGAAATCGAATCTTCTTTGCAAGTCACGCAAATATCGTAAATGAGAAAACAACTCGAACGAAGACTATATTTTTCTATAAAATCAAATCTTCTTTTTGAATTATATTTATACAAAAAATGGCGATTCAGATTCCTAATGCATTAAGGAGAATAGACTGTGCAAGTCTCGCGCATATCGAAAACGAGAAAAAAACTTGAACAAAGACTATATTTTTCTATGAAATCGAATCTTCTTTGCAAGTCTCGCAAATATCGTAAACGAGAAAACAACTCGAACGAAGACTATATTTTTCTATAAAATCAAATCTTTTTAAATTATATTTATACAAAAAAATTGCGATTCAGATTCCTAATGCATTAAGGAGAATAGACTGTGCAAGTCTCGCAAATATCGTAAACGAGAAAACAACTCGAACGAAGACTATATTTTTCTATAAAATCAAATCTTCTTTTAAATTATATTTATACAAAAATTGCGATTCAGATTCCTAATGCATTAAGGAGAAAAGACTGTGCAAGTCTCGCAAATATCGTAAACGAGAAAACAACTCGAACGAAGACTATATTTTTCTATAAAATCAAATCTTCTTTTTAAATTATATTTATACAAAAAAATTGCGATTCAGATTCCTAATGCATTAAGGAGAAAAGACTGTGCAAGTCTCGCAAATATCGTAAACGAGAAAACAACTCGAACGAAGACTATATTTTTCTATAAAATCAAATCTTCTTTTTAAATTATATTTATACAAAAAAAATTGCGATTCATATTCCCAATGCATTAAGGAGAATAGACTGTGCAAGTCTCGCGCATATCGAAAACGAGAAAAAAACTTGAACAAAGACTATATTTTTCTATGAAATCGAATCTTCTTTTAAAATTATATTTATACAAAATTCTTGAAAATACAAATACACATTGCAAGTTGTTAGAAATGAATTTACAATTTTTGTATGAAACAAATAATTTGTTCAAATTAACATTGAAACAAAAGTAAAACTCGGGACAAGGGTGGTAAACTATTGTTATGAATAAATGGGTAATTAATTTCCCTATGGGGCCTTTACAAGGCTTTTTGTCTAATTTGGCTTACAGGAATGATCTAAAAGTCTACCCTTAATAATTTAGATTAATGACAATTGTTTTGTTTTATACAGAGAAAATGGACAGATTGCTTTTGCCGCACAAAAACCATGGTTGCTGAATGCATCTTTAAAAGAAAATATTCTTTTCTCATCTGACTTTGAAAGAAAAAGGTAATTTGAATTGAAGTTGTTTGCCTAATTAAAAATTGTAATGAGACGCTGCAGTTCAGAGACTGGAGAGGACTTTGTGTTATGCTCAAATGACTTGTTGAAATCCTGGCATTCAAGGTACGCATTCCATTTAATTCTGGTTGTGAAGCCAAGGACTCTCAGAAAAGCGAACTTAATCACTATACTAGCCAAGAACCTAATGGAGAGAATACAAAGAAGGAAAATTCAGTCTTAGATGTGGGAGGAAAACCCCATAGATTTATTCCAGGGAAAACCTACGCAGTCAGGTAGGGAATGAAAAACCAATCCACATAGTGCCCCCAGTGGGATTCGAACCAGGGTCCTAGAGGTGGAGGGCGAGGAAAGATACCACTACACCAACCCAATTACCTAAAAGAGTTTGACATCTCCCAAGAGTTTGACATGGAGAGGGAATTTTAACCAATTGTGTCCAGGATTAAAGATCTTTTTCTTGTACCGTGCAGGATTATTTTCATTCAAAAAGCTATTCTGGTTTTTTTCTAGCCATCAATAACTTGTTTTGTCAATGAAACTCCATTTGGACACCCATTTAAAGGGATTGTATACGTTTGGTAATTGGAACCCACTGTTTGTTTCAATCATATTGTTGTAGATATATACCATAAAACTAACCTGTGTAGATATTGCCGAAAATGGAGAGGTTTGCCCACGCAGGAAGAATAATCTGCAATTGAAATACACAATCTGAGAAACGTTAATGCGGTAACGCTTCTCAGAGTCAAATTTTTGTGGATAAAAAGTGATACCTTTTTCCATAACCCAGTACTTCAAGGTGAAACGTTTCTCAAGTTGCAAGAAAGTAATGAAAGGAAAAAACACCCTTTCAGATGCCTAAGAAAGGCTTCAGGCCTGTAAGTCTTTTTCAGATTCAAATATTTTATTGAGAAATTACCTCTGTCTCAAAAACTACGTTAGTTTTTATGCTAATATACATTTTGAGTAATTACCAAACGTGTCCAGTGCCTTTAATACACATAGGTGTAAGGGTAAAAACAAATTATATTCTTTATCCCTGATGCAAAATTAACATCTATTAAACCACTTGTGTCTTCTATCAGGTATAACGATATATTGGAGGCCTGTGCACTTCAACCTGATATCTCTATTTTACCAGCCGGTGATGAGACGGAGATTGGGGAGAAAGGTATAAACCTGAGTGGTGGACAGAAACAGCGAGTTAGTGTCGCACGAACCATGTATGCAGACAGGGATATCATCATACTGGTAAGCATTACGGAAAAGCTCCATTAAAGAAAGAGGCCAGATTAATACATCCTTTTTGTCTTTACCAACTCACACCTGTTATCTCCATGTAATTCCTTTTCCAAACAGTGGACCCTTAATTTTCAATTGGACCATGAACATAAGCAAGTGGTGCTGCTGACTGCCCCAGGCAGATTAACTGCTCATCCATTGAGTTTAATGACCCAAGTAATGACAATGTAAACACACTCACTCACTAAAAAGGATGTGTAGTTTCTGAGTTTGGTGGCTAAACTTGGAAATACTTTTTATGGAGCTTTCCCATAATTAGTGTTGTACTTAAGGTAGGGTCAATTGTCAACGTAATGTCGATTTATTGGCAAAATGATAAAGAAGTATACATTAAAAGTCACATGTGAAAATTACAGCTGAATACAGTGTCTACTTGCTGAAAAAAACAGCAAAAACCAGTCACAGTATTTTCACAAGAATGTCAAATCCATCCTTGTATAGTGAGGTGACAGTGAGTACCAACCACATGGCCGCAGCATTCGCGGACGGACACCAACATGCAGAAATCTGAGAATTGATTCACGCATGAATCGTTTCTCAGATTCAAATGTTTTTTGGTGGACAAATTTTCCAAACCATATTACTTCGAAGGGAATCCTTTCTCAAAATAGTTTATACTATCAACAGCTGCAGTAAGTATTATGGTCATTCATTTTTTGAGTATTTACCAATCTATGACCCCATAGGGATCTTGTCAATATTTCCTAAGCGTTCCTCGAAGAAAGTCTGCAGCTTGCTGGTAAATTCCACATTGCCAAGGAATACTAGAAATCTTCAGACCTGTGTGCGCTCAAGTGCACAAAGGTTTAATGAGCTGCACGTGCCAAGTTCATTCTGTGTTTTATACAGTATCCTCAACTCAAGGCCATCAAATGACACTCAAGTTGAGGGCTTTTTTTACTCAATCGGTAGTTCAAAGTACTTAACCATGATTACTTCTCTCCACCTTGTAGTATAGTTTGGGTTTTAGATGAAAAATGGTTGTGAGTAAAATTCATCACACAAAGTGCCAGGATCTAGTGCTTTGTATATTCATAGCACAGGCAATTCAGAGTCGGGGACTGTGGATCTTGAGGCAGCACTAGGCTTTTTCTTTGAATGAATTTGTGTCTATTTCAACAGGATGACCCACTGTCGGCACTCGATGTCCATGTTGGTCGACAACTATTTGAAGAAGGCATTATAAAGCTACTTCTGAACAGACAGAAAACCGTGATTCTTGTTACCCATCAGCTGCAGTATCTGAACAGGGCTGATCTTGTAAGTTTGGACTCAAAATAATAATAATAATAATAATAATATCACAGTTTTATATATTACATGTATCCACCAATAAGGTGCTCAAGGGGCTAGAACAAAGAGAAACACTTTTTAAGACAGATTTTGATGTTTTAATGAGACCGATTTATGTAGAACCTTAAAAGAGTTTACAAGGTGCTGCGGCAAATTCAGCAGCCACTACCAGAAACACCGGGGCGAACTCCTTCTCTTAGCGATAAGTGTAACTAGGTTCTTTTAGGTGCATTACACAATACTCTGGACCTACGGCTTTACGTCTTATCCGAAGGCATAGTAATGATAAGTGTCATATTTAAGGACACAAGTGTCATGACCGGGACTCGAACCCACACTCTGCTGAACAGAAACACCAGAGCTTGGGTCGGCTGCACTTGACCGCTCAGCCTCAACACACCAATACCACAAGAGTCTTCTTACTCATTGAACAACTTTCAATAGTTAACTGTGGTTCACAACACTCTGAGTTGGTATTGTTCTGCATCAATAATTTTCAAGGGTTGGTTGAAAGACATGGATTTTGTATGATTAGTTGTCTTGTTTTTTCTTTGTGCAAGATAAGGTTTTCTTTGTGTAAGGAAATTCGCACAGGTCAATGTCATTCTGCTGTAAGGATACTGCCATTCTTGTATAAATTTTCAAAAAGACATTTATTAGACCTCGGTCACTGATTAAAGATGACTTTCAAGATGTCGCCCTTTCAAGGTTTTCAAATTTTTTTTGCAGCTTTTTCTAATGATATTTCTTCACAATACTTGAATTATTCTACAGCCAAATTATTCTTGTACAGGTTAATACTAATAATAATGAATACTTATAAAGCACACACATCCACCTAATCAAAGGCGCTCATGGCGCTACAAAAGAAACAACTTAACAAAAACAAAAAACAATATGCTACATGAATAATTATGAACAGTCTGACAAGCAGGAGAGTTATGCTCTGGTAAAGCAGGCTAAATTGTAGTAGTGAGTTTTGAGAGCCATTTTGAAAGAGCTGAGGGAAGTGCTAGGTTTATTTTTGATCCCGTTTTATCAGATACTAGAAATGAAAGATGGTCGCATTGCCGCCAAGGGGGACCTAGATGACATCATTAAAGCTGATCCTGAGATGTATGAAGAGATCAAACAGGTGGCAGCAGTGGGATGGGACGACAATCGTGCAGAAAGTGCCGAGAAAGAACGGCACATCTTGCAGCAAATGGTGTCCAAAATTTCAATTGGTACGTTGATCCTTTAACATGTCTTATATACGGCTCAATTGCATAAAGGCGTGTCGTGGCCGAGCTGATAAGAACACCGGACTCAAGCTCTGGTGTTTCTGATCAGCAGAGAGTGGGTTCGAGTCCCGGTCGTGACACTTGTGTCCTTAAGCAAGACACTTAACCATTATTGCTGCATCCTTCGGATGGGACATAAAGCCGTTGGTCTCTTGTGTTGTGTAATGCACGTAAAAGAACCCAGTGCATTTATCGTAAAGAGAAGGGGTTCGCCCCAGTGTTCCTGGTTTGATTGGCTGCATATTGCGCCACAGCACCTTGTAAACCATTACATGGTGCTTTAAAGGAATAGGTCTCATACTTTAACACGTAGTTCCGCATACCTTGCAGGAAAAAGTACTGAGCGCTTTGATACGCCTATCGGGTGTGATAAAGCGCTGTATAAGAACTCGGTATTATTATGATTATCATTACAAAGTCAGTAGGTCATGTGTAACTCATCATAGAATTAGTGATGGATGTGTCGGAACACACGCTCTGTGTGATTCTTGCACTTGATCCATGTGTCCAACTACGTAGAATGAATCGCTCTGGCAATAAGAATCCACACAAATTGTTTTTAAGTTTGTTTGTTTGTTTGTTTGTTTGTTTGTTTATTTCATTTGTACAACAACAAAATTACAAAAATATTGATTATAAAGTTATAACAAAAATTAAATATAAATTAAAGGTATCATACACGTTTGGTAATGACTCAAAACAAATATTAGCATAAAAACTTACTTGGTAACAAGCAACGGAGAGCTGTTGATAGTATAAAACATTGTAGGAAACGTCTCCCTCTGGAGTAACGTAGTTTTTGAGAAAGAGGTAATTTCTCACTAAAATAATAAAAACTTCTTGCAAGAAGTTTTTATTCCTATCTGAAAGCACACAAATTTGTACAACAAGGGTGTTTTTTCTTTCATAATTTTCTTGCAACTTCTATGACCAATTGAGCCCAAATTTTCACAGGCTTGTTATTTTATGCATATGTTGGGATACACCAAGTGAGAACACTGGTCTTTGACAATTACCAAACGTGTTCAGTGCCTTTAAGTACAAATGGGGGTTGCAACCAGAGGAGGTAAAACCCTCCTGTAATGGAGCACCCAAAATGCTGTGAAATGCTGCACTGGTTTAAAAAATGACAAATGTAATGTGTATGTAAGTTATAGTAACCCTAAATACAGCACTTTTTTTGAAGAAAATTACTGTAAAGAAAAATAAAGATGTGAACTTAAAAAAGTGTATATAAGTGGTCCTTTATGTTATTTATAATTTTTGATAGCTTTGTAATAAGTTTTTCTCTTACCGTCATTCATCCGAAATGATGATGATGCATTTTATTTGTTTCTCATTCTTCAGAGGATTTCAAAGAGAAAGGCAAAGGAAAGGGAGATCTTGTGGAGATGGAGGATATTGCACGTGGCGCCGTTTCGGCCAAGACTTATTTGTACTTGATGAGATGTATCGGATGGGGCTTATCTGCTCTAATTATTCTTGCTTTCGTCATGCACTCGGCCTTCGCTGTGTCAACAAACTTTTGGCTGTCCGGTTGGTCAGAAGCAGGTTTGTCCAACGAGGTAAGTTTGAGAAAGGGTGATATGGGTTGCTAGTGCGTATAGTGCTCGCCTCTTACCGCTGTGGCCCTGGTTTGATTCCCGGTCAGAGCTGTATGTGAGTAGAGTTGTGCGTTGGTTTTCTCCTGTGCCACAAGGGTTTTTCTCCGGGCCCTCCGGTTTTTACTCCCTCAGGAAAAATCAAACACTTTTCATCTCTGGCTGTGCTACGTGGACATTATGTGCTGATGTGGCTGGCTGCCAAAAGGCGCCTTTAAACGCCTGCAGCTCAACCGCGATGTAGCTGCGTCCTTTGCAATTCAGCTTCTCAGCCGGAGTAAGGATGTTTAGCCCCCCAAATTACTAATTTTTTCCATGTATTTTCCATCATTAAAATACTTAGATGCTATTGTATTTGATTCAAGGTCAACATTCTCTCTGCTATTATTTTCTTTATTTTTATTTCGTGATCGTGTGGTGCACAAATTAGTTTATGGAAGTGTGACAGGGATAAAACATGCCATCATTAATTTTTGGTTTTTATAAACTTCTCAGTCAAAACCTTTAAGAATTCTTTTAATATTCACATTAAATCAAGCACCCTCAATGTCGGGTTTCCAGGCACTCCCATCATTCCAATCCATGAAGACATCTCTAACATGTCGTTCATCAGGCATGTCGTGGCCGAGCGGTTAAGAGCACCGGGCTCTGGTAGTTCTGATCAGCAGATTGTGGGTTCGAGTCCTGGTCATGACACTTGTATCCTTGAGCAAGACGCTTTACCACAATTGCTTTGTCCTTGGGATGGGACATTAAGCCATAGGTCCCGTGTACTAGGATTGGTAGTGCATGTAAAAGAACCATGAACACTTATCGTGGAAGAGTAGGGGTTAACCTCGGTGTTTCTGGTTCACGTACAATAGCAAGCACTCTTGTTTACAGGTTTCCTCAGGCTTACGAGCTACAGTGATCAAGTTCACTTATGAGGCATAGTAATAATAATAATCACTGTCTTCATTTTACAGATATCAATCAAAGAGATTTACCGAATCTCAGAATAGTGTACAGACCCAAGAAATTAGTATCACATACTTATTCATATATGTATATTCGGTTTGCGGTAACACCATGTGTATATCTACTTTGCTGTGTAGATTTTTGTTTTCTGACGATGACTAGAGCAAGCTAGTTGAAAAGTTTAGACCAATTAAGAATTCACTCTGCGGCAGTGAAGTTAATAACGGGAAGTCCCCTCGATCCACAAAGCGAAAGTAGTAGTCCTGGTCGATTTCCTACCTTCCGCCCAGGTAGTAGTTAATAAGTAGGACAGTTCTTCTCAGAACTTGGTAGTCTCCCGAATTCCAAAATCTACTCCACGACAGTAGAATAAATAGCAAGACAAGTTCTCAAAGAACAAAAATCTACACAGCAAATTAGATGTTCACTTGGTGTTACCGCAAACCGAATATACCTTGATACCTCACCATGCAATGCCTCAAAACCCATACATTCATATATGGACAAGTGATAACATCATTTTTTCAAAAAACACTTTTTTTTCTTTTTGTATGCAGAGTCAAAGGTCACAAGAGGCATTCCTAGCTGGCTATGCAGCGTTATCGTTAGCCTCCGCAGTCAGCCAACTTTTATCGGTAGCAACAGTCATGTTGTTTTTATGGATTGCTGCGAAGCGTTTACATGCTAGAATGTTGAGGAACGTTATACGTGTGCCACTAAGGTAAGAACAGTATGCCTTTTTTTTTTTTTTTTTTTTTTTTTTTAATGAGAGATCGCCTAACATCACAAGGCCGGACGGCCACTTCTTCCGAAAGACCAAAACTGGGATCCCGGTCAGAAACCGGAATCCCGCTGGGATTTGTCTATCCCGTCGGGATCCAGGTTTAATTTTCTATTTGGTTGTTAATCTATGATGATTCTTGTAGGCAATATTCAGTATTAATTGGTGTTGTCGTTTTTCTTAACATTTTTCTATCGTGACTTGTTTTCTAGATTTTTTGATACCACTCTTATTGGACGAGTGCTTAACCGATTTTCAAATGATGTGCAGCAAGTTGATTTTGTAAGTGAAACTTTTCTTTGATGATTGAGACTTTGTATGAGATCTTGTTGTATGCAATAGCAATCACGCTTAAAGGGAAACATTGCATTGGATTGGGTGCTTTTGGCTATAAAAAGGGTTTGTTATGAAATGAATATGGTTGGAAAGATGTTTTAAAAGTAGAACATAAAGAAACGGTCATGCATGAAACGCTTCTCAGATTATGTATTCCAATTATGGATTATTCTTCCTGGGTGGACATAACCGCTCCAGATTTTTGGCAATATCTAAAAAACGCTACCCCTTTTTGAAAGGAAATTTTCACAGGTTAGTTTTATAGTATATATCTTCATTTATGTAGGATTAAAACAACCGAACGGTTTTATAAACCAAAGGTATACTTTACCTTTAAAGGGTGTGTACAACATTGGTAAGATTGAAAATATAAATGTTCACAGATTTGCATAAAAACTTACATTTAGATAGATTGTCATGGTGGAAAACTTCCCTTGAAATAGTTTTGCTTGAAATGCTATAGTTTTTAGGAAATGAGTAAAACAATAAGTCTTTATCACTGGTGATAAAATCCGATGTTTGAAAACAGTGAAAATATATAATGGGGTTTTTCACTATATTTCTCATGACTCCGAAGACCGATTTGGCTTAAACTTTCACAGGTTTGCTATTTCATGTATATTTTGGGCCACATCAAGTGTGGATACTGGTCTTTGACAATTACCAATGTTGTACATTTGCTTTAATTTTATATTGAATTATGTTGTAATTCAATGATTAAAGGCACTGGACACGTTTGGTAATTACTCAAAATATATATAAGCATAACAAATGACTTGGTAATGAGCAATGGAGAGCTGTTGATAGTATAAAACATTGTGAGAAACGACTCCCTTTGAAGTAACATAGTTTTTGAGAAAGAGGTAATTTCTCACTAAAATAATAAAAGACTTCTTGCAAGAAGTTTTTATTCCTAACTGAAAGCACACAAATTTGTACAACAAGGATGTTTTTTTCTTTCATCATTTTCTTGCAACTTCGATGACCAAATTTTCATAGGCTTGTTATTTTATGCATATGTTGGGATACACCAAGTGAGAACACTGGTCTTTGACAATTACCAAACGTGTTCAGTGCCTTTAAAGGCCATTTCACACGGGCATTTTACAGGAAACCGGTTCCAGGCAATCTCGAAGAAGAAAAGGCATTCTTATTTGATTGTTCGCATATTTTTCTCTGGGATCGTAAGACATTGTTTGAAATATTACTCATGCCCTGACGCATGCCTCAAAGTTCTCTCCAAGTTGCCTGTATAAAGTTTCCTCCTCTTGTGCCAAAGCCCTAAGAATTGTGCACTTTGTCAGAGTGTCGTTTTTAAATTTGTTTTTTGTTTTTGTTTTCTTCCTCTCTTGAAATGTTCTCAGAGGTTGGGTAACAATATGAATGGACTTCTGATCACGACGATGCAGTGTATATCCTCAGTGGTTGTTATCTCCATAGTGATGTACCTCTTCGTCATTTTCATCATCCCTATAGCTATCGTTTACCTCATCCTCCAGAAATACTTCCTTGCCTCATCCAGGTAAGATTTTAAGACATACCTTGAAGAGGAAGTGAAAGTGTCAAATTCTATTTGGTGATGTACTCATTTTTTAATAGATATAGTCCTCATGTGAGTGGGGAAAAAATTACAAGTCTCTTACCTCACGTTAAAATGGTGTAAATTGCCATGGCGTTCGATACCCTTCCAGTGCAAAATTTGTCAACATCCAAAACATCTGATAACATCATGCGTGCATTGCATAATTATTGAAAGCCTGAACATCTGACGTCACACTTCGAGGCTCGTGAATAATGCCAGATACTGGCCTTGAGCGCTTGGCAGGATCCTGCCAGATGTACATGTACCTTTGACCTCGCGCACATGCTACACTCATCACTTGTAGTGTGCGCTATCAGTCTCGTTTATGCATTATGCGTAGTGCGCAATCCTACAAAAATACACGCCAAGCAAAACGTGTTTACGGATAACGGTACGCAAACCGACTTCATGTGTTTTGCAAGGCATGTACTTTCATTTTCACGCATTGTGCACTACACATTGCGCACAACACATAAAGGACACATTCAGGCCGTACGCCTCATTTGCATGTCTATCCTGATACAATAAAGCCATTGGGTCTGTAACACCAGTGCCTGTCTTTATCCTTGAGGATAAAGACAGGGGACCAGTCAAAATTATTGACAGCATTAGATGACTCGGCAAACTCTAGGTGGCGCACTTTACTTATTTTGGAAGCCCCGAAAGACAGACAGATGTTCTTAAGTCTGCGTTGTTTGTCGCTAATCTTTCAGGGAGCTTCAACGATTAGAAAACACAAGTAAATCACCAGTGTTGGCTTACTTCTCAGAGAGTCTTGGAGGCCTGTCGACACTTCGTGCATACGGGTGAGCCCTTAGTCCAAAACAAAATAATTGTTTAATTGTCCATATAGGGTCCTCAAAAGGTTGGGACGGTCGTTCGATTTTATTTTTATATATGGATATTTATTTGAGATGATAAACTCTTTGGTATTAAAATATTAAGTCCAAACACAAAACACAACACTTTCACAGTATTTAACTCTTTTATTAAGTGTCTTTTCACACTAACAACTGTTCAACAAACAAGATTTTATGTTGTTGATGTTGAGATGAATGCTTTACCGGAGCTACCAGTCAGGAATGTATAAACACGTGGGTTGGTGAACTGCTTTATATTCAATATACTGTGTAATTTCTTCCTGTTTAAAAACATGTTGACAATTTTTTTTTTAGAATTTTAATTAAATAAAAATGATAATAATAATAATACTTAAAATTCAAAAACAAAAATAGGTCGCGTTGCAAATGACGCTAAGTTGGATGAGGACGAACAAACAATTTTTTATTTGTTTTGACTTATACATGAAATATCACAAATCTGAACTCATATTTTTAAAAAAATCCATTTCCGTCCACTTGGAAAGAAGCTTTTCCTGTAACATATTATTTCGTCTGTTATTATCAACCAATGAAAATGGATGGAAATGGATGTAGTTTATGGAAAAATTTGAGTTCACATGAGTTCACTTTGGTAATATTTGCTTTTCTTAGTGGTGTTTCTCAACAATTTGCGTGACTCCTTGCACAATGTGGAACGCACCTCCGCGTGTCTACCGTTTCCGACATTTTGGGAGTCAATTCCTTTGTGCACATTTGGACTCCAAAAATGGCGGACGGATAGGTGCGTGTAAAGCGCACTGCGCGTTGTGCAAGGGGTCAATTATTACAAGCGTTTCTTAGAGGACTGCTGTATTGACCACTCTCTATAGTCATCACATGCCTTTAGTCTTGGTGCAAGACGTTCTTACATAATTGTTTGTAAAACCGTGCATACTCAACACAAACATGCACAGCGCCACAATTCCACCAATAGAGGGCGTCCTCTGGGGTGATGATGGAATAAGTCAGGTTTTTGTAACAGCGTCTGCTGTCGTTCTTTTATTCATGATAGTCAGCCTCACTAGCATGGGCAGCGCGCCGTATCAATACCTCTCGTCACTAACCCCTGGAATGTACGCCCTGAAAAACAACGCTGATTGGCTCACCAAAAGTGACCAAATGCTTGTATGGCACTTACATGTAGTACGCGCATGTCAAAATGCAACTATTTTGACGTAATCCACTTCAAATGAATCTTGTTTTTACCAGTCACCCTAAACTGTATACAACAGACTTGTCACAAGATCAAAGAAGCTTGAAAGGGGAGCAGTTGCTCATTGACTTGATGCCTCGTTGATAGCACGCTCTGCGTACGTCTCTAACACAGAATGGATCAACCACAGGACTAATTAAAATATCCAATATATATTTGGATATTTCAAAGTCGCACTTCCAGGGGTTACGATCAAGCAAGGCATTCTGGGAAAAATGGCGTGGCGAGATCGTACACCACTGGGAACGAGGTTGCCACGATAGTGTGTGGATAGAGAGAATCGCGACAGCAGAGTGATAGTGAACAACAGCGTCTTAAACCAAGACTACATTGCCCTGTAAAAACTATTTAATGAGTAGTTTGTATTTGTTCCTCATTTGAGGACCTGTATTTGTTCCTCATTTGAGCAGACCATGCACTAACAACTGATGTGATATTTTGTTCTGCAGGTATGAGCAGAAGTTCTTCAGGAACATATTGAATCTGATCGATAAAAACACAGCAGCATTTATGTATGTCCACTCATCAATGCGATGGTTGGGATTTCGTCTGGTAAGGCTATTGTAGATTTGAAATATCAGTTTTTTCTATCCATTACATGAATTTTCCATTAACTAAAATCTCGGAATTCTACTCACGGTTTCACTGTGACTCTTATCAGCTGTTATCAGTAAAGTAGTTGTAATATAAACATTCACCCTGGAACCCACTTCCCAAAGGCCAGTGTTCCTGACCCACAGACCTACTTGCTGGTGTCAAATTACCAAAATAGTGAAGAGCAGAGAGAAAGTCCTGCTGTTTCTTATTCGATTTCTCAAGATATATTTGGTAAGTTTCTATGATTCAAAGTTGCTTCCATGATAACATTTAACACTGTTTTCCAATACTTTACATAATAATCAAGAACCTGTGAAACTTTATTGATATTTGTGTCAGTAAACTCACAGGCAGTGACACCCTAAACCCCTTTTTTCTGCTCATGAACTTTTGATCAAATAAGAAAGGTTGTCGAAATTCTGTCATAAAGCAAACTCGGGTCTGCTTTTAATGGGTGATTCACTTAATGTATGGATTATTTGCTATTTAGATTTTCTGTTGTCTTTGTGATTTTTTCTTCAAATCGCAGTTACTGGTTGAATGGCTTTGGACTGGCACTCTGAACAAAGATATTGACAAATTAGAGAGACCGCCAGCGTTAGGGCTACATAGCTCAGTTGGTAGAGCACTGGCATGTTAATCCGGATGTCGCTGGTTTAAATCCTGCTCTCGTCAATTTTTCTTTGTTGAACCCAAAATTCATTTAAATTGTCTTCAGTTTCCCATTTGGATGAAAACTGACTCTCAGTCATTGATCTCTGCAGGACTTCTTGGGCTCTCTACTCGTCTTCTTTGCCACTTTGTCAGCATTGATCGGTGCAGTTTTGTTTGGCATTGACCCCAGTCTGGTTGGACTTAGTGCAACGTATGCTCTTCAGGTTTGTACTCTTTTGATATTGGTGCAATATAGTAAAATCGTGCACCAACCATCATGAATAAAATGTTAATCCATAACTTTATGGCTTTTATGAATGGTCCAAAATTGTGCCCCTGGGGTTGTTAATAATAATAACTATTTTTTGTAAATTAACATTTTTTTCTATATTGTTTTGTACTCTCGGTTCAGACCTAACCTAGAGCACAAATAATAGACCCTTTCACATGCCTCATGCCAATGCATCCCGCTGAGCGCTCTGCGGTTTGACTGGCTGATTAATGTGGTATAAACAAACTTGCGGTTTTGGAGTGATCTGGAAGGTTTGGAGGTCTTTGTATTTAACTAAGATGTGTAGAGGAGTTGATTATAGTGAGCCATGTAGAGATACCCTGCTTGTTTTCCAGTAGATAGCAATCTAAGTCTCTGCAGTTTGTAAACTGTGAACTTCTTTCATGGTTTCTCTGACACCCAATTTCAAACAAGGTGAACTAACGGCGGCGGTAAAAAACCTTGTCCTGGACAGTACTTATCTGCTGGTTGTCCTAGACTAATTTTGACAACGTCCCTTAGCCTTTTTGGGAGTTGAGTTCCCTGTGTGTATGGCGACATCATTATCTTCACATGCAATTTGACTCCAAAAATTGCAGACCGTGGGCAGACAGTCTCCTGCGTGTATTAGGGTGGCATGGCCGAGCGGTTTAGAGCATCAAATTCAAGTTCTGATGGTTAAGTCATCAGGGTGTGGGTTCGAATCCCGGGCATGACACTTGTCCTTGAGCAAGACACTTAACTACAATTGCTTCTGCTCACCCAGGGGTATTAAATGGGTACATGTACCTGCGAGGGTAGAGGCTGACATTGAGTTTGACAAAGCCTTTGAAAGCGCCACTGCAGCCCAAGGGCTTTATATGTTATACTCTCTGGGGAGTTGAGAAAGATTAAAGGAATGTTATTGGCCCAATGACCAGGGCACAAATTTAAAGCGCATTGATATGTTATTGTAAAATGTGCTATATTAGAACTTGTTATTATTATTATTATCGGTGCAAGTGGTCAATACACTTGCTTTCATTTCACGTATATCATTTTCTTTGCATAGGTTTCCGTGTATCTGAATTATCTCGTGGTGAATCGAACCCTGGTTGAGATGCAGATGAACGCAGTAGAACGAATGCAGTACTTCACAGAAGTTGATACTGAAGACTACAGAGGTAAACTTCATTCACAACTCAAATAATTTTAAATAAAGTCCCTTTGGTGGCGAGAGATCTTGTCCCCAGGTTCTTTGTTGTAATGTTCTTTATTTCCACAACCATGCAGGTACAAAACCACCATCCAGTTGGCCCCAAAAAGGAGATATAAGAATAGAGGATATCTCAGTCCGCTATGCCACAGATCTTGATGCAGTCCTAACAGGTGTTTCAATTCACTGCAGGGCTGGTGAAAAGGTAACGACAGTGTAATTTCAGAACAGAGCTCATTTTTTTATAGAGCTGCTTAAAAGGGCACATTGCATTTGGATTGGGCGCTTTGGGCTATAAAAAGCATTTGTTTTGAAATGAACATATGGTTTGAAAGATATTTTACATAATGATTTACATAAACATCCCTTGAAATTGTTTGGTTTTCGAGTCCGCTATATTGTGGAACGAAATTTTTGACTCTACAAAATGGCGGACCATATGTTCCGCTGGTTGTATTTTAAGATGCATATTTATGGGTTTTTTGTTATCACTAGTCAGTAATTACAACACACTGTAGGCGTTTTTGTGCACTATGAACAATTCTTTAAAAGAATAAGGAGTAATTCCAAACTGCCAAATTTTGAGAGATTTGAAAGCAATGTGCCCCTTAAGCAGGAATTATTGCTTAACAATTTTCTGCTAAGCAAAAAGGAGCAGGATACCAGTCACAACTGGTACATGTGACATTGTATTTTGGCTGGTAACCTTATTCTGCTAAGCATAATTAGTTTGTGCTAAGGTACTTGTTGTGCTTAAGCAGCTCTGTGATATTGTGCCCATGGTCAAATTTCATAGGGCTGCTTTAGCAGAAATTGTGCGTAAAATTTTCTGCTAAGCAAAAATAAGCAGGATACCAGTCACAAATTGTACATGTGGCATGGTAATTTGGCTGGTAACCCTATTCTGAGTCACAAATTGTGCATGTGGCATGGTAATTTGGCTGGTAACCTTATTCTGGTAAGCATAATTTGTTTGTGCTTAGCTACTTGTGCTTTAAGCTGCTCTATAAGCCATCTTGAGATATGGCGGACACATTACTATAACACTGTTTGGTTTGGATAAATTTGTCTGTATACACCCAAATCCTACAGTGCACTCCTATAGTGTCCACCATATCTCAAAAAGGCTAATGAAATTGGGCCCTAGTTTGATAAACTAAGTGTCTAGTTTAATATCACACTAAACATAGTATTTAAATTTGTAAACTTGTTTTATGTTTAATAATATATAAAAATTGTTTTGCTTTCAATTTTTAGGGTTTATAACACTTTAAAAAAATATTATAAGTTATCACACAAGCGCGAGTGGTATACGGAAAAATATAGCGCTTCTGCGTCCCATATCCACCGAGGCCGAAGGCCGAGTTGGATATGGGACGCAGACGCGCTATATTTGTTCGTATTCCACGAGCGCACGTGTGATAACGTATTTATCTTCAAGCAAACTTGATGCGCAGTTAGAACACGCAATACGCAGGGTGTGATATAAGCCGTGCAATATAAGTTTATATCACACTCCTTGTTGCTATGGATCGACCAATCAGAATCGATTATTCAGGCCTGCTGGAAGATAAAGATATATATATATGTTTTCAATTTTCAGATTGGTATCTGTGGCCGAACAGGAAGTGGCAAATCCTCCCTGGCCTTAGCACTCCTAAGGGTTATTGACACTTTTGAAGGTAAACCAACATTGAGTCCACACAGCTTCTGAGTGACCACTCATTGCAAGAAGATCACATCCCCTACCCCTTAGACTTCCCGCATTCTCCTGAAGATGATCAGAGCATACGGAGCGAAACTTTGAGTTGTGAAACCACTGGTTCTTTTTCAGAACCACCACATCTCAAAGAGAGGTTTACACAGTTTTACCATAGACTTTACTAGATTAAACGGACACTGAGTCCACACAGCTTCCGAGTGATCACTCCGTGCAAGAAGGTCACATCCCCTACCCCTTAGACATGGGTCATTTATACCCTCAGTCTCCCCCTCCCTTTCCCAGGGTCAATCCCTCTGATTGCTGGCACTGGTTCTTTTCAGAACCACCACATCTCAAGAGGGATAATTACTACACAGTGTTACGACAGACACAGACAAAATGGCAATAGATAGTTTCCGACAAATTCCCTCTTTACAGGCAACTTGGGTTTTGGCGTCAAGTGTTCTTAATTTTCTACGCAGCCAAACGGTTAACTGACTAATCATCCAAGGAATTTGAAAAACTCCTGTGTGCCGCACAGGGTATTTACGCAAAATGCATAGTTGGGCTTTTAGAAATGATATCATTGCTTGTAAAGATGGCTGATTTTACGCTGTGTGATGTCAATTTGGGTTTGGGCTTTGAGCAGCGTTGAGCGATTTGATTTTTATTATTTTACCTCATTATTTCTGATAGGTTGTGTATTCATCGATGATATCGACATTAAGTCTGTACCTCTGACGTCACTCCGAGGTCAAATGTCTATTATCCCACAAGACCCTGTGCTTTTTACTGGATCAATAAGGTCAGTATAGACGAGGCTCAAACTTTACATTGGACCACTGGCCCGAGACCAGTGATGTCAGTGTCAGGCCAGTAAACTCAAGACAGGACAAGTCCGGTGGTCTTGTTTTTTTTACAATTCAACATCTTTGTCTCGAAAGGATGATGTTCATAAAACAGAAGAGATATAAATCTTCTCTCAGTGTTTTGTTTAAATAAAACAGTTTAGATGATAAAACTTCCCCCCAAATTCGAGCCCTGAAAACCGCCATGCTCTGACATTGCATTCAATTACTTAGTTTTAATCTCAAGTAAAAAAATCACATAATTTGAAAACATTGAAAGCATTTGCAGAGCTGCCAACTCTCCCTGATTCTGCAGAAAGTTCCCTGAAAATAAACCAATCTTTCCAAGTTCTGATGAAAAAAATTGAAAATCTCCCTGATTATGGAAAAATTTTCCTTGATTATGTTGAATGTAATTCTAAATATCTCCCTGATTGGTGTACACAATCTCCCTGATTGCAGATGCAAATGTTGGCAGCTCTGCATATGGTGGTTGTTCACTATTTTCACTTGACTCTGATAATGGATTAATAAGCTAACACTTTCACTGGTTTTTTTATTCATGTATATGTTGAATCACATAAATCGCAGAATCTTTTCCTACTGCCAATGTTATCCTGTGCTTTAACATTTTTCTTCTATTTTCAAAATACAAAATATTACCATACATGGCTGGTTATAGTTTTCACGTAAAATACCTTTTTTCAGGCACAATTTGGATCCAGAAGAGACGCTTTCGGACGATGACTTGTGGCATGCTCTGGAGATTTCACAAATGAAGCTTGTTGTTTCCAATCTCGATGGAGGATTAGGTAATAAAGAAAAAGAAATTTTGACCATTACAAACAACTTTTGCCATATGCTTCCACCGGCTCGGAACCCTTGTCCTGAATATTGTTTAAATAAATCAAAAGCCCCCCCCCCCCCCGAAAGAAAAGAAAACAAACAAACAAACAAACACCCACCCAATAATCACACAATCAAACACCCCAATTCCCCTCCCCCCCTCGTAATTATCGATCAAAAAATTAGGCCCCAACCTCAAGGTTTTGAAAAACTAAAAACACTTGACAATACTTTGACGTCATGTGTGGGATGTTGCTTTGTTATACCCCCATGCTGCAACAAAGCGGCTATACAAAACGGAGCTCCCACATATGACGTAACATGAGTGATGACGTACCAGGGCTTTTTCGCGAATCTTTCTGAAAAGCACAGGTAAAGGGCATTCAAAATTATTGTTTTTCACTTAATTAAAATTTGTTTAATCTCATGTGAACTCAATTTCTTCATTGATTGAAAACATTTTAAATGGATTTCAGCAAAGATCACTTGTTGCCGTTTTTCGTTCAAGTAGGTATTTTAAGACCTAAAAGACCTTTTAAGACCTTAAAAGTGCAACCACAACCTTCCTTGTTTTATCTATCGGACTAATACGGCTTTCTCTATCATTGTACAGATGCCAAGGTGACAGAGGGAGGAGAGAACTTCAGCGTTGGACAACGCCAGCTCTTTTGTTTAGCTCGGGCCTTCTTAAGAAAGTCCCGAATCCTCATCATGGATGAGGCAACTGCCTCCGTTGACATGGAAACAGTAAGTTAAAAAAACAATTGAAACAAGGGCCATTTGTTGAGCGGTCTTGAACAAATTTGATAGAGCTGCTTAAAGGGTCTGTATACGTTTTGTAATGACTCAAAAAATGAATGGCAATAAAAACTTACTTGGTAAGAAGTACAGCAGCTTTGGATAGTAGAATGCATTTTGAGAAATCTTTCACCTCGAAGTAATGTGGTTATGGAAAAAGATATCACTTTTTATCCCCAAAAATTTGAATCTGAGAAGCGTTACTGCAGTAGCGCTTCTCAGATTGTGTATTCCAATTGCAGATTATTCTTCCTGCTAGGGAAGGGGGCACTTCATAAGCCAAAGGGGAGGCTTGTGTTGAAATGGGCATGTCTACGCATTCAAACCGAGGATTTTAACAAAAGGGATCCGGGAAAATGACATACCGGGGACAGTGCTCTCTCCATTTGCGTGTACAAAACCAATGGGGACGTCGCTAAAAAAACTAAGTCCAAACAATGGGAGGGCATAGGGGCGTCCTTGATTTACATCATTCACAAATGTGTGCGCTTGTACAAGCAATACTAAAAAACATGTATCACTGGACCGCCATAAAATTTGGACCACACAAATAAACTAATAAACAAACTACCCATCAACCCAGAGGAACAGTCAGACCGACAGACGAACAAACGGGACACACTTTACACACCCCGATGTTTTTTGATCCCGTAATTCGAGGACTTGTCTTTGTTCTTTGTTCGGACCTGGGTTTGTTTGTGACATCTTTATTGGTTTTGTACACAAAGGTGAAACAGCGACGTCCTTGATCTGTCAAAACACTCGGTGTTTCAGTTTCAGTTCTCGGTTTCAGCAAGTAAACAACCCCTGCACACAAAAACACTTGGAAGAAATGTTACATTAGTGTTTCTATGTTTGATTCCAGGATAAACTACTACAAACAATTGTGGCTACTGCCTTTGCTGACCGAACTGTCCTAACAATAGCAGTAAGTATAAGTACCAGTCAGTAAATATTACTTTGTCGATCGACAAGGCCAAAAAGACAACTTTAAACTTGATAATTGAGACTCGTTATGTGCCAATGAGTACTGGTATCTTTTATGAGGGGAAAAAAACTCTTAACTGAACAGACCAGGCATCTGGACTCCAACGAGGCCATCGGATCCATGATTTAGTTAGTCTCACCCAGATTGCCTGGAACCTACTGAACCCCCAAACCCCCTCCCCTCCAAAATGACAGTGAAAAAATGCACAAATGAATGCACACACCTGCCCCCCCTTAAGAAAAATAAATACATAAATGTCCTAAGCCTGCTCCCCCCCCCCTCCCCCCCCAAAAAAAAAAAAGTGAATTTCTATTTACGCTACCCTGCTCTTGTTTGACAACAAAATACCAAGATACACTTACTTAAAGTCTTTCATTTGTATTTGTGCCAGAGAAGTTAGTCCTGTTCTCTTGTTTTTACCTCTCCTACAAAATAGCACCGCATCGCGACTATCAGGGCATCAGACAAAATTCTCGTCTTGGACGCTGGACATGTAGCAGAATTTGGGCCTCCTGACCAACTGCTTGCAAATGAGGAGGGAATGTTTTCAAGTTTAGTCGGGGATCACTGACAGCAGCGAAGTATCATTTTTACTACTGCTGGTAGAGATAAGTTTCTCATGGAGCCTTGGAGCTAGACATAGTCAACTCATGAAGATCTGTAGATACTATGTTATAACGGGGGACGGTGAAGTAGTTTGGTACAAAGTTTCATTTCCTGTCAAAATTAACTCCGGATACGGGGCCAGATTTCTTTGCACTGCTTACCACAAAATTCTGCTTTTACGGCTCCATGTAAATTGCAGAATGATGGACTACAAATTAATGCACACAGATGCCACTTTTCCGGATTTACCCGGATTAAAAATAAAAAAAACCTCAAAAACAAAATAATTTTTTATTTTTTTAAATAAATTCTGAATAAAGTTATAATTGTTTGGCCTCTAAAGCAAGTCCACTTTGCAATTAGCGATTTTCGCTGAAAATATTTGTTAATGTCGTAATTTTCCTCTTTTTACGGCTCGGTGAGTTGTATGCCTGACTTGAACTTAAGTGCTCGGCGGTGCTACTCTTTTTGGGAATTCAATGTTGGTATCTCTGCGATGATTGCTCTGCGATAATTTGTCACAATGGTTACCACTCATGAAATTCATTCAGTGGCTTTCTGCTTTTGTCTAAGGAAAAATAATTGTTAGGTTTTTTTTCGTTGCCACAGTGGCATCTCTGAGAAATTCAATCACAAATTACATTATTGGTCAGTGGCGGATTTAGGGATTCGCATATACCAGGGGCTGAGGTGGGTGCACATTTTAATATACTTGTTCAGCTGTTAGGCTCAAAGGCAGGATACACTTTAGGTAATTGTCAAAGACCAGTATCCTCTATTGGTGTATCCCAACATATGCATAAAATAACAAACGTGTGAAATTTTGGGCTCAATTGGTCATCGAAGTTGCAAGAAAATAATGACAGAAAAAAACACCCTTGGTGCATAGAATTGTGTACTTTCATATGCCTTAGAAAGGCTTCATGCCTGAAGCCTTTCTCAGATTCAAATTTTTCAGGGTGAAAATTACCTCTTTCCCTAATACTACACTTCTTCAAAGGGAGACGTTTCTCACAATGTTTTATCATACCAAAAGCTCTTCAGTGCTCCTTACCAAGTAAGTTTTTATGGTCATTAACTTGTAGAGTAATTACCAAAAGTACACCCTGCAGTTAACATCATGTAGAAATTACAATTTAAAATGTGACATTTTCTTTATCACTAGTTCAGATTTTGCCAGGAAGTGCCATGGAATGCTCACGGTCACTTTTTTATTATAAATTTTTAAAAGATTGTATTTTTTGCCAAATTCCACTTAGCAATTTAACATTTGTACGTGAAAGTACTGTTTTAATGGCGGGTTAACAAAGATTGAGCGGGATGTGTACCTGTGACCTCCGGGTTCACGCACCATTGCTCTACCAAGATTACAAGCAATGCATGTACTTATTCTAATATGATGTATAGTTAAACAGCTTTAAACATATTTTATGTGCATTATTTATAAACATAAATATAATTAAACAGATATATACAGTTACTTAACTAAAGGACTAAAAATGATGGAACAATGTGTTTGTTTATCTGTTTGGGTATTTGTATGATTTCTCAGGATTTTCTCAAAATCTCCTTGAGCGTTTTTAGTTTTCGTGAAAGAAGTTAAAGGGAACGTTGCCTTGGATTGGCACTTGGGGCTATAAAAAGCGTTTGAAAGTGTTCGTTATGATATGAATATGGTTGGAAAGATGTTTTAAAAATAGAATATAATAATCCACACACATTTTTTTGTTTTGCCTTTTTGTTGAGTCAATTATTTGGTTCTACAAAATGGAGGACCGTGTTAGTTCAAATAAAAGGAAAACAACACAATTTCGAGGCATATTTGTGTGGATCATTATATTCTACTTTAAATGATGTTATAGTAGTCCAAATACCCTCAGAAATACAGAAAAATGCCTGTTTCGGCAGCCATTTTTAATATTTGGCAAAATCCGACATCAAATGTCATCTGATGTCAAAAATCAGACCAGATTTGGTTTCTACATAATAGAAAACGTGCATCTTATGTATTGTTTCATGAAAAAGTCTCGGTATGCCCCTTCCTAAGACATCTTTCCAACCATATTTATTTCATAACGAACGCTTTTTATACCCCAAATGGTCCAATACGGGGGAAATGTGTCCTATAAGCTATTGTACATTTTTCTGCTACGGAGTTCGGTGAGAATCTGTCAACTTCCAGGGCCCAATTTCATAGAGCTGCTTAAAGGTATTATACACTTTTGGTATCAACTCAAAATCAGTGTCCACATTTTGTGTGATTCAACATATGCATGAACAAACAAACCCGTGAAAGTTTGAGCTTAATTGGTCATCGAGGTCACGAGAAAATAGTGAAAAGAGACCTTATGTGTTTTCTGTTTTTTCAAATTATCGCGCGTAATAAAAACTGTTGTTTTACTCATTTCTCAGAAACGATAGCATTTTAGGCAGAAATATTTTAAGGAACCCTTTCTACCATTACTTACTTTAAATCATGTAAGTTATGTGTGAATCTGTGAACATTGTGTTTTTCGATCTTACCAATAGTGTACAAGGCCTTTAAGCACAAAAAGTAGCTAAGCACAACAAAATTATGCTTTCCAGAATAATGTTACCAGCCAAACTACCATGTCTCATGTACAACTTGTGACTGGTATCCTGCTCATTTCTGCTAAGCAAACAATTGTTAAGCACTATTTTCTGCTTAAGCAGCTCTTGAAATTAGGCCCTGAACTGTAACATCTGGGAGGTTCTTGGTTTAGAATAAGGGGAACCCATCCAGGCGCACAAGCCATTTACAGTATTGTTCACATTCCTCAAATTTCGTCCCTAGTTTGTCTTTTTGTTTTTCATGTAGGCCTACGTGTATAGACTTGGCTTGAACATGGAGGTAGGAATCCTACCTCCATGGCTTGAAGCAGAACTGCCTTGATCGAAGCTCATAATTTGAAATTTATTGCTTTGTTTCGGCACGAAACACCCAAATAAAAAATAAACCAGAAACAGATTGCGGCTGCTTCATTGGAGTTTAATTGCCAAGGATGTTTTGTATAGACACCTCTCGATCGTCACATATCCCCCAGCCCCAGTGTACATTTTTTTAATGCATTTTCTTTGAAGACGAATTTGGGAGTCGTAGATGAAGGATCCGTAGATGAGCGTTAACAAATTTGGTGTCCCTACAAAGCTTCAATAACCTAAATACTTGGTCGCTCAAGGTTACCAATTTGGCTTCCAAATTAAACAGAGACAGTTTCATTTCGAAGCATTTTCCAATTTTTTTCATGGAAGCTGCCTTAATTTCTAAATTGGTGCTGCCGAATTTGGTGACAGTGAGTTGCTTCTTGGGTAGCTTCTTGGGTAGTACAGATTGTTGCGGCTAAACCTTTCTGCCACCATCTTGGTCATGTTCCCAGTACCCAATAACAGTCATGGATGCTAATATTCCTTGTACAAAAACGAACCAGACTATTTTTGTACCAGCCTCGGTTTGGGTACATTGATTTGAATGGGAGAAAATCAAGATGGCCGCACCGTGATAAAAGGACTACATTGGTCTCACCACATTGCTTTAACGCATGAAGGATACAGACTTGCGCAGCTTGACGGATCCCAATGTTCGAATACGCGCGAGACTTGCACAGTCTATTATTATGACATTTTAGTGTTCCCCTGCTTACGTCACGAATGGTGCGCCTGTAGACCTTATTACGGTTGATAAACAAACCGCGTTGGTTGGCATTGACGGCCGAATGTTAACAAAACATTCAGTCGTGTTAACAGATGTTGTGACCAAATTCAAAATTTCTACAAACTTTTTGTAAAAAAAGCATCCCATGATTGGTTGCTTTGTTTCAAAAAAATTCAACACTGTCGTTGAATTCTCATGTAACATTGTTACAAACTGTGGCTGTCTGTTTTTGCTTTGCATTTACGGCTTTCCATAATTTTCCAACCTTGATTGGCAAAAACTTGGGCTGTGACGTTGAAATAGAAAGGTTTATATGATCCCTTTGTAACTCTATCTTTATAAGGTAACCTTCTCTATATTCTTCGCGTTTTGGTCATTCAAGGCAACCAGTGAAGCGTTAATTTACACAAAGACCAATTATTGTCTGCGATAGTATAAATTTCTAACGTTCGCGCGCAGCCGAATTGGCGCCAGTATCGCCTGTAATTTTTGAACACGTGCGTATAATGGTATAACCTCACCTGGGAAATGCTAGACTTGGTTCAAGTCGGGTCTCGTGCTAATCGAGTCAGTAATCTATGAGTGTTGTAACGCGCGCCCTCTAAAGTAATTTATTTGCCAATCCAGTGAATTTTGGATCGCGACACCCGACTTGGTGAATCCGCCAGAAGTTTGTACACGGCCAATGGAGCTCATCTACCGATTTGGGTAGCAGCCAATGAGATTGCAGCATTCAGAATACATTACTGTTATGTACACTTTGACCTGAAAAATTGATAAATATTCAAGACTTCCTTGGAAACTCTGCCATACAACTTTGTTTTGAAAAATGGCGACTATTGGTGAAGGTACGATGTGCATTAAATGGTTGTTTAGAGTGGCCATGAATGGATGGTGGATGCTTTGGTTCTCAAACGTAAGGGCTCATCGTGTACCATGAACAAGGTCTTTAGATTCTGTCTTTCCGCCAGTATATCAATATTTAAGTGGGGTATTGTTCAGTTGTTAAAATCATAAGATATGACGACCGTTTGGGGCTCAACGGATCAGTTTTGCATTGACGCCGTGTGAATCTCGTGGGGCTCTGCGGAACGAACTGGCAGCGGGACCGGAAGGGTCGGGAGTCCGAGGGGATTGGAGAAGCATGCAGACCGGGGCAACGTGGTTGTCACACCCTCACATGTCTTTAAAAAATCAAAATATCAGCGGAAATTCTTCAAAACTTGGGAATGTATTTATTAAGAGTTTAGCTTGTTGAAGCATATTTTTTCATAATTTTTCTTCCCATAATTGGCAATTTATCCAAAATTTAAAATCACGTAATGTTTGTGGTTTAACGGTTCATTGTGCAGTAAGAACAGTCCATTGTTCCCCCTGCACAGAACCCCTCTTAAAAAATATATAGGCCTAAACATAAAACGGAAATTCGTCAACAAAGGGAAATCTATCTAAAAGAGTCTGGCTTATATTCATATATTCTTTCAAAATCGATTCTTACATCGCAGACATTTATTAACCTGAATGTAACGCCGTGGAGTTATTGTGAACACCTACTTGAGGGAGCCCTCATAAATTGAACTGATTTCATTGGTCAGCAGCGGACGCGTGTGTTGCTTATTTAAACTGTTGCATATGCATAATGAATAACTACATATCACGCAGGGGGGTGCCTCCTGGCAGATTCATCAAGTCGGACTTTCGAATCCAGTTGATTGGCACTTTCCTGGCGAGTGAGGGCGCACAACAAAGTGGTGAAATAAAGCTGCGATTCTGAGTTAAAGTGCATGCAGTGGATTAATCAGACGACGAAGGACTCGACGAAAGTTCGACTTGGGTCAAGTCTAGGGAAATGCATGTCAGGAATCTCTGTAAATCCATTGCCTATAAGTTGTATTCTTTAAGTAGGCATGCAATTAACAGTCGTTTACTTGACACGCCTTACAAGACGACTATTCAACCCTGCTTCGATTATGCGTGTTCTGTTTGGGGAAATTGTTCAAGGGCACTTATCAGACTGAAAAAAAGAGCTGCACGGGTTGTCTCCAACAATTTTGATTGTAATAAACTTTGCGGTGGAGACATTATAAATCAATTATCTTGGCAAACCCTAGAACAAAGAATGGATTTTTATTTAGCATGTCTATTTTAGAAATGTGTTCATGGACTTGCTCCAAGTCGACTATGTAACGACGTAGAAATGTACTTAATACAACCCTTTAAGTTTGCCGGTGCCAAAGTTTTGAACAATATTCCTTCCTCCATTCAAAGTTCCTCCTCCATTGCAATTTTTTAATTTTTATATAAGAAACTGTTCTTTAAGTAGTTTTACTTTTTATTTGTCTTTATTGTAGTCAGTTGTTTATGTTGGCCATTTATGTTTAACAGGACATGTAAAACAGCTTTTGCTGATCTTTTTATCCTGTAAAGATGTTGAAATAAATCAATCAATCAATCAATCAATAATCTTCTGCCACACCGGCATGACCAGACACGATGGTTGTGTCCATCAGCAAGACATACGCTCATCTTTTCTGTTCGGTTAAACCATAGAACATTTTAAGAAAGACCCGAAAACACTGCTCGTGAGTGATTATGTGTTACCCCCAAATTTGTCTGTTTCGCTTTGGATGCCCACTTTGAAGACCGGGGCTTTATCCATAATATAGGATCACCCACACACCGTAAAATTTGTTATGTTATCGGCGTACCTATATTGGCCAATTACTGGTAGAACTGTTCAAGAACAACATGCTGTGCGCACATTTTATTTGTTATGTATTTCTAATGTTAAAGGTATCGTACACGTTTGGTAATGACTCAAAACAAATATTAGCATAAAAACTTACTTGGTAACAAGCAACGGAGAGCTGTTGATAGTATAAAACATTGTTGGAAACGACTCCCTCTGAAGTAACGTAGTTTCTGAGAAAGAGGTAATTTCTCACTAAAATAATAAAAACTTCTTGCAAGAAGTTTTTATTCCTATCTGAGAAAATCACACAAATTTGTACAACAAGGGTGTTTTTTCTTTCATCATTTCCTTGCAACTTCGATGACCAGTTGAGCCCAAATTTTCACTGGCTTATCGTTTATGCATATGTTGGGATACACCAAGTGAGAACACTGGTCTTTGACAATTTCCAAACGTGTACAGTGCCTTTAACTAAGCGACATGAACTTTCTGTGCCGTTAAAATATTATGTTTATCAGCATTAATATATTATATTGTACATTGACTATAGACGGATTAACGAGGTGTACGCGACGCGCCTCCTAATTTCCAGAAAAGGGAATTAAAAGATGGGGGGGAAATAAACTCTTGCAGCTAAATTTGCTTTGCCTCGAAAGATAATCAAGAAAGAGTCATGTTCCCGGGGCCTTGTATCTTACCCGATTGCTCGCTTTGCGATTTTTTAAAGTTATAAGCGCTTGCTTGGCTGGTGTTTCATCGCCCGGGTAGTCTGAGGAGATGGCTGTCCATATCAGGTGTCTTTTGGCACCCCAAATTTTCTCGTTGGTTTTCTCATAGATCACGTTGTACCTTTCCATTGTTTCATCACCGTTTTACCTCTAATAAAGCGGCGTGATGACGTCAAATCCGGAAATCCTTATGTTCGACATGCGTAGTGCGTAATGCGTAGTGCGCGATCAAAATGAAAATACACGCCAACAAGCAATGCACATAATTTTTACGGACAGTGCAATAACGATACAACCTCGTCCCCAGGGTGTGTGGAGCAGTACGAGGTGTACGAGGTTGACCGCTCTCTCACCCTGGTATTGGACCATTTGCATATCCAAATTTTTGGGATACGTAGGCAAATTAGAATAGTCTGGCTGTGAACATGGTGAATACTGAATACACTTTTGTACACCAGTCGTTGTCCAATCAGGGTCCAAGTAAGGAGTTTCCCTCCCAGGGTTTACTATTGTAAACATGGTCTGGAAAGAAAGTAAACCATGGGAACGAGGTTGATAACGATAGTGATTATGTGCGGTGCTTGGCCGCTACTTTACGCATTGCGCACAACGCATGACGGACACACGGATTTCCGGTTTGGGAAGAGAATAGTCATTCCTATAAGTATATCAAGTATCATTACCTCTGTAGTTATATTGCAGTTCACACGGGTGAAACTTTCATCCGAATATAGGTCCCATCCATTTCAGTGAACTTAAAAAAATGTTTGATAGATTTTGCACACGCTTATACTTAAAAAAATTGTTTTGTTGTGTCCTTAGTTTTATGTTTGTGTATTCTGCCTATAGTTGTTGAAATGTGTTTTGTCCTTGGTTTATTATTAATGTGTTGTTGTGCCTGTCTTTTCAACCATTCTTCTCCTTTGAGTTTTGTTTTTGCCTTGTTGACAGACCATGAGTTGCCAAAGGTTGAAAGATACAGACATCTGATTCCTCACAATTATGTCAGGCCTTTTAAAAATCGCATACAGAAATAATTTAGTATTGTGCCGTTTGGCTAATGTTTCTTTTGTCAGAAATACATTTTGAGATTTCATGAATTATAATTAGCAAATTCGTGAAAATAAAGGGAAACAGATTACATAACGGTGTTCTTTCGGGGTTCTTTAGATGTTCTTTCCCCATATCCGGTACATTTCCCTTAATTTTCCTGGTTATCTTGTCATAGAGTGTCAAAGGTTGCACGTTAGGCCTATTTCCTCTTTCTATATTATTTGTTAACACACATTGCAACACACAATCTACTTGCGTTTTCGCTAAAAAGTGTATAATTCGTCATTATTTTGGAGGGGCAACCTCAATACCGCTCTTCGGCTTTCGAGGATCACTAGACAGCCAAACTGTGCCAATTTCATGACTGATTGGATCACGTCGGAGACAGAGAGGAAAACAGGTTTGTGTTTTGTCATAACTTTTGTACAAGGATTGCGGCCAGATGCATTAAAAACACCTACAGTGTGTTGTAATTAGTGAGTAGTGATTAAAAAAACATAAACTTGCCTCTGGAAATACTATCAGCGGAACACGGTCCGCCATTTTTTGTGGAGTCAATAATTTGGTTCTACAAAATAGCGGACCGTTTTCTTTCGTGAAGTTGCACAAAACACACACAATTTCAAGGGTCATTACGTGAATCATTATAATCAACTTTTAAAATATCTTTCCAACCATATGAATTTCATAACGCTTTTTATATAGTTAACTGTCGAAAATTATTTCTATAGGTTTGGTATTAATTTATTTATTTATTACATTTCTTAAAGGTACTGTACACGTTTGGTAATTACTCAAAATATATATTAGCATACAAACTTACTTGGTAACGAGCAACGGAGAGCTGATGATAGTATAACACATTGTGAGAAACGACTCCCTCTGAAGTAACGTAGTTTTTGAGAAAGAGGTAATTTCTCACTAATAATAAAAGACTTCTTGCAAGAAGCCTGTAATTATTCCTATCTGAAAGCACACAAATTTACAACAAGGGTGTTTTTTCTTTCATCATTTTCTTGCAACTTCAATGACCAATTCAGCCCAAATTTTCACAGGCTCGTTATTTTATATGCATATGTTGGGATACACTAAGTGAGAATACTGGTCTTTGACAATTACCAAACGTGTTCAGTGCCTTTAACCCAGTGTTTGCCCAAACATTTGGAACTGTTTGTATTTGGGGCCCTCCGATACTAATTTTACAAGAACAAAATTTACGTTAGACATTAGGTCCAAGGTATAACTTACTTTGATCACGAACACAAATAATCAGATACAAAACAGGACTATACAAAAACATTCAGGGGAAAACACGGGCAATTCCCATCGACTCCAATTTTCGTGGCAACATTAACCAACGCCGTACATCAGGTTAAGGTACTGGACACGTTTGGTAATTTTTCAAAATATATATTAGCATAAAAACTTACTTGGCAACGAGCAACGGAGAGCTGTTGATTGTATAAAACATTGTAGGAAACGACTCCCTCTGAAGTTACGTAGTTTTTGAGAAAGATGTAATTTTTCAATAAAATATTTGAATCTGAGAAAGACTTCAGGCCTGAAGCCTTTCTCAGGCATCTGAAAGCACACAACAAGGGTGTTTTTTCTTTCATTATTTTCTTGCAACTTCGATGACCAATTGAGCTCAAATTTTCACAGGTTTGTTATTATAGGCCTATGCATATGTTGGGATACACTAAGTGAGAATACTGGTCTTTGAAAATTATCAAAAGTATACACTACCTTTAAATAAGTTTAAGTTGTATAAAATACAGGGAAATGCTATATAGACATATACATGTAGTGATGGAACTGCCGAGTATAAGTTTGGTGAAACTCCATGAAGGACTTCGCGGTTGTCACATCTGGCAAATTGTTCCATCATTGAACCATTATAGCAAAAAACCTGTAATGATACGAACACGATTTGAGCTTTTATCTGTTATATAAGCAATCAATCTATGTGTTTTCAATCATTACCATTCGTGTATTTTTTGTTCAAAGGGGGAACTCCTATGATGGACGACATCGCACTTCAAGATTTGGCCTGTCAGTTAGGGCGGGAATGGCAGGCCCTTGGAGTAAATCTCGGCTTACAATGGGCACAAATCGAGCACATTAAGGCTGGTAATCCAATGCAAATGAAGAGTCAGATAATGGACATGCTTGTTACATGGCGACGGGGGCTGGGGCGAGACGCTGACCCCAAAAAGCTTTTGGTCAGTGGTTTAGATGCCGTTGGTCGTACTGACCTGGCAGGGAAAGTTGCCACATATAAATTAGTCGGTAAGTCTTTTATTGTGACCTTAAAGGCACTGAACACGTTTGGTAATTGTCAAAGACCAGTGTTCTCACTTGGTGTATCCGAACATATTTTTATGCATAAAATAACAAGCCTGTGAAAATTTGGGCTCAATTGGTCATCGAAGTTGCAAGAAAATGTTGAAAGAAAAAACACCCTTGTAGTACTTGTGTGCTTTCAGATAGGAATAAAAGGCTTCATGCAAGAAGTCTTTTATTATTTTAGTGAGAAATTACCTCTTTCTCAAAAACTACGTTACTTCAGAGGGAGTCGTTTCTCACAATGTTTTATACTATCAACAGCTCTCCGTTGCTCGTTACCAAGTCAGTTTTTATGTTAATATATATTTTGAGTAAATACCAAACGTGTACAGTGCCTTTAAAGGTAAATAACTATAGCCTACATGGTTGAGACTTTGAAGTCAAGTTAAATATAAAAACTGAGAAAATGAGTACGTTTCATTAGTGATCGGCCAAATTGCCTTAAAATCTCATAAAATTGTGTTGTTGTAGGAATATACTCCTCATCCTTTACGGTTCGCCATTTTGTGGAGGCGAAAATTAACTTGTTCCCACAAAATGTCATGAAATTAAACATAAAAAACACATTTTCAAGGGATGTGAATCATTATATTCTACTCTTAAAATTTATTTCCCACCATATTCATTACAAACGCCTTTTTAGCCCAAAGCGCCAAATCTGAACGCAACGTGCCCCTTTAACAATTTTCATTGTAATTTCTGTTAAAAAATCAGTTTCGATCAAGGAAAAACTTGTTGAGTTGTAAATGTACATAATTATCTACGTGTGCTATTATTTAAAGGCACTGAACACGTTTGGTAATTGTCAAAGACCAGTATTCTCACTTGGTGTATCCCAACATATGCATAAAATGACAAGCCTGTGAAAATTTGGGCTCAATTGGTCATTGAAGTTGCAGGAAAATGATGAAAGAAAAAACACCCTTGTTGTACCAATTTTTGGCTTTCAGATAGGAATAAAAGGCTTCTTGCAAGAAGTCTTTTATTATTTTAGTGAGAAATTACCTCTTTCTCAAAAACTACTTCAGAGGGAGTCGTTTCTCACGATGCTTTATACTATCAACAGCTCTCCGTTGCTCGTTACCAAGTACTGAGTTTTTATGCTAATAAATATTTTGAGTAATTACCAAACGTGTACATTGCCTTTAAACAGCTACTTGAGCGATTTTTTTTTTAACGGGAATGCTATAATGTGCTTGTTTATCATTTAAATGTAATTTTAATATTTGTGCATTTTTTCGAATTTTTTCGTAATTATCGATAATAAATAATAATAGGCCCCAACCTCAAGGTTTTGAAAAACTATACTTCTGCCGTTGATTATCTACGCCCAGAATAGTTAACTAGATCGATGGTTATAAATGCTGCACATTATTAAAGGTAAAAGTCATAGATTTGTTTTTGTCAACATAATGCTCATAATGACAAAATTATCAAGGAATACAATAAAAGTCACCTGTTAAAAATTTCAGCTTCATACAGTGTCTACTTGTTTAGAAAACAACAACAAACCGGCACAGTATTTTCATCAAAAACGACGAATCCATCCACGTTTTGCGAGGTGACAGCGGGTACCAACCGAATCTCTGGTCGCAGCATTCACGAACGGACACCAACCCTCAGAAATCTGAGAAACGATTCATGCATTGAATCGTTTCTCAGATTCAAACATGCTTTTGGGTGAGCAGTTATCCAAACCATTCGAAGGGAACCCTGTCCCAATTTAATTTATCTTATCAACAGCTGCAGTGCTTCTCACCATGTAAGTTTTTATGGCCATAATTGTTGGAGTATTTACCAATCTATGACCCTATATACCTTTATATGATCCCGGTCCCGCTCTTTTTAAAACAAGGTCGTAACAAAATACAAGGGTATCTTCATGTCCACGGCAATGTCTCACTCGTTCATAACAGCAAAAAGGAAGTTTTCAATCCAAATTAAAGACAATGTTTTCTTGTTCCAACAGACTCAAAGAATCGTACAGACGGGACGGATTTCGACCTGCGGGCATGCCAAGATGAACTGGTAGACTATTACTCGAACAACCTCTGCAAGGTTCGCATGCATCCGTTAATTCCATCTTTGATTCGAGACATGGGAAGTATATACACAGATGTGCAGATGGTCAATAGAACACACCCGTGCATGTATGAGCAGTCTGGAACTACAGAGTGCTCTTCACTGGAAGCCAAAATAAAAACAACAAACACGAAGTCCACCCTGCTAAGCCATCAAAATTTAGTCTCACTCGATGGCCGTGGGAGGTACAGAGTTCTGCTGACAGGTAAAACCGGATCAGGCAAATCAACCCTTCTTAAAAAGATAACGCACGACTGGAGTAACTTGACAACACTTGTTGATGTCGACCCTTCAAACCCCGAAGCAGGATGCCGCGTATCAGACTCTTCTCTCAAACCAGGGTCAACGTTATCGAAGTTCACGCTCCTCTTTACTCTTAAACTTAATCAGATGAGTGAAAACCCCAACCTAGTTGATGCAATCTTCGACCAGATTCTGTCGCGTGACACCAAGGTTTCGAAACTTGGTTTGAGAAACTACATCGAGAATCACCAGGATGAAGTGCTGTTCTTGTTGGACGGACTCGATGAGCTTCCGCCCAATGTTCTGGGTAAGACCGAGTCTACCGACAACTTGCAAGATGTACTTCTTTGCCGGGCACTGCGACATTCTTGTATTATCGTAACAAGCAAACATCACATCGCAAACCAGTTCTCTAAAATATATCCTCTCTTCGCAAGAGTTGAAACAACTGGTTTTGGATTACGGGGGAGAGAAGGGTACATTAACAAGTACTTTACGAATAATCAGACAGCTGCGAAACTTATTTCTGCCATACGTTCTTCTGTAACTCTTTCGAGTTTAAGTGAGATCCCACTTCTGCTACAGATGATTTGCCTGGTATGGGCAGACAGGAATTCACTGCCGGAGAGATTGACGGAGCTGTATGACAACGCAGTTAAGATTCTCCTAATGCATCATGATGGTAAGAAAGGGGACTCTCTACCTGGTAGGAGCGAACTACCTGATGGACTACTGAATAGATTGGGGCGTGTAGCATTGGAAGGATTACTGGACAAGGAAGGAGAAAGACTTGTTTTTCCCGCTGAAGACTTTCAGGAAAGAGATGCAGCCAAAGGCTGTGAAATTGGCCTGTTGGTGCCAGAAGATGAACCCAGGGGACTGGATGTGCAGTCCACGGTAGCCTTTTTACATGTAAGTTTTCAAGAGCTCTGTGCTGCTTCATACTTGGCAGATCTTTGCAAAACAGACAAGAAACGTTTCATCAGATACGTTTCCAAGTTCACCCAATTTACGATGATCAACTTTGAGTACCTTCTTCGTTTTTGTTGTGGCAAGAGCAAGAAAGCTGCACGGTCGATACTTTATCGCGCAAAGAAGCTCCAAAAACAGTGTGTGTTATACACAAAAAGGGAATTTCAGCGTCTGAGATTGATGTTTTACTTAGAGGCAAGGTCTAAGACATTGATAAGCCTCCTTTCAGATATTGTTTCATTTCCCTTCTTGGGAGGTGAACACCTCGTTGCAGCTCACTATTTTGTCCAAGGTAAGCAATCCCTTCCGAGAATGACAAGCTTAAGTGTCGAGTGCACCTCATCGGCAGAGAATTGCCTTGTTATGAACATTTTACATCGTACACCGAATTTGGAGACACTGGTGTGGGTCAACGGAGCAATGGATTCAGGTGAGGATGAAGGTTCGGTGGCAATTCCAATACTGAATATTCTAAGAACTGTGTGCTTCCGCCCCCTTAAATCACCTCTCTATCAAAGTTCATTGGTGCCTAATTTCATCCATCACCAGAACAACCTGTCTACAATCCATTTATCAGACGTCGATATGCACGATAAGGTATCTGTTTTCGAAACGCAAAGCCAAGTCCTCGAATGTCTACGCTTGATAAACTGTTACCTCAACTTGGAGGACATCAAGTCTTTATGCAGTGTCCTCTCTGATGCAAAGCACCTCATTGTCCTTGATCTGAGTGATAACAGTTTAAGCGGGATGCTTGATTTCATTATCCCTATCGTGCCGCGCTTGAAGGAACTCGCCTTGTCCAAGTGTGGTCTTCAGGACAGAGACAACGAATCCCTCGTTCGTGTGCTTGCAGCACCTGGCAATCTCCGTGTCCTACAACTGAGTCAGAATGGTATTCATGGATTGCTAGACACTGTAACTTCAAATGCTCCTGGTGTGCAGATCCTTCAAATATAGATTGCTACATCAGAGCTAAGGGAAATTACCGATCAGATTCGACAACAAGTTTGACCATAAGACAACAAAAAGGGAGAAGATTATAATGGGGAGAAAACAGAGCGTCGGCCTCATAATATTTTGTATCAAAATATTCTATAATTTATTATGATAAGACAGGTCCTGGAGCCCAATTAAAAGGGGGAAAGTGTAAAACAATTTCCCGACCTGGGGTTGTTGACTTCCAACTTGCGGTATTCTGGATGGCAAAGACCCTGAATTAGGGATATTTAGCATTTTGCACTGTATGCTGTGGGAGTTTATTTAGTGGGGTACGGGTGCAGCATGCACGTACACACCAACAACACGGAATCTACCATCGCCATCTTGAAAATGTACCCCAACATCCTTTTGTCAAAAGGAATATGAACTTAACAGTTCGTGAGCAACCATGTTTTTTCAACATTCTCCATATTTCACGACAAGTGGTGCGATTTACGGTTGAACGACAAAGATTGCGCGGTGTTCAAAATTTGCGCCAGAGCTACCCTGCGCAAATTTTAAAATCATGCAAGGAAACAAAGTTCGCGCAGTAAAAAAATGGCACACCGCGCGAAAAAAGGCCATCTTCAAAGATTGCGCCCAACAATTCCAGTATAAACCAACTCGAGGATTTAATGACCATATCAAAGATCTGAATATTGCGAGTTTCAAGTCGTAATAACAAGCATAGGGGCCAATCCATAGAACTGCATGCCTAAGCACAAAAAGTAGCTCAGCAAATTATGCTTACCGGAATAAGTTACCAGCCAAAATACCATGTAACATGTACTATCAGTGACTGGTATCCTGCTCATTTTGGTTGAGCAAAACATTATTAAGCAATATTTTTGCCTCAGCAGCTCTACGACATCGAGGCCAGGGCACAATTTCACTCACCATGTTAAAATAATGATTCACGTTGCCTTGGATTGGGCGATTTGGGCTACCGGTATAACAATTTAAAAAAGCGTTTGAAAGCGTTCCTTATGAAATGAATATGGTTGGAAAGATGTTTTAAAGGTGGAATAAAAAGATCCACACAAATACGCCTCGAAATTGTGTGGTTTTCCTTTTACTTCGTGAACTAACACTGTCCGCCATTTTGTAGAACCATTTTTTGGACTCCACAAAATGGCGGACCGTGTTAGTTCACGGAGTAAAAGGAAAAACCACACAATTATTTCGAGGCATGATGTTTATTTTGTGTGGATCAATATATTCTACTTTTAAAACACCTTTCCAACCATATTCATTTCATAACGAACGCTTTCAAACGCTTTTTGTAGCCCAAATTGCCCAATCCAAGGCAACGTTCCCTTTAATCATGGAGGTATTTTAAGCCCGGTTCGAAGCGAAGACGTTGAAACTTGCAATAATGACCTAATTTATCATTTTGTTCTGTTCAAGTGAGGTAATGTATTTTTTATTATAAATGTAAGTTGTCCTACTGGAGTCATGCCTCTAAGATGCGCTTGTTCAGCAAAACCTTTAAAGGCAGGCCATACCTTTGGTAACTATACTCCACAAATAAAATACCATAAAAAACTTACTTGGTAAGAAACACTGCAGGTACTCATAATGTATAACATTTTGAGAAACGATTCCCTTCAAAGGAAAGGTGGTTTTAGAGACAAAGATTCAAAAGCATTTCAATCTGAGAAACGTTTCTTAGATTGTGTATTCCCATTAGCGTGAACATTATTACCGCCCCAGATTTTCGGCGATATCTTAAAAACGCTACCACCTTTTCAAATGAAATTTTCACAGGTTAGTTTCATTGTTATGTACATTTATATTGAATTAAAACAATAGAATGGATCCAAAAACCACAGGTATACTTTGCCTTTAAAGCTTGACAATTTCGGGGCATCTCTTGAGTTCCCCAAACTTCGGTTTCATTTCATTTATTCTGGTTGTGAAGCCAAGGAATCCCAGAAAAGCGAACTTAATCACTGTATTAGCCAAGAACCCAATGGATAGAAGACAAGGAATACGAAGTGTCAGTTTTATTTATTATTAGTATAATACATATGATTATTTTATTTATGTCCGTTTATTTTTGGTTTAATTAGGTCTAATTGGTGGGGCTTTTTGTGTCTTACTCCCCCCTTTTTTTTTTCTTTTTTTTTTTTCTTTTTTTTTTTTTTTTTTGAGGGGGGGTCCCTTGGACCTGCCCTCCGATCATCACCAGGCAAGAGGTTATGGTGACACATAACTATTTTAAGGAAATGGCAAGCGGAAGGATGCATCTGAAAAGTAGGTCAAAGGTTATTCCGGTCTGGCAACATTTTTATCCGGTGGTTCTTTCTGTGGTAGCTTAAAGGCAGGGTGTACCTTTTGTAATTTCTCCACCAAGTTAATGACCATAAAACTATACTAAACAGCACTGGAGAGCTGTTGATATTACAAAACAAAACGACCTCCTTTGGCGTAATGTAGTTTAAAGGCAGTGGACACTATTGGTAATTACTCAAAATAATTATTAGCACAAAACCTTACTTGGTATCAAGTAATGGGGAGAGGTTGGTAGTATAAAACATTGTGAGAAACGGCTCCCTCTGAAGTGGAGTAGTTTTCGAGAAAGAAGTAATTTTCCACGAATTTGATTTCGAGACCTCAAGTTTAGAACTTGAGGTCTCGAAATCAAGCATCTGAAAGCACACAACTTCGTGTGACAAGGGTGTTTTTTCTTTCATAGTTATCTTGCAACTCCGACCACCGATCGAGCTCAAATTTCCAAAGGTTTGTTATTTTATGCATATGTTGAGATACATTAAGTGAGAAGACTGGTCTTTGACAATTACCAATAGTGTACACTGTCTTTAAGAGAAAGAGAACAGTTTTCAACCAACATTTTTAAATCTGAGGAAGGCTTCGGGCACGAAAATTTAATATTTGACAAGATGCGTGATCTTAAAAATACAATAGTTCTGGATTTTTTTAAATTCATATTTTGTTGTATAGTCCCTTTATAGGTCAAGTGTTGTTTTTGTTGCCCCCCCCCCTTTTTGAAAATGATATAATGAAGTAACCTTGCCTAAACTGTTAATACGGTAGCCTATTTTGCAAGTTTTGACTGGGCATCCACTTTACTATGTGCCATCTCCAGACTAATAGTTTTAACCTATTGTACTACTCCTCAAGTTGCAACCAAGAGGCTACTGTGTGTTTACTTACGATGATGCGCAGTGTCTGTAAAGCCCGTATCATTATACCTTGCTTTGAGCACTATAAATGTAAAAAAAACTACTATACAACAGCGACGATACTTTCTCTGGGCTTTCGCACGTTATCATTGACATCAACATTTTCCCCAAGTTTCAAGCCAACAATATAGTTTCATAATATTACACTTAATAATAATAAGCACAAGGACCATACCACAAATTTTTCAAATTCATGCCCAAGTTAAACTTTTAATTTCATTTTTAAAGTACAGTAATCTGATATAGATGATTGTTGTGTGACGCCACTTTCACAAACTAAAGGATTATTGGTATAGGATGTGGATATATATTGCCGCCCACTTATTCAAGGTTACGTCCATGCATCGCGGTCTAGTTGATTTATGGGAGTACAATTTCATTTGAGCCCGTTGATGTTACAGAAATATTTCCAGTAAAATTACAAGATCGATATGGATCAACACTGTGTCTATTTCTCTGTTTTTAGGCGAACGGAGGCTTGATTTGTCACCCCCAAAAGGCCAAAGCTCAGAGTTTCCGGTGGCTTCGCCCCATGGACCCCACCGGGGCTTCGCCCCTGGACCCCACCAGGGGCCGTAACACCGACCCCTTGACCCCACCCGTTACATTGTTTTGTAATGTAGGAAGTAATGCAGGAAGTTTGTCAATGTACAAATTTAAAAACAGTTTTAAGATTCATCGATAACAAAAAAGAGATGTAATTTAGGGATAAATTCATCGAAGACCCCGTTAACATACATGAATGATGTCCATCAGGGGGGGGGGGTCAGGGGGGGTCAGGGGGGTCAGGGGGGGTCAGGGTTGACGTGCGAGGGAGGGAGGGAGATTGTCGACGATTAAAAGCTGTGTGATTAAAGTAAGATTAATACATATATCATGTATGTTGAGATTATATTAGTGTTTATCGTTCTTTCTCTCTCTGAACCAGAGATGTTGAATATTTATAGCAAGGGGAGCTTTTATAGGCCATTCAGACATGCTAAAACCCAACAGCTTCAGGGGGCTCCGCCCACTGAACCCTTGCCAAGGGCTTCGTTCGCCCTTGGACCCCACCAGGGGCCCTTAAGCGGGTCCCTGGACCCCAAGCCATGTGCTCTGACTCTTGATGTTCCCCCCACATTTCAAGACAGTTGACGCCCATGCTTGGTAAAGAGCACTGGATGGAGAGTTGTTGATATAATAAAACATTCTAGAAACGTTCCCCTTTGAAGAAATGTATAGTTTTAGAGAAAGGGTGTAATTTTTCACCCCAAAATTTGAATCTGAGAATTCAGGCAGAGCCTTTCTCAGGCATCTGATAGCACACGCAACAAGGGTGTTTTTTCTTCATTATTTTTTTGCAACTTCGATGACCAATTGAGCCCAAGTTTTCACAGGTTTGTCATTTTATGAACATGTTGGGATACAAGTGAGGATACTGGTCTTTGACAATTCCAAAAGTACGGAAAATTTGTATGACCCATTATAATTTACTTGTAAATTGTTACGATCCTTGTGATACCTTTCACCAATCATGGGCCTCCCCACGCCACACCCCCTCCTGGGATAAGCGCTGTATCAGTAGGCCTATACCTTACCCCCACCCCCCGTTTGCCCAGTTTCTGTACACTATGGTTCCCCCACCCCTACACGCAATGAAATCCAATTCAAAGACTCATAAAATATTCCTCAACACACTAAATTTTATGGATCTGCAATGAATTGAAAAGATTGTCCCGTCCCGGGTGGGGTGTCATGCCAAAAAGGGTGAGACGGACAGAATCCGATCTACGACCACTTGAGGGCGCTCGTTCAGCGATATTTGCAGTTGGGTGGTGTCAACAAAAACAGGTCGGCACTCGGCACTGACTGAGCAGCAAGACTTTGGCACTTTATTTGTTGGACAGCTCAGCAAGTTTAAAGACACATTTTCGCTTTTATTTCCGATTGATGATTATGTACATTTATATAGCAGAAGTGGTGCTAGTGGGAGATTAGGTCTTTTAAAATTATCAAGTAAACGTTACTATCGTATCGTACCCCGCTGTAGCCCCATTAATAGTGCCAATTCTCTGGACTTCCTCCGATCCTTGGCCCTACGCCCACGTACCTCCAGGAGGTGACATTTGTTTTCGAAAAGAAACGCACGTTTTTATGCCGAGATTTTTTCCCCAGTTGTCACTTATTGTAGCTCATTTGTGGACAGCACATTAATTCGAAAAAGAGCTCACTCGTTTTGGTGTAATTTATGAAAAAAATCGGCGGCGTTACTGACACGGTTTGACTGCCCGGCTTCCGCGATTTTGCTTATGCGCTATGGTCTTGGTGCAAGACGTTTCTCGTTTACCTTCTACGCACAGCGCGGCCGACGACCCGCTCATTCAACTCGCCAATAGCGCGCGCCACGAACACCTGACTTTAGCCCACGAACCGCCCCCGCGCGCTATTGGCGAGTTGAATGAGCGGGTCGTCGGCCGCGCTGTGCGTGAAAGGTAAACGAGAAACGTCTTGCACCAAGACCATAGCGCATAAGCAAAATCGCGGAAGCCGGGCAGTCAAACCGTGTCAGTAACGCCGCCGATTTTCTTCATAAATTACACCAAAACGAGTGAGCTCTTTTTCGAATTAATGTGCTGTCCACAAATGAGCTACAATAAGTGACAACTGGGGAAAAAATCTCGGCATAAAAACGCGAGTTTCTTTTCGAAAACAAATGTCACCTCCTGGAGGTACGTGGGCGTAGGGCCAAGGATCGGAGGAAGTCCAGAGAATTGGCACTATTAATGGGGCTAACCCCGCTGTAACCGCCGTGTGTGACCGTGTAGGTAAGTTTTGTTTTCACGTCTACAACAATCCAGTTAGTCCAAGGTAATTCATTAACGTCAGTTGAAATTGCAGTGGTTATATTTCAGATAAACTACACTCGGTCACAGTGTGTATCACTATCACCATCACTCTGTTAAGTATCTAGCCCCATCTCATCTGTAGTGTGGCACTGTGTTTGACAAAAATTGGTTTGACAATCTGGCTGAATCTGGATAATTCCTAGCCCAGGTTGGACTCCTCCGTTGCATACAACGCGACGGAGTCCAGGGTATAAAGGTCCTCAGGCATTGCGACAAAATTTATAACCATTTTTTATCATATTTTACCTTTTTGAGGAAGCTGAAACGTGACTCACATGTTCCTTGTGTCCTGAACCTTACGCCTGCTCTATTCAGAATTGCCAATTTTATCCTTGGATGACATTATTGTGAAAATAAAATGGAAATTGACGCATTCGTTGCGACAACCTCAACTGACATGGAACCAAGTCCACAAAAGAGGGCGCTGTCTAACCCGTAACACTGAACGCTTTTTCTTCCGGGCGGCAACACGACGGAGTCACAGCGCCAGTGCACAACTTGGACTTATTTTCGGAAATAATGTCATTCATGGATGTATTTGATAGGTTTTGAACTCAGCTAAAGTGTAATTAAAGGCACCAAGAATAAGTGAATGGAGTTTCAGCTTCTCAAATTAGGTAAACATATTTTAAAATGTTAATACAAATTTTGTTTGCATTGTAAAGGATCTTTATACCCAGGACGTCAGTGCAGTGGCACTGACTGACGTCCTACCAGGGCTAGATAATTCCGTGTTTGGCTAAAAAGAGAAGTTTATAAATTAATCATAAAATGGCAATAAAAACTTACTTGGTAAGAAGTACAACACCTTTGGATAGTATAATGCATTTTGAATACTCTTCTTTTACTAATAAATCGAATTCCGTATTTCAATGGATAGTCCTATCAAAAACCTTCTTTTTTTCTATTTTTTTGCTCCAGAGGATATTTTTTAAAGACAAACAAAGGTTGAATTTCATAAATGGTCTGATTCCCATCTCATGACTACCAAGTCACAAGGACCGGAACCAGATTAAACAATTAACATGGTAAAACCTTTTAAGTGAAAAAAAAAATCTCTGCATAGGCCTATATGTTCAGTTCATTTCAGTGCCGTTCCGTAAAAGATATCCCGTGCGAGACACATGATACCCAGCTGCCTTATTTCAAACACGCGTTGCCGTCTACGACTCAGCGCTCAAACTTCCAAGCACACGTCTGGAAATTGCGTGAAGTTCTACTAGTGACTAGCACTGAGTTGCAGGCAGTAACAAGATAAACAAATCTGCGTCTTGAAGAACAAGATGGCACACATAACCATGAAAGTGTATTAAAAGAGGTCACTAGTTCAATGCCGATGGGCTATCAACAACTTGAATAGAACATGATAACAAAACTATTTGTGTTTGTCATAGTCAAAGGTCCTAGTATATCAAATTTTGAGTTAAGCTGAGATAATCCTGTCCAAAACATAGCCCTTGGTCAGGCCCCCTTGACCTAAAAAACAATGGATATTGTGTTAACATTTGGCAAATTGGGCCGTTCAGTTGTTGACACACTTAAACAAATTTGTTTTACAATGACACAGTGTAAACTTGCACACTGACCACATGGTCAAGGCTACATCAGTACGATAAAGAACTCTATCTTGTTCCAATACATGGTATTCTTGGCGCTCTAAGTAAACTCTAGAAGAAGAAAAATTGACAAAAACTGTTAGATTGAAAATTGGTTGGACAAGGGCAGTTACTTCTTTTTGCCAATTGTAATTAAGTGAACCCATTTCATGTATAAATGGAGGAAAGAGGGTTTAATTATTTTATCGTTTGAATCATGGTCCTTGATAATGTCTAGGCTTTAGGCCTAAGAGATAAAAGATTCACAACAGTACAAAGTTCAGACTCAAATCTTGGTTAAATCTGTGTACAATAACACGCCGGTCAACTGCCCCACAGTTGTTTCACCAACACTGTTTGATGTGCATACACATACTGCACATGGTAAATAAAATGATAGCGCTGTCCAATTCAGTGACACTCCAACACTGTTGACTTAAAGGGACACGTTGCCTTCGGGTTGGGCGCTGTTGGGCGCTTTTGGGCTATAACAAGCGTTTGATGTATAATGAGCACGGTCGGAAAGATGTTTAAAAAGTAGAATATAATTATCCACACAAACGTGCCTTAGAAATGCTTCGCTTTTGCTCACTTTCGCGAAACAAAACGCTCCGCCATTTATGGGAGTCAAGATTTTGACTCCCATAAATGGCGGACAAATTCTATTAGTCTTATTTCCAGTTGCAGCTGTTGAACTACGACTGAGCAATTATTTTATTAAAAATGTTACGATTACCATCTGTTTATTGTATTCCAATAAATATCCAACACCGAGCTAAATCTAGCACAGTATTGGGCCCGATATAGCCAGCCGGCGATTAGAACACACGCAGTACAGGGAGGTGAACCAAATGTGATAGTTTGTCTCCTCCCTGTACTGCATGTGTTCTAATATTCTGAATATGCGGCTGGCCGTTCCGCAAATACCTGGCTGGATATTTTGGACCCAATACTGAGCTAGCTTTAGCTCGGTTTACAAGTTGCGAGAGAGTTAGAAAATGAGATTATTACCCGGTTTTCATCTGACCATAGAGCAAGGAGATCTGACTGGTTTACCAGGCCACTGACTACGGCACTAGCGTAACGACTGTTCGTCGCGCATTTTGCCCATTACATGGACGGTGGTATTTACGGCTGGAAATACGTATACGTTTCGCGGGGCAGATCTCGGGGTCAGATGGCAATGTTTGGGGTTTTTTAATCACCATTCACTAATTATAACACACTAAAGGCATGTTATTGCACGAACAACTCTTAATAAGGATATGGAACACTTCCAAACAGCAAAATTTCTTGAAATTTTAAGGCAACGTGTTCCTTTAAGATTGACCAAAAAACGTACAGGTGTTTTTGCATGTTTTATGGGTAGGGTCTGCGTCTGGGTATCGTATTTTTGTCAGGTTGACAGGGCTATTTCATCAGTCAGCATTTGGCACACAATCCTACCACCCTACTCCAATGTACAGTCTACTGACACGCCCCACTACACAGGGCACTAACACACAATGGGCAACCCACACAAGAACCCCATGGCGAGAAGACAAACAAGGAAGTTTAAGTTTTAGATGTGGGAGGAAAGCCCTGCGAAAGAATCTTCCAGGAAAACCCCCTCGCATTTAGGTAGTGACTGAAAACCCAATCCACATAGTTCCCCTCATTGATGGGATACGAACCGCGGTCCCAGAGGTGGAAGGCGAGGAAAGATACAAATACAAAACCTAATCTTCCCCGGGGTATGCCCATTTGCTGGGGTAGATCAGGGGTAAAGCGATCCAAGTGTGAAAAGGCCGGCCGTTATTCCCTGGGGTTGCCCCCGGGGAATAGACTAGTGTGAAAGGGACTTAAGGTTGACAAAACTCAAGGCTGTGACTGTGACATTTCAAATGTCTGATTGCAATATTTACATGTAATAGTTTTAGTCAATTCCTGTATGATTATTCCCAAGCCAAACTGTGTTAAATCTTCTCAGCACCTTGGGGAGTATGCAGCCTGTGCTGACATGTTTGTAGCACTCCATGCTTTAAAAGCAATAACAAGAACCATATTCAGGGCTCTCCCCATGCACAAGCTAGCGTATCGGGCCGATATGCAAGAATTGCATGCCGATACGTAAGAATTTCGGCCGATACGCCCAAAAAACGGCCAATACGCAAACATTTTTATTTTGGTAGTTTTACAAAAAACATGAAAAGAAAACCATATAAAATGCAAATTGCACAGTAGGGCTTTAAAAACCAAGAAAAGCACCTAGTAGAAAACATTCCGAGGACCTTGTTTCAATTCAGCGCCCTTCGGCCAAACATCAAACAATTTTGCCCAGAATGCCCCACAGTTTAAAAAAAACTTTGGGAGAACCCTGATATTTGCCCTTACAGGTACATGAAAATGTATTTGAGCCCACACCATGATTAGCCGCCAGAACTTGAGTCCAGTGCATTTCCCCGTTTGGCCATAACACGCCATTGTCTTGACATTGCTAATAAGCATTGTTAAAAATTATGTTTCAAACCAACTTTTACAACAATAAATATAATGTTTTCTCCAGTCTGCAAGGAAAAGGCGATGAGCACATCATCTGCAACTAGTCCTGGAGAGAGGACATTCCAGTATGAGGACTCACTCCCTTCACTCTATTTGCCTCCTCTGGAACAAACATTGCAGAAATATTTGGAATCAAGTAAGTCATCAAAACTGGGTCCAATTTCACAGAGCTGCTTACAAAGCACACAAATTCACTCAGCACAGCTCACAAGTTTGCTTACCAGAATACATAAGGTTACCAGCCAAAATACTATAAAATATTTACCATTTGTGACTGGTTTCCTGCTTATTTTTGTTTAGCAGGAAATATTATAACACTATTGTCTGCTTGAATGGCTGGAAAATGTTGCCACACCATTTATTGTAGCAATATAAATTTTATATTTAAGTTTGGTTGAACGGCACATTTTTATAAATTGTTGACATCCTGCAAGAATGTGTATCTAGGCTATTTCTGATCATTGATAAAAATGTATGTGTTATAATTGTTTGAATTTCAGTGGTAAATGCTTGGCAAAATTAGAAAATTGGAATTAAGATTTAATTGAGGAAAAAATGAAAGCTTACCTGAAATTTTCAGAACTTTTGAGTCAGTAAGGGGAGGGCAGCACAATTTTTTTATTTATTTTTTTTATTTATTTATTTTTTTTGGGGGGGGGGCTTTATGTGCATTTTCTTTAAAAGCACAAAGCACAAATTAAAATGTAAAATGCATTACTTTTTATTACTTAATGCTAATTTTATTTTATAGCCAAACCATTTCTGACTGAAGATGAGTTCAAGAAAACTGAGGGGGTTGTCAGGGCGTTTGGAGATGGAATTGGATTTCGACTGCACCGTAAACTACAGGAAAAAGCACGCACTAGCAGAAACTGGGTACGTTCAATGTGTCCAGTCAAAAACCACAAGGGAAACTGACTGGGTGCAATATAAATCAATTTAATATGACAAAGAAAAATAGACTAGAGTAGGATTTGAATCTGGGACCTCCAGGTTTACGTGCCGGCACTCTACCATCGGAGCTATCTAGCTCTTTGTTGGCAGTCTTCTCATTAATAAAATTCTTATTTCTTCTTCACCACTTCATGTCGGATGACGAATTTGTCCGCAAATTTGTTGTTAACAAACTTGCGGCAGATGTCTTGGGATCCCCCGGAAGCCTATTGTTTTTAGACTCCCTATGTCAAAAGTTAAGGTCATTATTGCTGAAAAAAAAGAAATATTGTCCGAGTGACAACTCAAGAAGGACTTGGAATGTCAACTCCAAACTTGGTGAGTGGATTGGTCTTGGGATCCCTCAGAAGCCACAATCACCGGCATTCTCTACAAGACTTGACCGTAACCCCATCATCAAGCTTCTGTACATTTTTTGTGATTTTTCTTTTCTGAAACTGAACACATTGACATGTATGATGTATGTGGCATCAAACAAAGGCCCAATTTCATAGAGCTGCTTAGGCACAAAATCTACAATGTAGCTAAGTACAACAAAATTATGCTTACCAGAATAAGGTTACCAGCCAAACTACCATGTCACATGTACAACTTGTGACTGGTATCCTGCTCATTTCTGCTAAGCGCCTCTATGAAATTGGGCCGTGCAGGTAATGATTCTTTTGCTGTCGTCGTTCTTTTGAATCATGCAGGTGGAACACTGGTGGGAGGAGCTAGCTTACATGGCCGGCCGATCCCCACTTGCTATGCAGAGCAACATCAATGGTCTGGCTCCCTTTAACGACAACATCTGGCACCCTATGGAGGGAACTCAATGTGAACGGGCTGCTATTTTCATTTGGTACCACATGAACATCTTCCAAACATTGAGAAGGTGATTATTAATGAAGTGACAACGTTGTTAGTCAATTTGAAACCAAATATCAAAGTGTCTACACTAATGCTACCCCACTTCATTTGGCTTCAGGCACTCGGGAAACCACATCAACTCCTTGGGAGTATGCAGCACCAGCATTCTAATGGGCGCTCAGGGTGCTAATCAGTCACATGACAGGCCTGGAATTACATGGAGGCCATGGCCTCATTTTCCCCTTTGTGCCCCTTCAAAAATTTCCCATAGACTTTAATATTTTCTAATGGAAGTGCCCTTTGCAAAATGAAAATGGCCTTGCCCTCTCAAAGATGAAATTCCCAGGCCTGAATGAACAATCTCTACCCTCGCAGGTATCCATTAACTCCAAAGGTGATGAGGAGCACTTATAGTGAAGTGTCATGCTTCGGGACACAAGTGTCATGGCCAGGATTCGAACCCACACTCTTATGACTCTGCCATCAGAACTTGAGTTCAATGCTCTTGACCACTCGGCCACGAAGTGTATCAATTGAACTACGACCAAGTTTAATTTGGACCGAGTATATTTTTAATAAAAACAGTACATATGTCAAACTGTGTTGAAAGTTTGTTCTCATTTTAATTTCTTATACAAATTGCTAGCTGCAAGCCCTGCAGTCCTGTGAGTTTTTCCCCAAAATTAAAGCCCTGAAACCAGCATTTCTGCTTCATTTCATCAGGTAGATTCTGTTATAATAAATATTTTTTGTTTTTTTCCCCTTTGCCTTCCAGAGAAGAGTTTCCAGTTGAAAAGAGCCGCAATGGCACGGTTTTCTCAATGAATCAAATGAGAGGGTTGTACAACTGCTCAAGAGTGCCTGGTGAAGTCAGCGATAAGCTAGTGCGCTTCTTCAAAACAGGTACAGACACAAGGTGCTGCAGCGCACTCGGCAGCCACTGCCAGAAATAATAATAATAATATCTAGTTCTTATATAGGGCATTTTACAACAACATATCAATGCGCTTTACATTAGTGCCCTGGGGTCGATTTCACAAAACTCTTCCTAACTTAGGACTAGTCCTAGGCAATGCTAAGAGATAGGACTAGTCTTAAATACTGGTCCTAACTTAAGACTAGTCCTATCTCTTAGCATTGCCTAGGACTAGGGTGAAATCGACCCCTGGTCATTGGGCCAATAGCATTCCTTTAATCTTTCTCAGCTCCCTAGGGAGTATACAGCCCCGAGCTGCCTTTTCAAACACAATATCAACCTCTACCCTCGCAGGTACCCATTTATACCCCTGGGTGAAGAGAAGCAATAATAGTGAAGTATCTTGCTCAAGGATACAAGTGTCATGACTGGGATTCGAACCCACACCCCGATGACTTAAACAGCAGAACTTGAATTCGATGCTCTAAACCACTCGGCCACATGACACCTTGGCCACAGAAACACTGGGGCAAACCACTGGTCTACAATCAGTGAAAATTACTGAACAATTTGTGTTAAAAAATTACTTGAACATTATTTAACCTCTGTTCCTTGGTTGATCATCCTATTTTTGAGAATTCAACTGTTTTGACTTGAATAGGGTCACAGATTTGTAAGTACTCCAAAAATTAATGACCGTAAAAATTTACTTGGTGAGAAGCACAGCAGCTGTTGATAGTATAAACTATTTTTTAGAAAGTATTTCCTTCGAAATAATATAGTTTGGATAATTTTTGTATCCAAAAAACATTCGAAGCTGAGAAATGATTCATGCATGTTTGGAAGTGTCGTGGCCGAGCAGTTAAAGACAGTGTACACTATTGGTAATTGTCAAAGACTAGCCTTCACATTTGGTGTATCTCAACATATGCATAAAATAACAAACCTGTGAAAATTTGAGCTCAATCGGTCATCGAAGTTGCGAGATAATAATGAAAGAAAAACAACCCTTGCAACACGAAGTTGTGTGCGTTTAGATGGTTGATTTCGAGACCTCAAGTTCTAAACTTGAGGTCTCGAAATCAAATTCGTGGAAAATTACTTCTTTCTCGAAAACTATGGCACTTCAGAGGGAGCCGTTTCTCACAATGTTTTATACCATCAACCTCTCCCCATTACTCGTCATCAAGCAAGGTTTTATGCCAATAATTATTTTGAGTAATTACCAATAGTGTCCACTGCCTTTAAGAGCACCGAATTCAAACTCTGGTGTTTCTGATCAGCAGAGTGTGGGTTTGAATCCCCAGCCGTGACACTTGTTTCCTTAAGCAAGACACTTAACCATTGCTTCGTCCTTCGGATGGGACGTAAAGCCGTTGGTCCCATGTGTTGTGTAACGCATATAAAAGAACCCAGTGCACTTATCGAAAAGAGAAGGGGTTCGCCCCGGTGTTCCTGGTTGTGGCTGCTGAATGCGCCGTAGCACCTTGTAAAAACATTTTAAGGTGCTTCATAATTGGGTCTCATAATTCATAACTTCAATAACCCATCTTTCTGTTTAAAGTATATACTAAGCGCCTTGAGTACCTTGTTTGGTAAATACGTGCGCTATATAAGACTTTGATATTATTATTATTATGTATCTTTGACCTTACCTTTAAGGAGAAAAGAAACAATGTCACCAATCTGCCAAAGCAGTGAAACTGCCATCACAAACAGTTTAAGCGTTTTTCTCACCAAAACAAAGTGTTTGTATTGACCGTTTGTTTGAATTTACTTTTTTTCATGTAGAGCGCGAGGGACCATGTCCCAATCATCTAGTCGTCTTCAGTAATGGTCACGTCTTCGGTTTGACACCTTTTGATGACAACGGACAACTCATTCCTGCTCAAGAAATCTACAGGTACTGTGCAGAATTTACCAATGACTGCATATAATTAACAGCTGAACTACATACCAGAGCTGTGTATTGAGAGAGTTGCGACATAGAGGTACCAGTTTTCTTCAGTCACGTGGTTGCTGGACAACATTTTCAGTCCAAATGCAGCACAACCCAATGGGCAGACTAGTCTGGCACCCTGTAATTGCCAATGCGGGTTTGTTTTACACAAAATGGCTTCTAATCGCAAGTTTTGCAACTCTCTCAAATACGGCTCTGCTACATTGTACATACATACATCGAGTTTAACCCATCCAGTAATTGACCAGATATCGGGTAGCATAAGCGGAACTACAACCTTCATTCTTTTGCGTTTTCAAGCATTTCATTAATTATTTTGTATTGGTTCTTACAGACTTGTGTCAGTAGTGTCGGTCACAGTAGTCCCCCTCTTTATTGAACTGACTTTATAATAATATCTTGTTTGGAGAATTGGGGTCTGTCGAATAACCATACGCCATCTGGTGTGAGTCGGGAGAAAAGGATAGTAAAAAGAAATTAGTAGAAATTTTCCCGCACATGACGGGCTTGTTCCATTATAAAATTGTTGTTGTTGTATACTGCACTTTTGCTTCCCAAGTCTTCCCAGGGCATTATTAAGTAAACAAACTCCCCACTGAGTTAATCTTGATAAGACATTTAGCAATTTTGCTCTACTAGACCAGAAAGTGATCATGTCCATTGCACTGAAATGATAAACAGCAAAAGGGTAAATCAGGGGGAAATGGGGTTGGTGCAAAAAAGGTTTTTTCGGCTGTTTCTTTATCAATTTTGTTCAGTTCAAAGTGGTATCAACTTAGCATTACATGTATTAATCTTCTTCAGTCTTTAAAGGCACTGGACATGTTTGGTAATTGTCAAAGACCAGTATTCTCACTTGGTGTATCCCAACATATGCATAAAATAACAAACCTGTGAAAATTTGGGCTAAATTGGTCATCAAAGTTGCAAGAAAATAATGAAAGGAAAAACACCCTTGTTGCACAAATTTGTGTGCTTTCAGATGCCTGAGAAAGGCTTCAGGCCTGAAGTCTTTCTTAGATTCAAATATTTTTGTGAGAAATTACCTCTTTCTCAAAAACTACGTTACCTCAGAGGGAGTCATTTCTCACAATGTTTTATACTATCAACAGCTCTCTGTTGCTCATTACCAAGTAAGTTTTTATGCTAATATATATTTTGAGTAATTACCAAACATTGTATCATTTTCTGCATTTAAAATGGATTATACGAGCTCGGTAGTAGCGAGAACACGGATAATACGAGGTAATTTGCGGTCCCCTGGGACAAAATGTATTGTTTTCAGACGTTTGTAGCGAGACCGAATAATTGTGTAAGAAACGCTTACCTTCCAAGGTTGAGAAATGACATGAAGCCCTTACAAAATTAAACCCGAATACAATAGAGGTGATAATTGCATGGTGCTCGTAGAGTGCCACCAGTCTATTCAACGGACTGGTTTACCCAAGCAGACAATAGGTTTACCCAAGCAGACAATAGAGGGCTTAAATCACGCGCGTGGCTCAAAACCACCAAAGGTTAGTCCCTGACAATCCTTCTCAATTTCAAACACATGCCGCTTATTTAATAAATTCATGTCAGTATTTGGGGGTTTTAATTATTAATCCTTGCTCGTATCATCCATGCAAAACTTCAAAAACATAACCGCTGTTCTAGGTTTTTTTAGTGGAGCCTTTTTCAATTAAAAGATTTTATTAATTCAAGAATAACAATTAAAAAGAAATTGTTTTAAAAGACACGGATACGCACAGATTTTATTAATTTAATAATACAATTTAAAAAGAGAAATCACAACACATTATCTTTATTGAAAAATGAAACAATATTAAAAAAGGAAACTGCAAAGTAACTGAAGCAAGTCCATGTGCAACGGAACTCCAGAAACATCTCGCTGGTGTCCCACGCTTGACATGCTGTTATCATATACTTCATGTCGATCACCAACGAAAATGAACGTTCAGTGCATGCATCATGTTCATACCATGCGCTACGGTACAGAATCCGCTGTCGCTGAACGGCAAGTTGACATCTCTTTGCTATATTGTTATCATAAATTGTACAAAATATTAAATTTCCATGATTAATCACTCAATAAAGGACATTTAGTAATGATATTCTTGTGTACAGGATGCTCGTAATAGCTGTTCTGGTAAGCAAACAGCTCCGTGCAGGCTAGCACAAGTGTATATGCGTGTTGTGTGCATGCACAATGATGACGTGTGTATCTATATTTAGCGCGCTGCGTTTAAGACGAGGTTCGGATAATACGAGGAAAATGGGCCAGTCCGGCGGACCTCGTTATAACGGGAGTCGACTGTACTATCAACAGCTCTCTGTTGCTCATTACCAAGTAAGTTTTTATGCTAATATATATTTTGAGTAATTACCAAACATTGTATCATTTTCTTCTTTAAAAAAAAAACAAAAAAACAAGGCCTCTAAAAAGGAAGCGGGCTGGGACGCTAAACAAGATTGTTTTATTATTTAGCCTTATTGAATTTTCAACAACAAGAAACTAGTTTACTAGGATGGGTTTTTACACTTATGGGCACCCATTATGTGTGTGTGTAAATCATTTAGAATGGGTGTGATGGATTCCTGAGTGTAAGTCCACTTAACTTCACTCATATATCCTACATGTGCGTAGTACTCCATGGCAGGCCTTCTGTGTTTCTAGAGAAGTGTGACTTCAGTGAGAATGCTCTACAGTGGTTGGTCGGTACAGCGATTTGCGGCAGCCAGAATCAGGGCGAATTCCAAGATGGCGTCCATGAGCAGCCAGTTAATAAAAGAGTTTCAAAACCTTAGATAACAATTGGCTTTCCCTTCTGTTCAATGGGGAAATAACGCCCAGACTGTCATTCTATGAAATGTCATAATATTGTACAACATTAAATTGACTCATGACTAATTAAAATTACATCACAAGGCCGGACGGCCACTTCAAGGTGAGGGCTACACTTAACATATCCCAAATCAACTGTCACCAGGGGCATGTTGCCACCTACTCCTGGGACTGAAACAGGGTTACCCCCTTCACAGTCTGTAAGGATGTAAGCATGGGTATCATCCACAAGGAGCCTGGCTGGTAGAGCAGAATGCAATACCTTCCCAACTTTTTACGAAGCAATTATGGTTAAGTGCCTTGCTCAAGGGCACTAGTGTCATGACCGGGATTCAAACCCACACTCTGCAGCTGACAACACCAGAGCTTGGGTCCAGTGAACTAGACCGCTCGGCTACGACACGCCACAGATGTTCCATATGTTTTGTGCTGAAGAATCCTGAGCCAAAGGTCCTAATCGGTAAGGCCAAATTGTCTTTATTTTGGTGTCCGGTATAGCGGTAACATTTCTGTTTGTGTCGCCCTTTGCAGACAGCTGTGTCACATTAAGAAGCTGAGTGAGTCTGAGCGAGGACAAGCTGTAGGTGTTCTTACAACAGATGACAGAACTTCTTTTGCCAAGGTAGTGTAATCCAAATGCAAATAGAAATAATTTTCTTACAGAATTAACCCAACAGTACAGAAGCTTTCTGCGTTTACATGTAAAACGTTTTTAAATTAAGGTGTCTTTCCATGTTCGCATATCATTTGTGTCCAGTTTCCTTTATTATTGACTATATGGGTGGTCGGGTTGGCGTAGTGGTATCTTTCCTCGCCTTCCACCTCTAGGACCCCCGGTTCAAATCACGCCGAGGGCACTATGTGGATTGGGTTTTCAGTCCCTACCTGATTGCGTGGGTTTTCCCTGGAATAATTCTCTGGGGTTTTCCTCCGACATCTAAAACTGAAACTTCCTTCCTTGTCTTCTCTCCGTGGGGTTCTTTTTCATTTAATTTAATTTAATTAACATCACATTTCGTGGCCCATTGGCCAAATTGGATGTGATTTACATCAGTAATTAGCAATATAGTAAAAACAGGCTAGTATAGTGATTGAGTTCGCTTTTCTGAGGGTCCGTGGCTTCACAACCAGAATTAATAAATAAATAAATAAATAAATATAAATGATGCAGACATCTTTTTGGGGTTTGGGAACTCAGAAAGACATTCTAATTATCAAACTTGTGGTTTATTATTAAATTATCAAACTTTTGATTTTATTTTTTTGAAAATAAAAACTTACTTGGCAAGAAGCACTGCAGCTGTAGATAATGTATAACAGTTTGAGAAACGATTCCCTTCTAAGGAATGTGGCTTTAGAGAAAGGGATTCAAAAGATTGTCAATCTGTTAACATGGGAAACATTGGGAAATGTCAATTCAGGTTTCACCTTTGTGGTTGAGTGGAGGTTTGTTAAATCTTGCAGTAGTTTGCAGCAGCTATGGGCATTTTGGTACAAGCTGTTTCAGGCCACATGGTCTCTGAAGGGTTCAAAGTAAACATTCATTCTAAACGAAAATTCTGAAACTATTATTGCCCCCTAAAATCTGTACAGGCGTATAAGCATCTACGGTCACTAGACACTGTGAATGGGCACCATCTGGATCATATTGAGCAAGCTCTTATCACTATACAGCTGGATGACTCTTGCCCGAAGACCCCATCAGAGGTAAGTCGACTTTATTGATTCATTTTCTCAGTAATGAGAGTGGACAATTTGGCACTCACAATGGTGTAACCAAGGGGGGGGCAGAACAAATGTAGTGTTCAATGCATGGAATCCTCCCCCCCCCCCCATTTTTATATTTTTTAATATGAGATATCGCCTTACTCATAAGGCCGGACGGCCACTTCAAGGTGAGGGCTACACTTAACTGATTTAGACTGTCGACCCAAATCAACTGCTACCAGGGGCACGTTGCCACCTACTCCTAGGGCTGAAACAGGGTTATCCCTTCACAGTCCGTAAGGATGTAGGCACGGGTATCATCAACTAGGAGCCTGGCTGGTAGAGCAGAATGCACTACCTTCCCATCTTTTTACAAAGCAATTATGGTTAAGTGCCTTGCTCTAGGGCACAAGTGTCATGACCGTGATTTGAACCCACACTCTGCTGCTGACATCACCAAAGCTTGGGTTCGGTGAACTAGACCGCTCGGCCACGACACGCCACATATGAGAATGTCTAGTTATGCCGCTGTGCACACTGTCCATGTGAGATTTGATTATGGTCGAGTGACCGCCAAGGTCTTCCGAATTTATCTTGGTTATGTTTTACTTTGCTTGTATTTTTCTGTACAGTTCATGGAAATGACTATGAAGGGAGACGTGTACAGTCGCTGGGCTGAAAAGTCCTACAACCTCATCTGCTTCAGCAATGGAATCATTGCATGTAATGGGGATGTACGTTTGCCTGCAGTCATCTATCTTTTTCATTTTTTATATTTTTTTTTAATGAGTCGCACTAATTTCAACTAAATATATACTTGGGATATGACCCAACTGGATCAACAGATATTGGGAGTCTGCCTTGCCAATGCAGTTTACAGCATGTCTTAATTAACCCTACCCCCCCCCATCCTAACCCCCACACCTACCCCAACCCCGCTTGATGCAGTTTATAGAGGACGCTGACGCCTCAACAACCATAGACTGCAATGAAAAGGCTTCGCGTTACAATTACAGCATCTGGCGATTATCATCGCACATCCAAAACTAGCGTTTACATAAGTTTTGTGATCGGAGGTGAGCACAAAATTCTAAATTTTTTGCAGCAACCGGAAGCTGAGGTCAAGTTTAATTCTCGGGTTGTCTTTGTTATATTGTAGATTTTATTTTACTTTCATATTTGTTATCACTAAGTATATACATTCCCAACAACAAATGTATTTTTCATGGTCATAAACCACGTTAAACTGAAATAAATGACAAAACGAAATCTTTCCCACGTAAATCTCCATTTGGTTGGGACCACAATGGTCCCGGAAGCTCAAATATGCGCGAGACTTGCACAGTCTATCGAACCAGTGGTTGGAGTCAAGCACTTTACGCACTAGCCAACCATGCCACCACAAACAGACAACTTTGATTTACTTTGTAATTGAGACAACTGTAATTAACTTTGTGTATTTTTGTGTCTGGGCAGCATGCTCCATTTGATGGTATGGTCATGGTTACTATCAGTGGTACGATATATAAACACCTTGTCAAGACGTCTGGAAGATGGCCAGTGAGTATGAACAGTGTAACCTTTAACCTCTGACTGTCTGACCATTTGGCATCATCTACTGAGGTTTTGAATAAGGGAATATAAGAGTGGCGATGAGGTCTTAAACAGCCGTTTAAAACCGGCAGGGTCGTGGCCTTGCGATAAAGAACCGAGCCGAAGGTGAGGTCTTTTATTGTCTGGCCAAGGTCTACGACCTAATCGCGCTGAAAAGTAAAGTCTGTTCCGACCCAATATGGCTCATCAGGCCGGTGTTTATATCCCGTTTCCTTGGCATTAAACAACTTAGAATATTTCTATTCCCCCTGGACAGGATGCCAGTCCATCGCAGGTTACTCCCCAGCTCTCGCCGGTACCCATTTGTACTCTTGGGTGAAGAGAAGCAATAATGGTTAAGTGTCCTGCTTAAGGACACGAGTGTTTCGACTGGGACTCGAACCCACACTCTGCCGATCAAAAACACCAGAGCTTGAGTCCGGTGCTCTTATCCGCTCGGCCATGACACGCGTTGAAGACATCCCATTATTTGCTCAGAAAGAGAATACAATATTCTGGTGCCTTTTATGAGAACCTTTGTTTGTCTTTACTTTCTTTAGTCAGTGTTTCATTGTGACGATGATATTCTCAACAACAAAATTTATTCCAGCAGTTCTGAAAAATTATTATCAAACAAAGGCACTGTAAAGTTTTGTTTAATACCGTAATGAAGCCGTTGGTTAACTGTCAATGTTCATCATTCTATATAGACCAAGGACTCCATGGGCACGTCATACAAACCTCCGGAGGAGCTGATTTTTACTGTTGATCAAGTTATTAAGAGAGCCATGGAGAAAGCCATCAATACCTTCAATACAAATGTGAGTTTCTCATTGTACCCTCCCAAGCTGGTGACAAAACATTAAATATAATTAGAACTAATCATTGGCTCAGTGCTATAAGGTCATTAATTGCAATTTTACATCGTAATGATCAAAAGGTCATTAAATGAAAAAAGCTTATAAATTTGAAAAAAACCATCAAAATCAACAAATAAATGCTTTACTTAGAAAACGGTTGTTTCTTTTTGTCAAACAAATACTTTGAGGACCACTCTTGTTCAATAAACCCCGATTTACTAGGAGCTCAAAAAAATGCAAAAGCAATTTTATCAAACCCATACAAATTGCACAAATGACCAAGCAGACGTAATGTTGTATTATACAAATATTGGATGCATTTGATTGCATTGTCATAGTATAACACAAGGTGAAATCTGGACTTTTCCATTTCAGGAGGTGAACCGAGTGAAATCGAAAAGCCAGATTTCACCAAGTCATTATATAACATTTCATATTATTAGAAATAATGTTTACTAAAATCTAGAGGATTGGAATAAATTTACTCTACCAAAAAACAGTGATGTAATTCTGTTTTTTACTAATATTTTCATTTCTATTTAAACAGGCTTCTAACCTGTTAGTCCTGTCCAGTAAGTGTATTGCTTTTGGTAAACGTTGGACTAAGCTACATAAGCTGCATCCTGATTCTGTCTTCCAATTGGCGCTGCTGAATGCTTACTACTCACTGCACGGCAAGTAAGAACAAAACCCTCTTGATGGTATCGTACACGTTTGGTAATGACTCAAAACAAATATTAGCATAAAAACTTACTTGGTAACAAGCAACGGAGAGCTGTTGATAGTATAAAACATTGTAGGAAACGACTCCCTCTGAAGTAACGTAGTTTTTGAGAAAGAGGTAATTTCTCACTAAAATAATAAAAACTTCTTGCAAGAAGTTTTTATTCCTATCTGAAAGCACACAAATTTGTACAACTAGGATGTTTTTTCTTTCATCATTTTCTTGCAACTTCAATGACCAATTGAGCCCAAATGTTCACAGGCTTGTTATTTTATGCATATGTTGGGATACACCATGTGAGAACACTGGTCTTTGACAATTTCCAAACGTGTTCAGTGCCTTTAATAGAAAAGTCCATTCAGTTTTAAATCTCCTTGTCTTACCATTCAATAGACTGTGCAAGTCTCTCGAATATTCAAACTTCCGGGACCAATGTGGTCCCCAACCCCAACCATATGGAGTTTTACGTGGGCGGGATTTTTGTTTTGACAATTATTTTAGTGTAACGTAGTTTATGGCTATGAAAATTATGTATGTTGTTGGGAATGTAATACTTAGTGATTAACAATATGAAAGTAAAATCAATTCAAAAAATTAACGAAGAAAACCTGAGAATAAGACTTGACCTCTTATTCCGGTTACTTTTAAGAAATTAAGAATTTGGCCAACTTACGGTCATGTTGTCATTGAACCTATGTAATAGACGCACACATTCGGGCGTGATTGGCAAATGGGGTTTCTAACAATAAGCATCCTCGTCCCAAGTTTTAATTTTGTTTCAATGTTAATTTGAACTAATTATTTGTACTATACAAAAATAGAAAATTTATTTATAACAACTTGCTATGGGTATTTTTATATTCAAGAATTTTGTATAAATATAATTTAAAAAGAAGATTTGATTTTATAGAAAAATACCTCAGTGCTTAGAACAGTGGGAAACAATGGTGACAGCCCATGGACCTCTTGTAATCCTAGTTTGTCAGACTAAAGGAATGAAGGTCTGGAATTAAGGATTACACAATAATCCCTCCACAATATTCCCTGGTAAAGAGTGAATTCAACCATTGCACCTTTTGTCCCTGTTTGTACTTGGCCAATGAAGTGTGCTTGTCTGAATGCATGCATGGTGTACGCTACACAATGAGCCTTCCAAGCGAGTTAACAAGTCATCCGCGGTTGAACTCATTCCACACAGAACGTTCCGAGCAGGTTGCCATGTCAACTGCTCCACACACATGGACATTTTATAAACTTGTTGAAATGGTCCCTGTTTTTGGTGGGCTTGAAAATTGTGCGTTAAATGGTTGACCAAGTGTGATACATCCAAGACGTGTGTTTGGTTGAGATTTTGTATGAACGTTTTATTAACAGGCCTGTTGCAACGTATGAAACGGCGACAACGCGGCAGTTTTACCATGGTCGGACAGAAACTGTGCGCTCCTGCACCATAGAGTCAGTCAGATGGTGCCAGGCAATGTTGGATTCATCCAAACCGGTGAGGGGTTTAACGTATAAAGAAAAAATTGGTCATTGTCAGTTTCTTTCTAAAGGCTCACTGATTATAAAAGTTCATAGCAGTACAAATCTTCCAGAGAGATTATTTTGTCTGAAATAATGTCAAAGTCCAAAGAAAACAGCAAATGCCAACCACCCAGAGAACAATGTCAGCCACACTTGAATGGGTACAAAAGCCCTGACAAATATAAGCAACTTTAAAAATGGGTGGCATGGTTGGCTTGTGCGTAAAGCGCTCACCTCCCACCAAGGTGACCCAGGTTCGATACCCGGCCAGGGCCATATGTGAGTTGAGTTGTGCGTTGGTTCTCTGCTGTGCCACAAGGGTTTTCCAGACCATCCGGTTTTCCTCCCTCGGAAAAAATCAAACACTTTCAATCTCTGGCTGTGCTCCGTGAATGGGTTGATGTGGCTGGCTGCCAAAGGTGCCCTTGCATGCCTGCTTCTCGAACACGTAGCCGCGTCCTTTGCAATTCAGCTCTTAGCTGCCAGTAAGGATGATTAGCCTCGCAATTATTATAATGTACAAAGTAATCACTAACGTCAATTTCAGGCCCTGTTTTTTGTTCATGTTGATGATAATGGATTATTCTCATTGAATCCTCAGACGTCAGAACGACGAGCATTATTCCTTGCAGCCCTCAAGAAGCATAACGAAAACATGGCAGATGCTATGAACGCGCAGGGTTGTGATCGGCACCTATTGGGTCTCCAGGCAATAGCTATGGAGGATGGGTTACCAATGCCTGCACTGTACACTGATCCTGCTTATACGAAAAGGTAACAAGACTTGACCGTAGATTGATCCAATAAGCTCTGCATTCAGTCAGCATTCAGCTTCAAAGCTAATCAACGTTTGTTTCGAATACAAATGGTTTGAGGGTGAACAGTCGATTTTAGCTCCCCTCAGTATTGGAAGTTGAAAAACTAGTTCTCTCGCAAAAAGCAGATTAACTTTTACGTGTGACGCCATGTTTGATTGTGTGTATACTGTAGCGTTGACCGGGGTTGCGATGCACACGGCTTTAAATGACACAAGAATACAAATAACTGGCTTTTCTGCCCCTTGTTCCGGAGCTTTTATTTACTCAACAAGTCCTAACTTTTACACGTAGAAGAAGGCCAAAGCCAGAGGACGCCCTCTCTGGCGAGCTGGTTTCCCCGATCGACCAGCAGGGGCAGCCAGCAGTGCGCCCCAGTGGTGTCGTGCTGGCGCCCCCTACCGGTCGATCGGCACCACTGCTACAATACACTGCAGCTAGGGTAATGTTGGGGTGTGTGTACTACACCCGTGTACAGTTCCACGATTGCTTTGTTAAGCGCAAGCGTAGTAGACTGTTGCAGATGCGACAGTCTACAACGCATATGTATTTACCATGGGCGTGAATACTTGCGCGCATGCTTGGTAAACAGCAAAAAAGGCGCGTGATGATGAATGGACCAGTGAGAATCCAGCTCTCGATCATGAATATGTATGAGGTTCAGTCATTTTAGTTAATTACCAAACATGTACTTTGTTGAGTGTTTGACGAATATTTTCTTATAAGTAAAGGAAAAACTGATGGGAGTTGAATGGCTGAAATATTTACTAGACCAGAACCAGCGATCCAGTGGGTTCAAGTCCTGGTCTGAATGCTTGTGTCCTTAAGCAAGACAGTTAAACATTATTGCTTCGCCCTTCGGATGGGACATAAAGCCATAGGTCCTGTGTGTTGTGTAATGCTCGTCAAAGAATTAAGTACACGTAGCGTAAAGAGAAGGGTTCGCCCCAGTGTTTCTGGCACGCCTGGTGTTTCTGCTATGGTCTGGCAGCAATATGCACCACCTCACCTTGTATCCTTTTCAAGGTGTTGTATTATGGTTGCTTCATCTCATAAAATCATTCTGCACAAGCGCCACCAGATTTGATAATTCAGCACCAGGACTATCATTTGTGACAAGTACAGGGCTTTATAAATGTATACTATTATTATTGTTATTATTATTATTATTATTATTATTTTTATTATAAAGCGGAGGTGGGGGAAATTTCAAGTTGTCAACAAGTTGTACAGGTTACTACAATTGTCTTGGGGCAGTGTCACCAATGTGCAAAGATGGCTATGCTGTGTTTTATAACATCTCCGATGACAAGTAAGTCAAGAACCAATAGCCTATGCAAGTCTCGCGCGTGTTCAAATGAATATTGGGACCCGTTAAAGGGCGGAAGTTTGTTTCCTTCGCGCGTTAAAGCGATGTGCGTGGGACCATAGTGGTCCCAAAAATGTTTTAATACGCGTGAGACTTGCACGGTCTATTTCTACATTGCATGTATATAAATAACCTTTGGATATATGTCTTGATTTTTGTCCTGAAAGTAGAGGTGGTGGGAATTTCAAGATGTCGACAAGCTGTACGGGTTATTACCAGTTTCAGGGAGCCTGTGCGCGCGCCCCTATGGTTAAAGATGGGTATTGAGCGTTCTATAGTATCATGGACGATAAGTAAGATTCTCCTTATCTTATGCACACTTTAATCTTTCGACACGTGGATATTAATGTGCAGGCGCTCTACCAACTGAGCTATCTAGACCTATGATGGCAGTCTACCTATTATGTCAGTATTTGGGGGCAAGTCAGAAGCCATTTAACCTGCAACTGCTGTATAGCCAGGGATCACACCTCAGTTGGTAGAGTACCGGCATGTTAATTTGGAGGTAGCATGTTCATATCCCATTTAAGTCAATTTGTCTTTGTCCACCCAAAAATAAATTTACCCAGTCAGTTTCCATTGTGGTTTGTTACTTGAACTTAATAATTGGCTGTTCTTGTATTGGGTACCAATTTTCATTTGTGTATGAAAAATAAAGCAAGTTGAAATGATTAAAACAAAAATTAAAAATTTAAATGAGATATCACCTAACATCACAAAGCCGGACGGCCACTTCAAGGTGAGGGCTACACTTAACTGATTGGGGCTGATCGACCCAAATCAACTGCCAGCAGGGGCAGGTTGCCACCTACTCCTAGGGCTGAAACAGGGTTACCCCCTTCACAGTCCGTAAAGATGTAGGCATGGGTATCATCCACAAGGAGCCTGGCTGGTAGAGCAGAATGCACTACCTTCCCAACTTTTTACAAAGCAATTGTGGTCAAGTGCCTTGCTCAAGGGCACAAGTGTCATGACCGGGATTCAAACCCACACTCTGCTGCTGACAACACCAGAGCTTGGGTCTGGTGAACTAGACGCCATTTTTGTGACACAGTCAATTGTTGTTATTACCCTCACAGCAAGTTTGTACATGTATAGATCGAGTACTCAATGTTTCTTTTGCTACAGCTACTTGCCGTGTATTCTCACCTTCAAATCCGACGAAGAGACCGACATCAAGCAGTTTTTTGTCTCCCTAAACGTCAGCTTGATGGCCATCAAAAACCTGTTTATGGACAAATCAAAGATGTAATCAAAGATTAACATGTTTGACTGAAGAAGGACCATTTGTGACACATACCTTCTTGCAGTTCTTCCCGACAGGTAAGCTGGTTCTTTGAGGTTTAATAGAGTGGCTTAATAGCTATCTTAACCTACAGGTCTTACTTGATTACCGCTACCACTTAGTGATGGGGAATTTATCCCAGTTTGATTTTAGCAATTGCCCTACAAAAATGTATTAGAATCACTGTATACTTGGTTTGGGGGTTTAGTTTTGTTTAGTACTGCAGGGTTAAAATGTTTCTGGGTGTTTCTGGCATGGTATGGCAGCAATATCAGGCATGAGAATGGGTGATGATGAAAAAAATCTAACGCTAAAAATGCATGTCCGAATTTTGGGCAATGTCCGGATTTTGGGCAAGGTGACTTTTCAAAGTCTGCACACATGTTCCTTTGCTGCAGCAGTAAACGTATTACGGTCAAACAATTAATCAACCGCTCCGTGATTGAAGCGAGGAATGAGAGAAGTCTACACATATCCATCGCTGCATAAATGCACATGGATCAGCCGGGCGGCAATTGTTAACATGCTGGTTTTTTCACAAATGGTGTGTCAATCTGCGATATACGATTACAAAGGTAAACTTACAATTTCTGATTAGAGAAGAGGGATTAGCAAAATCCAAATGTATACCTCCTACAACTCGCCCCCAAAATTTTATATCAAATTCACACTGAACTCGAAGACCACAAATTTGAAAGGAAAAAAATGGAATTCAGGTTTAAACCGGAAGATTCTCATACCTGAATATGTACCACCTCACCTTGTATTCCTATGATTGCTTCGTCTCATAAAATCATTCTGCACAGAAGCACCACCAGATTTAATTAGTTAGGTTTAATTGTTTAACTTGTTATGAAGGGGAATAGACCAATTTGTTTTTTAGCATTTGAGAATCACTGCATACTTGGTTTTGGGGTTAAGTTTTTTAGTATTACAGGGGCGTGTTTTGGCGACCATGACCGGAAACAAGTTTTTGACGTAAAGTTCACTGACCGAAACAATTTCCGAGAGCTACGCGAAAACGGGTCGGTAACCAGAAACAGTTCATGACGTAGGTAAATCTCTTGAAAATTCATGTTCTTAAAATATACAACCTTCAGTTTATTTTCAAGTTATGGAACTTAGTCTTTGTAGTTTTATCAACATTATTTTATTGTTATGCTTGAAGGTATTTAATTTTGAAAGTATTCCATTGACATTTTCCGATATTTTTTAGAGTTCGCCATCTTGAAACCGAGCCAATAAGTCGGTTACGGTTTGGTCGGAACAGCCGCGTCACCGCGGTTCAACCGAAGACCTGAAAACGCTTAACCAATGACCAAAGCTTAAACATGTTTCTGGTTGGGGTCTCCAGAACGCAATCCTGGGTAAAAACACCCACAACCTTTACTTCTCTTAAAGAAGTATTTGTACTAAGCTTTCCAAGTAAATGTAAGTAAATGGCGGTGAAGAAATGAAAGTCTTTTGTTGCAGCTGTGGCTTTAGTGGTGGCAGTTCAAAGAGATGAGAAATTTCAAACTTTTATCTAGATTCAGACTTTTTATGTCTGCCTGGTGAAAACAAAAACGGTTGTTTTTATACTTTAGATAAAATAAATCATGCTGTTTGATCTACTTCTCTAGCTCTGAGGATACTGTTCTTAAAAGTTTCTGAAATCTGTAACTCCAGGTGTTATTAAACGGTGGAAATGCCATTATTTCAATGTTCTCATAAAATTTGGATCGTAGTTCCAGAACTTGTTGTCGTTGGTGACACTTCCCCCTGAGTTTTCGCCAGCCTGGACCAGAAACAATGAGCCTCAGTTGCTGGTCATGCATTTCCGAGAATACGATGACGTAGTTGTTTTCCACCAAACTGTAATCTAGGTATTGGCTAGTGCGTGGTGTCAAGACGCTGAGCTTGCAAAATATAAAAATAATAGAAATTTTTGGCAGATTTTAAACACTGAAGAGTACCAATCCAACAATGTGAATAAAATTCTTAAGACCACATTTGTGTTCCATTGCAGGAAAATAAAATTAACTCTCTATTTTGAAAACATTTATTTTCAAAGGAAATGCTTGCGTCTTGACTGTTTCTGATACGGACACTATGCATAGGTCTTAGAACTGGTCAGTGAAACTGGCGGAAACTTGTTTGTGGTAAAGAACGCCAAAACACGCTGTAACAATTAGTCATAGTTTTAAGCAGGCATTAGTTATCATAAAGATGTACATTTTAGCCTTACCAATGCATTCATGTTTTTACATTGTTTTTTCTATCAGCCTCAAATATTGTTATACAGTTAACATTAACGTATTGTTCTCTGACAAATTGTTTTTAAAATGTGGATTAATGTAACAATGCAATGCAAGCAGTACAACAGGGCCCAATTTCAAGGAGCTGCTTAAGCACAAAAATAAGCTAAGCACAAAAAATTATGCTTACCAGAATAAGATTAACAGCCAAAATACCATGTCACATGTACAATTTGTGACTGGTACCCTGCTCATTTATGGAATTGGGCCCAGGACACTCATGTGTTTACTTTGTTTTTGTTATCAGCCTCAAATACTGTGTGGGCAAAAAAACAGACAACACATGCCTAATGTACAGTTAACATTATTGTATTGTTCTTCGACAAATTGTTTTTAAAACTGTGGATTTATGTAACAATGCAATGCAAGCAGTACAACAGTGCAGCCTTTTAATGGCCTTTTGAGGTTCAGTTGACAAATGAAGCTCAAATTCAATTGGCAAGTCAAGAATTTTAGCTTCACACACTGAACTTTCCTTGTCTAAACCTGTCATGTGGCAAATGCTTTTAAACATAAAATATTTCTGTTTGAACATGTCGAACAAACACTAAAGCCATGTCAGCCATGATTGGCTTTTATATGCCGCACACACAGATCCTTGTCATTTGATTGGTGGAACACGCATCACATGTCGACCTTTTGCCATGTTTACTGCCGTGACGCTCCAAAACTTAATATTGGAGTCCTATATGGATAATTAAAGGACGCTTTGCAGTGTAATTTCCGAGGCTGTTTGTCCAAACCAAGCAAAACAATTGAACTTTGAAATATAACTTAAATTTTAGCAGTAAATCACAGTGGACAAAGTCGGTGTCTAAATGGAGTCGTCCACGTTGTTCACTTTTTTTAAAGAGAATTTTCAGATTTGGGGTGGACTAGTTGCCAAGTCTAGTTTGTTTTTATCGTGAAAGAAATTTCAAATTACAAGGATCTATGTGCGAGTTATAAAAAACCAATATTGAACATGTTGAATGCATTTCTTTCATGCATTATTGCAAATTATAACCACTTGGTAAAACCCTGTGTTTCCATTTCACGAGGCAAAGCTGAGAGAAATGGAATTGTCCAGAGTTCACCTAAAATTGATTATATTTTGCGACAATGTACTGACATGCATCCGATACACCTGGGCTCGATTTCACAAATATTTAAGACTGATCTTAAGTGCAAATCAATCTTAATTGCTAAGCAAAGTGTGATGTCACAATACAAATTACTAATACTAACAACTCATCTTAAGATGAATCTTAGTGCTTTGTGAAATCGACCCCTGGCCCCCCAACTTCGCTTGAGTTATTACACCACCGTTCTTTTCAGAACCAACACTCATAAGCCCTTTTCACATGACAAAGGCAAACTAGGGTCCTTGGACTTGACAACGTTGTGTTCTTATTAGGACCATGGACCCCCTGCTTATTTCTCTCGTGTGAAAAGGGCTATTGAGAGCTATTTCATGTACATGGTGTTACTGCCAACCTTATGGCCTCCATACAACCAGCACCTCCATCTATTCCCATTGTTTGTATCCCCTGTGGGGTCTTCTTTCGTTCTTTCCTATGTCCCTAAAGTTTCTTTGCTAAAAACCCTTGAGTAGGGGAATCAATGAAGTGTATACAAGTTATTTTGTATTTGTTTACCTGTCATTACTTTTTAATCAGCAAACTATTATACAGGCATCTAAAAATTATACTATCTCTCCAATTATATATTAAGAGTTAAATATTTTTGTTGTTGTATATATTACCAATAAGTAATCATAAATGATAATATAATTTTTTTCTTATTAAACTGGAACAATGCCAAACAATTGAACTTTGAAATAAAACTTAACATTTTAGCATTTAATAAAGTACTACCTCAAGAAAATGTTCACAATATGTATAGTATTCTTTATACAACTCTGAGGTTACATGTTCTTGCAAAATTTGACAGAATTGGACGGAGAAGTCAAACGTTAGTGGTATGTAAACACTGTACATTTAAAGTGTCATTTGTAACTAGACAAGCATTGTGAGAATAAGATTGTGTATGAATGAAAACTTGATGCCCAGTTCCTTCTAATATTGTAAGATCGCATCACGCATATCCGACCAACTAATTGTATGGGCTTTTTGGTAGTGCCATTGTTTTTATGTTCAATTGGAAAATGAAATGGCCATACCATTGCTATGGGGCAATCAGGTTTTTTAAAAATTAATCTAGGGTATAATCGTCTCTTTGTAAAACATTTCTGATGAACCGAGTTACAACTTTGGTCAAAAACTTATTTCAAACCTTGTTGAAGAACCATAGATTGGTCTTTTCTATATGGAAGAACTAAGAAGAACTGAGTTAAAGGCTGTTGAAGAAGTTAGAACGTGGTTCTTACTTTGTTGAAGAACCATTGAGAAAAGTTCCTTTCTATTTGGAAGAACTAATGTATCAACTTGTTGAAGAACTGAGTTACACATTCACTAACCACTGTGTAGAATAGATTAAGGACTATTTTCCAGAACAGATACAAACAATGTTGCTACATCACAAAAGTTTGTCTTCAGATGTCTAGAAAGTCTTCATGAAGCTCCTCGTTTATACGGTCAATCTCTTCTCCAACTGCATCCAAATCAAGGAGGATGTTACTGTAGGCGTCTTGGTGATGCAGGAGGGATTTTTCTCCCCCATGGTCACTCTGTGTCCTGTGGCAGTTGCTAATAGAATTGTTACTCTCTGGGTTAAAGTGAGAACTTTCTGGAACTTGGCGTGCATTGTCAATCGTTTGCCCCTGGTAAGTAGAACAAAAAGTTGATATGCTCAAAACAAGTGGTTTATAAGTTTTCATTTCATTTCATTTAATTTATTCTGGTTGTGAAGCCAAGGACTCTCAGAAAGCGAACTTAATCACTATACTAGCCAAGAACCCAATGGAGAGAAACAAAGAAGGAAATACAGTTTTAGATGTGGGAGGAAAAACCCAGAGAAATACTCTGGGGAAAACCCACGCAGTCGGGTAGGGACTGAAAACCATAGTGCCCCCGGTGGGATTCGAACCGGGGTCCTAGAGGTGGAAGGCGAGGAAAGATACCACTACACCAACCCAACTGCCACTTGACTCATCAACAGCCAGGCCAAGACCTTGACATGGCTCAGTGGTTTCACCTCTGTGGACCCTGGTTCGAAACCCACCTCAAACCGGAGCCTTGCATGTGGATTGGGTTTTCAGTCCCTACCTGTTTTTCCCCCATTGGGGTTTTCCTCCCACATCTAAAACTAAGCATTTCTTCTTGTTTCCTATTCATCTTGTTATTGGTGCTAATTATGCTGTTGGATGTGTAATCAAATAAATAAATAAAAATAAACATTATGTATGGCAAAATATGCTGGGGCTATATGTTCAGACCTTATGAACTGACGCTGCTTCTACGCCATCATCAAAAATAAAAGATGATAATTAAATGATGGGTTGTTGATTAGCTTCACCGATGTTACCCTGGTTGAGTCAAACGAGGGAGCCATGAGAAGGATAAACAAATGACCATGTTAGCCTTCTCGTGTGATAATGTCAAAGGTCAAAGTTCACTGGTTATTTAATTTTTTATCAGGTATGGGTTTTTTTTCAGAATTAAGCGGCCATTATTTTTTTATTTGAAACTGAGTTACCATGAAAACCTACCATTTGAAAAAAGCTGTTTGATAAATATTTTAAGTTAGCTGCACGTTGCCATTTTTGTGATGTCACTTAAACCCGGGTGGGCCTCCACTATCCTGCTTCACGAGCAAGATTAGTGGGTGCGGACTCAGCTTAGCGACCCATGACACCCCGAGCTACTCGACTGACAGGGGAGACTTGGGGAAGCTAATCGAACGCACCCAATGGAAATGCACAACTGCATGTATGTACGTGCAGCGCACAGGATTGGCGATTGAGCAACCTCCTTTTGACCTGTACATGACAATGCCCTACTCAAAATGACGTCATATACAAGGACTATTGTGGGTTGGTAAACGTGTCTACCCACTTCTTACCCTGCTTGTGGATTGATTGATTGGCATAAACTCCTCATCATACAGACTGGAATAGAACGCTAGACAAACTGGCTTACTGCTTGACAGTGGACTGGGATGAGCTCTTACCTCTGAAGGTAAAAGATGGTGATATGAAAATTAGAGTTGTAATATGAAAATCTCCACGAGACCACAGTCTTGTACTGTGGTATATATGGCCTGATGTTTCGACCCTTGCTTTTTCTGTGTGCTCTCTGCCTCTCTCTCTCTCTATTCATGTATTCCAACTTGACTGCTTACGTTACACTTACATTATATACCTGTCATGTGTGTTGTGTTGTCATTTAGCCTTCGAGAAAAACTCTGCTAAGGTTGAAACGTCAGGCCAATAACTATTTTTTGCGTTTATACCATAGGTCCTTTTGATTTGTAAGCAGTTTGTAACAGCTAATTCTATTTTCTTACCTAATATATAGCAACATCCCTTCATGGAAGCATTCTTGAGGGGAAAAACTAAGTCACCCAAGTGCCAACCATTTCATAAAATTGGATCAAGTTAACCATAATTTTTACGTAGACTTACCATAGTGAGTAGGTTTATCTAGTCCAGTAGAGGTCCTTACATGGCCAGCTGAGGTACTGATTTTGCTGTCTTGGTTGTCTAGACTACTCAGCATCTCCTCCATGACCTTTAGCTCTATCAAGGCTTGATTTGACTCTTCCTGTAGATAATCTACGTCAACCAACCCTCCTGAAGCATCTGCATCTGTACAAAAATGAGGATTCAAACCTTAGTACAGAAAGTTGTAGATCCCTTGCATATAACGTCACAAACTCAAACAGGGTTCTGACAGAGGTCAAAGGAAGACTTCCCTGTGGTTGGGAGTTGGGTGTTGATATTCATGTCAGTGTTTCCATTGTTTGACTAAAATCATGGAGGCATATGCGAAGATTGTAGTGAATTATTGTTATCTTATTTTTTAAATGAATGGCCCAATATCGTGGCCAGGTTTACATCAATAAAGATCCTTATTAGCATTTAGAAGACTCTCCTATTCATCTTGTGGCGTGTCGTGGCCGAGCGGATAAGAGCCCGGACTCGAGCTCTGGTGTTTCTGCACAGCAGAGTGTGGGTTCGAGTCCCGGTCATGACACTTGTGTCCTTAAGCAAGACACTTAACCATTATTGCTGCATCCTTCGGATGGGACGTAAAGCCGTGTTGTGTAATGCACAATAAAGAACCCTGTGCACTTTTCGTAAAGAGAAGGGGTTCGCCCCAGTGTTCCTGGTTTGATTGGCTGCAAATTGCGCCACAGCACGTTGTAAACCATTATATGGTGCTATGTAAAGGAAAAAGATCTCATACTTCAAAAACGTAGCTCCACATACCTTGCAGGAAAAATACTGAATGTTAAACCCTTAATCATCTGGATTTGGTATTTTGTTTGCCAACGCTACGCCATTTAACCAGAGTTTACGGGCAACGTCTTGTGCATAAAAATAGTTAATTTATTTAAGCCAGAAGAACCTTTTCTTTACTGCTCGGCAGATGAGAACATTTTCTTCATTATTGATAAGCCTTATTTTTGCTTATCACCAAAAGATCTTTTGTCAGGCCAATGCAAGAAGTTGGTATAATGAGTTACGACTTCATTCAAATCACAGGTTTTGGCAACTGTTAAAAAGCAAGCCTGGTATTACACAGAGGCCACGGAGGCCACAGCCTCTGTTGCCCTGGTCTTGGCATTGGTGCCCCTTCAAAAGTTGCCTTTAGACTTTAAGATTTTCCAATGGAAGTGCCCTTTTTGCAAAAAGTGAAAATGGCCTTGCCCTCTTAAAGATAAAATTCCAGGCCTGAAAAAGCCCTGGGCTCCATTTCACAAAGTACTTGGATTCATCTTAAGATGAGTTGTCAATATCATTGTAGCGGTTTACATTGTGACATCACACTTTGCTTAGCAATTAAGATCTATACATAACTTAAGATCAATCTTAGAGCTTTTTGTGAAATCAGCCCTGGATGAAGAGACAAAACTATAACTAATTGAGCAAAGTTGGCTGATGCCTCTTTGAGATGTAACAAAATGCCTAATACCACTTATTGTTGTACATATACCTTTTCGCAAATCATGCGGTGTTGGTGTCAAGCATGGTTGGCCCTGAGAACCAATCTGAGCCCTTTCAGATTTGTCCTCATCTGCTATTGGATACCAACGTTGACTCTTGGCTGTGATTGGCCGATGAAAACCACCTGCTGGTTGATAGGTCACAGCTGCTTCTCCAATCACAGGCTGACTAATCTGCTCAAGCCCTACTATTGGTCTGTTATGCTGACCAGACGTGGTGAATGGTCGGTTGGTTAGGCACTCCTGGTTGGTGGTGATTGGCATGGCTTGTTTTGAAGCAGTGTTTTGTATGACTCGTTTGGGATACTTAATGTGTTTCCTACTCTTGTGGTGTTTCTTGGCATGCTTTCCGTGGTCAATTTCAGATGATTTCAATGTTTTATCAACATCAACTGAGCGTAGTTCATGCATTTCATAAGGAAGGAGGTATCTGAAATCAAGTTTGTCCAATAACATGTTAACTCTCCTACTCTATGGTAGATTGTAGAGCCAATAAGCCATGTGCGAGTAAGATTTGAATAATGTCTGGTACAATGACTTGCTTAGTCACAAGTTACCGCTGAAATTTGAATTCTTTGGACTAAAGAGACAGTTGCTATGTCACATGGTACATGGTATGTCACATGGCAAGCTTTTGTATAGCAACCTCCAGATGAGCAATCTCTGGTGCCATTGCGCCATACACATTCATTCAAAATTTTGTGTGGGTGTTTGCCGTCTCTCAATTACAAGGTTGCCCCTGGTCTTGGCCTTGGTGCCCCTTCAAAAGTTTCCCATATGCCTTAAGATTTTGCAATGGAAGTACCCTTTGCAAAATGAAAATGGCCTTGCCATCTCAAACATGAAATTCCAGGCCTGGTCTTTTATGTAACTACGCAAAAGCTTGCCCCAAATCATGTGACATAGCAACTGTCTCATTAGTCAGAGGAATTCAAGCTTAAAGGTATCGTACACGTTTGGTAATGACTCAAAACAAATATTAGCATAAAAACTTACTTGGTAACAAGCAACGGAGAGCTGTTGATAGTATAAAACATTGTAGGAAACGACTTCCTCTGAAGTACATGTAACGTAGTTTTTGAGAAAGAGGTAATTTCTCACTAAAATAATAAAAACTTCTTGCAAGAAGTTTTTATTCCAATCTGAAAGCACACAAGTTTGTACAACAAGGGGTGTTTTTTCTTTCATCATTTTCTTGCAACTTCGATGACCAATTGAGCCCAAATTTGCCCAGGCTTGTTATTTTATGCATAAGTTGGGATACACCAAACGAGAAGCACTAAGATTCATCTTAAGATAAGTTATCAGTATTACCATAGTGATTTGTATTGCGACATCATTCTTTGCTAAGCAACTGCGATGGATTTGCAGTTACGATCAATCTTAACTCTTTGTGAAATCAAGCCCTGGTCTTTGACAATTACCAAACGTGTTCAGTGCCTTTAAGCGGTAAATTGTGTCGAAGTAAGTCATTGTACCAGACATTATTCAAATTTTACTTCGCAAATGGTTTATTGTCTCACCATCCAAGACCATTTGCAGGCTTCACTGATCATGTATGGTTGTGTACACTTGGATACAATGATGAAGCTATGGAGTGTGTACAAAGCTATGGCAAAGTGTGAGGAATGTTTTTTATTTTGAATGGTCAATCAACAGAAGGGTTAATGTACGTCAAACAATAGTTAGTCACAGGTTAGTTTTATGGTATATATCTACAACTATATAGGTTTGAAACAAACAATAGGCTCCAATTACCAAACGTGTACGATGCCTTTAAGAGGTTTGAGAAATCAAGTTGTAAGATTACTGTAAGTTTCTTATTTGGTTATAGAGCAATCACCTGGTGTAGTATGTTTTGACTGCGCTACTGACTGATGCACGAGGTCCCAAGCTTGTTCCACATGCATCTTTGTAGACTTGAGCCCAGGCACGGTTGGCACACACCTTGAGTTTACCACAATTAATACATTGATATATTTCTTGATTGTATGAGTATAATGCTGCATTGCTTTGGAAGTACATCAAGTCAACAACAGCAACATTCTTAAAGGGGCACACTGCCTTAAAATCTCGTAACAATTTGTTGTTTGGAATTGCTCCTTATCCTTTTTAAGAGTTGTCCATGCACTAAATCACAAACATTGTGTTTTATGGTGAGTAGTGATTAAAAAACAAAATTGCCTCTGGAAATACAACCAGTCTGCTGGCTTGTTGATCATGCAAGGGGGCAGATAAGCACACGTCCAGTGTCACTTGAGAGGGCAGTTGTTAAAGTGGGCGGGGCATAATGTATGGACGTGTAGGGGGTCGACAAAGACTACACCTGCAGCTTACCATATTGAAGCCTCCTCGCTCCTGCACTGCCATGTACACCTGGTACTGACTAACCTGGCGCCCTTGCCACTTGGGACTACTGTTTTTCACTTGTATCCCATGACGTTGTGAAAATCTGCGCAGCCGTCGTTCAAACTTCTCCTCTGCCCTTCTTAGTAGCTGGTGAAGAGATAAATAAACAGGAAGAGGATTCAAGATGATTGAGGTCAACATCACCATTCAACCTCACAGGAAATAAATCTCCAGGGCTCAAAATATTTATATTGGACCACAGGCCCGAGGCCAGCGATTTCATATTGGGCCAGTAAGATCATGGCTGGACAAGTCCGGTGGTCTTGTGTCTTTTAATTCAATATCTTCATTTAAAAGAAATTATGCTGAAATGTAGACTTTGATTCTGATAAATTTCAATTTCAATCATGTCGAGTAATGTCTACCTACCCATAGGACAAATGAGATCAATCTTCTCTTCTCATTTAAAAACATAAAATAAAAACATTAACAAAATAGTTTACGTGTTAAAAACTGTGTTGTCAGTTTGATTCTGGACTTTTTTTTTTATTTTGAATCTGCTCTTGTGAACGAGCAAACAAATCCAGTAAACTTCAGAGCTACAACAAGCCCTGTGTACTTGTGGATTTTCCCCCAAAATTCAAGCCCTGTTGATCTCATAAATGACAAACAAAACATCTCCTGTTTTGGTTGTCAACAGTTAGTCTCACCATGGAGCTATAGCTCCATGGTCTCATGGAGGTTCTCATGCTAACGGTATGCAATCTATAGCATATCAAGCCATACAGCCATGTTGTCAGAGTACGAGTTCAGATCAATCCCGGTCGAGACAGCGGTGTCCTTGAGATGACACTTATGTACAGCAGCCACTTCTTCATTTCATTTGTATTTGTATTTTGCTGTAGATTCCGAGTCTTTTTCTCCCTGATTGGTTCAGTTCATTTTATCACTGTGGTTTTATATCAACACCATTCAACATTTGATACAAAGTATAATTCCATATTATTGATTGCAGAGATGAGACGTCATGACTAAGGAAAGGTCCTCAAAAGTTGTACAGTCAATTTTGAAGTCTGGCTGTGCTCATTGGTCATTATGGGTCGATGTGGCTGGCTGCCAAAAGGCGCCTTAACATTGCCTCTAGCCGTGTCCTTTGCAATTCAGTTTCTCAGCTGCTAGTAAGGATGATTAGCCCCCTAAGTTATTATTATTCAACCGGTTTGAAATAGTTGAAGAATGCAATGCCATTTCTCACCTCTAGTGCAGTAAAAGTTTACACCACACAGGCATGTGATCATCAATATACAAGTTAGGTCTCCCATGGTTACCAAGTTCTATGTGTAATAGTCTACCGACCCAATTCACCCGGCATCATCTCCGACAATAAATCTGGATACGCCTTTAGGGAGTCAGATGCCCTGTGTGTTATTGTGCAACGTACGTTTTTAGGCCTCGCACATGTTTCTGACATGCACCATCTTATATGCAATTTGATGTTCAAAATGGCCGACCATGGACAGACGGTATAGTTCCGAGCTGTTTAGAGCATCGAGTTCAAGTTCTGGTGGTGAAGTCATCGGGGTATGGGTTTGAGTCCCGATCGTGACACTCGTGTCCTTGAGCAGGATGCTTTACTATAATTGCTTCTCTCCACCCAGGGGTATAAATGGGTACATGTACCTGCGAGGGTAGAGGTTGATATTGTGTTTGAAAAAGCTCTCAGAGCGCCACAGCAGCTTGGGGCGCCTCCTCAGGGAGCTGAGAAAGATTAAAGGAATGTTATTGGCCCAATGACCAGGGCACTATGTAAAGTGCATTGATACACCATTGTAAAATGCACTATTTATAAGAACTAGATATTATTATTGTGTTTGCGGTCAGTGAAAGGGGTCTATGCCTCTATAACTATGTCAGGAAAACGATTGTTCCCTTTACCTCGATATCAGCTTGAAGTCGCTCCTCTTTAGTGGTGATAACCTCAGGTACTAATTGCAAAGTGGAGTCATCATCTGAAGACGTAAGTGAAGGTTCTTGAGATGCTGGATGCAGGATCTCCGGATGCTGATGGAATGATACCGTCTTCTGCAGCATCAGCAAAATGAAGCCGACGGACAAAAGCAAAACAAGACAAACAAATAATCATTTGGACCTTCCTTTTCTTAAGAATGTTAGCCCCAGATGCTGTCCAGGGAGAATGATTGACATCCCTTTTGTTGGTGGAACTGTCTTATCCTAATCCCCCCACAAAATGTAGTACATTTTGTTCAATCCCCTACAATTTGCTGTACAATTTGCTTTGTACGCCACCACACCTGCGGTTTGTGGTTTTATGACTGTGAAACCTGGCTGTAGCGTTCTTTTATTAATCCTGATCAATCCTGAAAAGCGTGTTGACATTTGCTTGTTTACAGGTCGGCTTATAGTTCTGATTGGAATCGGTAGAAATGGTTAAACGGTTAACCGGAAGTCAAAAGTTTCTTTTCAGGAAAATAACCGTAGAAGCATAAGCCCGATAAGCTACGACTAATAAGGGAAAGTATGTCAATGGTTTTTAGAACAGTAACTTCTATTTCCATCCTCTCGTTTTTAATAAATACACCATCCAACATTTCTGTGGAAAACACAAATTATTGTCAAATTTTGTAAAACAACGAAAGAACAATTCTGACCTATGTTTTGTCAAAAATGTTGGGCACATTCAAATCAAGTTTTGTTTTTCATTTGGGCTTATTTCAGTTGCGACAACTGAAATAATCAACTGTGGTTTTGAGGTTCCTCATTGCTATTTCCTTGACCTTGACAGTATTTGCAAGATGGAAACATTTTCTTACCAGTCTCTTTGTAAGTGTAGATTTGCTTGCTGTTTTAGATTCTCTGATTCCCTTCGGTTTGGACGGTCTTCCTCGCTTTTTCTTCCCTGCTGGGTTAACCACATCACTCACTCCATTTTTTCGTGTTGGTTGTTTGTCTTTCTTTTCATCTGTGAGGATATTTTAATTGGTTTGTCAAATCTTCCAATAAACAAAATAATTCAATTATACAGTTCAAATAATGATAACAGCAATATGCATTAGGCACTTTTGAACCAAGTATCAAAGAGCCTTGCACTAATGTTACCCTGTTTATCAGACCTAAGCATCCTTGAAATCATCTCAACTCCTTAGGAGTATGCAGCACCGACAACCAAATAGGGGCAGAGGCCTCTAATCATTCACATCAATTACAGAGCTGTCAACATTTGCATCTTGTAATCAGGGAGATTGTGAACCTCTTCTTTTACATGCATTGATGGTTTTTAATACAACACATGGTACCAATGGCTTTACATCCCATCCGAAGGATGAAGCAATAATGGTTAAGTGTCTTGCTTAAGGACAAAATTACAAGGGTCCTAAACCAAAACTTGAACCCCCACACTCAGCTGAGTTTGAGTCCTGTGCGCTAAACCGCTTAACCATGACACGATATCCATAATATAAGGACAATATAGTTTGTTTCAATCCTATATAGTTTTATACCATAAAACTAACCGGTGGAAATTTCATTTCAAAAGATGGTAGCATTTTTGAGATATTGCAGAAAATCTGGAACGGTTATGTCCATGCAGGAAGAATAATCAGCAATTGGAATACACAATCTGAGAAACAATACTGCAGTAACGCTTCTCAGATTCAAATTTTTGGGGGATAAAAAGTGATATCTGTTTCAAACAAATTATGCGCCTAGTGAAGTGAAAAGTTTCTCAAAATGCATTATACTATCCAAAGCTGCTGTACAACTTACCAAGTAAGTTTTCATTGCCATTAACTTTCAGAGTCATTACCAAACATATACAGCCTTTAAAAAGTAGTATTCTCTATACGACCTTAAAAATGTTACAAACTTTGGACGTCCCCCTTATAAAACTACCTCTCGGCTTTTTGAGATCTTTAACTGCCTCCGACTTTGGTCTGTAAAGAAAGACACATTTTGTCATCCTCTCTTCATTGTTGAGAGACTTCAGTAGCTCAGCTTCGTCAATTGATGCATGTAAGTTCTTGATGTACTGCTCACTCTTCTTCAGAACATATGCAGACATGGCGATGGACTTCTTGCCTCGTTTGGTACTCTTTAATAAAATTGTAAAATATTAGTAAAGTCGACTTATAATAAGGATCTGGGCCCAATTTCATAAAGCTGTTTAGCAGCTCAGCAAATGTCTTTGCTAAGCAAGAAATGATTGGGGTACCAGTCACAGCAATGGTAACTGTATGGTATTTTGGCTGGTTACCTATTTTCCCAAGCAAGAGTTTTCTGTGCTTAGCAAGTTTTTGTGCTTCAAGCTTTATGAAATTGTAAGTTTGGTGGAATTTGTTCCATTACTCTTGAAAATATGAGGTCATATTAAGATATTGGGTTTGTGCATGCCTATCCCAGTTGAAGTATATAAAACCCAACAGATTAATCCATTAAGCCCTCAAATCCCCCTTACCTGCTCACCTGGGCCCAATTTCATAGAGCTGCTTAAGCAGAAAATTTTGCTTAACAATTTTCTGCTTAGCAGAAATGAGCAGGATACCAGTCACAAATTGTACTTGTGACTTGGCATTTAGGCTGGTAACATATTTTTGTTGTGCTTAGCTACTTTTGTGCTTTAAAGCAGCTCTTTGAAATTGGGCCCTGTCCTGGCCCCTACAAAGCAACTGCATAACAAGAGCACACTCACATGGATGAACAAATGCATCTCATCTGCCTAATCTAGTACACCTTCTCACCTACACCTCACAAAATGCGTCTGTCCAAACTATGACAATTTGTTTAAATATTCTGTTATTATAGACCCATTGCACAACGCGCAGAGCACTTACACACGCCTATCCTGTCCACCATTATGGGAGTCGAAATGTATTCAAAGGAATTGACTCCCAAAAAGGTGGAAATGGTAGACACGCATTGTGCGTAGGTGCATTCCACGTTGTGCAAGGGGTCATTAGTAGTTGTCTAATGTCACATATTTTCAGACTTTTGACATGCATTCATAGTCGTGATTGGCCCATACATTAAAAAGAGTATAGCTTCATAATTCCATCTATTTTTGTGATAAGGTTCAGGCTGATAAGATTAAAACCTTAAGTAGTCAGATTAAATATTTGCAACAAGAGGAATGGTAAACTGCAACTTTTTTGGAAAACATTTAATTTCTGTTTTCAAAAAAAGATATGCACACAACTTGTGAAACCACACTGTATCTAAGGTGGCCAATATTATGTTGTCAATATTTTGTGTATTGTCACAATGTGAAAGTTCAAGTTCCAATGCTGGTTTCAGTGAACAGATTCATATTTCCAGTGAATGCTACCCTGAATATACCCTCTAAACCTGCAACTGCAGTTTGTTAAAAAAAAAAAAAAAATCAATTCAAAATATAAAAGAGGAAAGTGCCAATGGCACAACTGATGAACCAAAACAATGAAGAAATCAGCTAATGAGCTGAAAAGTTAAATACCTGAAAATAAAATTTTAATACTGACAATTGTCATTCTATTTACTTTATTTAAAGGTATCGTACACGTTTGGTAATGATTCAAAACAAATATTAGCATAAAAACTTATGGTAACAAGCAACGGAGAACGGAGAGCTGTGTTGATAGTATAAAACATTGTAGGAAACGACTTCCTCTGAAGTAACGTAGTTTTTGAGAAAGAGGTAATTTCTCACTAAAATAAGAGGTAATTTCTCACTAAAATAATAAAAACTTGCAAGAAGTTTTTATTCCTATCTGAAAGCACACAAATTTGTACAACAAGGGTGTTTTTTCTTTTATCATTTTCTTGCAACTTCGATGACCAATTGAGCCCAAGTTTTCACAGGCTTGTTATTTTATGCATATGTTGGGATACACCAAATGAGAACACTGGTCTTTGACAGTATTACCAAACGTGTACGATGCCTTTAAAGGTTAATAATACAACTGGTTTCTTTACCCCTCCTCAGTGTAATTTTATTTGTCCATTTAATGATAAAGTAAATCACATTTCCTGTAAATTTCTATACCCTCTGTGGCTTGGGATAGGAGGATGAGGACCCGTAGACATCAACATTGCTGCTTTGCACCCAGCAGTGGGAGTGCTGAGGCTGACCAAGGAACTCAACGTGATACTCGGAAGGCGTCCCGGTCTCGTTATTGATAACGGAATAGTCTCCAGTAGCAGGGTCTTCTGATAAAATTGCTGGCCATCTGTAAACGGAAAAGTAATGTTTTAATGTCAATGCAAAACATCAGGGCCCAATTTCATAGAGCTGCTAAGCACAAAAATTTGCTTAGCATGAAATTTCTTCCTTGATAAAAACAGGATTACAAACCAAATTTCCATGTGATTTTCAGGATAAGCAAACAACAGCTGAATACCAGTACCAAAGCAATATGCAACACATGGAAATTTGGTTTGTAATCCTGTTTTTATCAAGGAAGAAATTTCATGCTAAGCAAATTTTTGTGCTTAGCAGCTCTATAAAATTGGGCCCAGGCCTGATACGGCATCCATGTGTAGGGGCTCTCTTTAAAGGCAAAACAATAAGTTGGAGATCAAACAAAATATCTTCTGCCTTAATGGTTCGGATCGATTTATTTGACTCTGTTTTGGTGGACGGCAGGGCCAGGCCAGCACACGGAATGAGGTAGTAAAAGGTAACCAATTTCACAAAGCACCAAGATTCATTTTAAGATGAGTTGTTAATATCACCATAGTCAGGCCTGATGCTTCACAGAGGCAATTGCCTCAATGCCCATGGTCTTGGTGCCCCTTGAAATGTTCCAGTAGAAATTTACAATTAACAGTATGTTCCTTTTACTTGGGAACTTGCCCTCACAAGAACAAAAGATCAACCTTGGGCTGAGACTTTCTTTGAAAAGTTGTTCTCTGCCACAACAAAATTGTGAAGTCCAATCCAAATAGCAAACATTACCAAAATGAACTCTTGTGAACTCGATTTTTCCATAAACTGAGGATTTGGTCTGAACATCCATTTCCACCCACTTGGAAAGAAGCTTTTCCTGTAGCATGTTATTTCACAAGTGGATGGATATGGATGTTCGGACCAAATTCTCAGTTGTATGGAAAAATTTGAGTTCACATGTGTTAACTTTGCTAATATTTTATGTTCCCAGTGAAAAGAGACTATTTTGTTGGGGGTTCAAAATAGACAATTAAGTAAAGAGCTGACCTTACATGACCTTTCATCTTAGCCCAGACTAGGGAGCCCTTGGGTAGCTGACTAAAGATGTAACGGTAGCCACATTTGTTGGCTGTCTGGATCGTTCTCCTGTGGTCTTCCTCTGGGTCCTCACATCTAAGATAAAAATAAAATACTACAGAAGCGTAATGATTGAGCAATATAATGCATTCAGGATTTGCCACATAAAGATAATGGCATATTCCATAAATAAGGAGGCCAAAGCGTGACATGGTGTTATATCTCAAAAGATAATTATTTCTATATTCTTTGCATGTTTATAAGTGGTGGGGATAGCTCATACGTTTAATGTACAGTATAACTTCAATTTCTCGAATCAGATTTTTTGTTTTCATGTACGATCCAAAACTATCCATCACACTGTAATACACGCTACATACATGTAGCAGGTATTACATACACTTTGCCAGATTCAGACATTTATGATGCATAAGGGAGAGAAGACTTTTTGAGTCACGGTGTAAAAAAGACACCAGTGTCTCGGTTACACGTGAAACTGTCGGATTTTACTTCTTGGCCTACGTTTGAAGGTTTTCATTGAAAATAGCTGAATTACAGTATACCAATGATGTTTACATATTACCCTTTGAAATTTAAATTTTCAATGAAAACCTACTAATTTATGGCAAAACAAGTCACAAGTTCCCACTGTAACAGGAAACTGAGAATCCGGTGTCTCCGTTACAAGTGTGATGGATAGTTTTAGATCGTATATGAAAACAACAAATCTGATTTGAGAAATTGAAGTTATACATAAACGTATGAGCTATCCCCAGCACTTAAACATACAAAGAATACAGAAAGTACATTATCTTCTGAGATATAACACCATGTCACGCTTTGGCCCTCTTATTTATGGAAAGACCGATATATACCTGACAGGTACGGGGAAGAGTAATGCCAATTTTATCCTCTAGTATCCAATAAACATATCACATGACCAAACTGAAAATTTCTTACAAAATTGTGGTCACTTTTTAGTGAACTCATCAAAAAAAGGGTCATTGTTTTGTCAATTATTTTGTTTGGGCAGCCTCCATATGTGGCCCTCCCCCTGCAAGTGGTGCTAGCAACTCTACTGACTATATGCACTGTGAAGTACAGTGTGAAACTAATGCTTCTAAACCCGACGTGAATTCATCCAAGTCATCAAAACGTCAAGAGATGGACATGCTTTCAAGATTGCCTTATTTGAAAAGGGAAATTACATCCTCCTCCAAATGAACGCCAAAGGTCTCTCCGCCAGCAAGAGATGTTATCATCTTATCATAATTAGAATTTGCTAAAACTCATTTGGTTGATGTAGTGGCACTACAGAAAACGCACACCACACCACCAATAACTACCAATCGTTGGCTGCACACAGTTTCCTACTCTCACCAAAGACATTTTGTTTAGCTATGTATGTCAGAGACAATTTTCCTACTTCCGAGCTACGCTCCTCTAGTGCTGACAGTATAGTGACTACTGGAATGCCAATTTTCTTTAGTATTATTATTATTATACATTTCTGGTAATGAAACCAAGGATGCCCCATAGGTGAACTCCGCAAGCCTGAGGAAACCTGTAAACAAGGGTGCTTCTTGTTATGTGAACCAGAAACACAGGGGTTAACCCCTACACTTTCAGGATAAGTGTCCTGGGTCTTTTACGTGCACTACCAACCCTAGTACACAGGACCTACGGCTTAATGTCCCATTTGAAGGACAAAGCAATTATGGTAAAGCATCTTGCTCAAGGATAAAGTGTCATGACTGGACTCGAACCCACACTATGTTGATCAGAAACGTCAGAACTTGAGTCCGGTGCTCTTAACCGCTCGGCCACGACACACCGCTATCTTGATTTTCAGATGGTACTTTTTCTTTGGAGAATTAATCCTTGCATGAACTTAATCAGTGCAACTGTGTTCCCCCCACCAAATCTGTGCCTCGTCATTAAAGCAAAATTTTACACAAATCACTGTTCATATGCACTGTTTTAGACCTAGGTGGTACTTCCAAAGATAATTTTTTTCCCAATGGTGGGGAATTTTTGGTTGTGATTAATACCCCACTCTCTCAGACATCCTGGGCCCAATTTCATAGCGCTGCTTAACGGTAAGCAAACTTTTGTGCTAACTGTAGCAGAAAAAAATGGCTTGATCAGAAGCATATTTCACAGGTTAGCATGAAAATTAGGCGGCCACCTTGCGCATTTACCATAGATTTGCATTGTTACGTCATTCATTTTCATACAGTAAGTACCGGAAGGTTAGCATGCCTTTTCATGTGCTTCAGCAGCGCTAAGAAATCAGAAACTCGCTCAGTAAGCACAAAATCGGCCGTTAAGCAGCTCTGTGAAATTGATCCCAGAGCTTGCTGTCATCAGTCTGGTGCTTTGGACTCCCTCCTACGGCAGATAATCTAGAGGAAGACAAAATACCGCCTATGTAGACAACATTTTGTCATGATACAGGCTTCCTGAAAGAAGAACTACCGGCTGCTACTGGGAATAGGGAACAGTGGAGAGCAATTATCCGGCAGCAACCCAATTTTCTCACCTTTTGTGTTTTGGGTCACTGTTCATATGACAGAACCAGACTTTGTTCTCAAGTCTGGTCACCTCTTCTCGGTCGATCCTTCTCCATTTCAGGCAAGTTTCTTCTTCACATTGCACCCAAGATAGCTCCTTCACCTGCAATGGATGAAAATCATTTCCTTTTTTAGCACACAACACAATTTTTAAATTATTTTAAGGTATATATAATTATAGCCCCTTGATCAGTGAAAAAATCGGTTAAAAATTACATCCTTATTAGTTAAGCGCTCTTTTTTTCTAATTGATTTCACAACATGGTATAGGCCAACTTGATTTTTTACTGGCCTTGGCAAGCTGCCATGCATGGTATACCAGGCAACTCAACTTTTTACAGGCCTTGGCAAGCTGCCATGCATGGTATAGGCCGAATTGACTTTTACGCAGGCCTTGGCAAGCTGCCAAGTTTAGGAATAGGCCAACTTGATTTTTTACTGGCCTTGGCAAGCTGCCATGCATGGTATACTAGGCAACTCGACTTTTTACAGGCCATGGCAAGTTGCTATGCATGGTATAGGCCGAATTGACTTTTACAGGCCTTGGCAAGCTGCCAAGTTTAGGCCGACTTGATTTTTTATATGAGTGGAACAAGCCTGCTCATACAGAGGGCAAACCTGCCCCTACGTTTTCTTTGGACAAATGTTCATTCAAACCTGCCCTTAATGGTTTTCACTGTTCCCGTTCAGACACGGCTGAATTTTGGTTTGAATAAAAGCAGTTTGAGCTGCAGCAAAAATTGTCAATTAAGTTTCATCGTATTTTTCTTGTGGTGGTCGGAGTATAAAATTAAAGGACTACAACTAGATTATAAATAGCTCAGTTGGTAGAGCACCGGCACATTCATCCGGAGGTCGGTGGTTCAAATCTTGCTCTAGAAATGTTTTCTTTGTTCAACCCCATACATATATAGGCCTATTTTTTTATAGGCCTAATTAAATTAGCACTTGAAATTTGAATGAACTGCCAAAGCGTTCCATAAGACCATCCCCATAGCCTATCCAACTTTTAGTCTACTGCAGTACAATTTTCTTCCTCCATGATGCAATAGGCCCACAGTACAGACACACACAGTACAGTACAGTAGCCTACTCAGAGCTTTATGTGTAGCCCCACTATGGTCGTATGTAGACCCAGGTACTTTTAATTTTTGTTTTGAATTCTTCGGTCGTACTACTGTACTGCTACCGACATGACCGAAGAAGTCAAAATTTGTTAAAAAGAAGTACAGCGCCCCAGTTACTGGGTCTAATAAATAGGTCGTCATGGTCGTGTGCATGCACCTTCGCCACATGACATCACATAGTCATGATAGTTGCCAAACCAAGGGGTTCCTAAGGCTGAGCTACTGTAGTAGGTATACATACATAGGTAGGCTAGTTGTAGCATGGAGGAATCTTCCATGGTTGTAGCCAAGAGTTCCAACATTGCTGAATATTAAATGATTGTTCTCTAAATTATTTTTAAGCACACAAAGTAACTAAGCTCAACAAAAATGTATATGCTTACCAGAATAAGAGCATCAGCCAAAATAATGCCTACCGTTAACTTGCATTTATTAGTAATTAATTGTAGTGGTATTGCTTCATCAATATTCAGAAGGAGTTTCAATACACAAATCAAAATGTAAACCATTTGTAAAAATAAGGCCTACCTCCTCCGGTGTTATATCCATCTTGAACCGGGTGTAACCGGAATTTTAGTCATTAAAACTGCCAGCAAATCGGCTAACTGTTATATATCAGTATCACTACAAAACAATACAGCATAAATAGACGTGAAGCGTCATACCCTTCGTCAACTTCATGTGTAGGTACGGGACGGACGGACGGTCTATTGATGCCGTGCCCATGCCGCACATGCAGTGCACACAACAACTTTATGGTGTGGTGGTGGTGGATGCGTTGGTTGTTTTTACACGCATTCGTCGGCGACATAGCGCGTACTATACCTGCTGAGCAGCCAACGCCCAAGGTTCACCATTGTTCACCAATGACATGTATTATTTTTGGCGCGCTTTTTAATTTTGCAGACGACATGTTTGAGCAGCACGTGTTAATGGATTCCTTGTTGTATGCCCACGGTCAGATTTGTCAAGGTTGGGCAAAAAACCGGCAGGTGGAAGCTCTGCCTATCATCCCCTTTCTTTACTTTAACATCAGTGGCTAATAGCGGGAAGAACGCCCCACCCCACCGCGTAGGGGAGGGCGGGACCACCACCCCCAATGAAAAGCAAACAAACAAACAAACAAACAAACAAACAAACAAACAAACAAACAAACAAACAAACCCCCCCCCCCCCCCAAAACAAAAACAAAAAAACCTACACCGCTCAAAAACAGGCTTCCACGCCTAAAAACATGATGGGTGCGGCATCCCCGGGAAACGCAAAGGGGGGTCTACTTATACTTTAGAAAAAATAAAATAATGGGGGAGGAAACAAGTTTTTACCGCCTTGTGAACTTAGGTCTGTAGCGAGATTATCGCTATATATTATTATAGAAAAAAGTTTAAAGAGTTACCAAAGGAAAACGATACTAACAAAGATAAATGTTGTCCTCGGGAGCAGGAAGGGTGGGGGAGGGGTTACGGACCCCTCGGATCTTCGCCTGAGTTTCCAAAGGGCCTTGAGCTAAATGGAAGTTCTTATAGTTGTTTGTGTGATTCCCCCTATTTACTTCATTGGAATGTATTCTTTAATTTAGTTACGTACTTTGACTCTTTTGCCGAATCTAAATACTAATTAGGGCAGTCACTCATACCATTTTTGTACCTACCTTATTCTGTTTCCTGTTTTGACCAAAACAATGCTATTTTATCATTATTATTTTTGTGAGTTTTTTTTGTACTCTCAACTATCAGTTTTACTCGGTCACCTTCAGCAAAAATTAACAGTTTCATCAGAGAGGGGCTTCAAGGTCAAATTTAGTTTTGTGATCCACTCATTTTCAAATAGATAAAGTCCTTATGAAAATGGGGGGGGGGTCTTAGAAGTCTGTAACCTCATGTTAAAACGGTGTCAAATGCCACTGTACTGTTTGATACCCTTCAAGTGAATTTTTTGTCGAAATCCCAAAACGTTTAATGACGTCACATTTCAAACATAGGTTTGTACGTTTTTGTACGGAATAGGCCTATACGCTTAGTTTGTTTCTTGAATAATATTCAATCAAAACAGCATTTTGACCTTATGACATTGGCACACAAAAACAATCCTTTGTATTGAACAGACAAACTTTTTAAATGTTTGATGACGTCGCGTTTCAAATTTCGCTCTGAGAGAATCAGTTAAAACGACATTTTACACCGTTTTAACCCTGCGTCCCGAGGCTCCCCCTCCCTCCCCCCCCCAAAAAAAGGCTCATTCCACCATATTTGGAAGGCACTTTTTTAAAGGGTAATTAAGTCTAGGGGTGGTCCCAACCCATGCTAGAAAGACTTTGTAGTAGCCTGATGATGATAGATAGATTACATTGTGTTGGCTGCAGACCTTATCTAGAAATAAAATGCAATGTTCGTGTACAAATTTGCATAGGCGAAAATCGTACGTGTTTCAATGGTATGTTTTTTGTGTGTGGACATGTCATTGGGACTGCCGCCGGCAAACATCAAAGGGTGATGGTGACCTGTTAGTGAACTAAACCCTATAAGCCATTTTGAGATATGGCGGACACATTACTATAACACTGTTTGATTTTGGTAAATTTGTCTGTATTTACACCCAAATCCTACAGTGCACTCCTATAGTGTCCATCACCATCTCAAAAAGGCTAATGGATGACTATACTATCTCAAAGGGGGGGGTCTATAATAGAGGATTACATGTAATATGACCGGATTTGACCGAAGGGTTCTTAATTTATTGAAATAACAAAAAAAATGTGCCTTCCTCTACAAGCCACCTGCTAGACGCAGGGTAGGTTATGGTTTAACAAGTCTCTAATAGAATCTTGTAATTTTTTACTCGACTTTCAAGGGGACTCTAATGAAAATTGCATCACAAAACTGAATTTGACATTGAAGCCCAACACGCATTCAAATTCACGCATGTTTCCCTACGATCTTTTTAGCTGTGATTGCATTAAACTCTATTCGTGTTCGTGCAGCAAAATTTAATGATTTTATTCTTCTCATTCAGGTTCGTTTCAGATTCTATATTGACATCTACATTTTCATCATTCTTCAGTTGAATTTGACTTTTCATTTACAATATGATGATAGCCTCTTTATTCTGCTGGCTATTGCGAATTATTTGAATGATCTTTGCCATCACCTAATGAATTTGAATGATCTTATTTGATCAGTGAAAGCTATCTACCAGTGAAAGCTACATGCTCGCACGTAATTTTCTAGCTTTGGGGAGGTTGGCATTCCTATCAGACAAACGGTTGGTTTAGCCGCCAGGAGGCCCGTTATCATTTTGTTTCTTAGACTACAGAGGGCGACGTTCTAAAAACTATATTTTTGTACATTTTCAATCTTTCAGTCACACACAAAGTGAAATTTGCAAAATATTTTTATATTTGTTTTGCCTTTAGGCCTACCACAAAGACCGGTCAGAACTCCGTACATCAGATGCCTTTAACCATGCCACCTATCTATCGTCAGGCCACCTTAAGCCTATATTCTGTAACTATGCAAACGTTATTTAGCACCAGCCTCTATGTACGCACGCCGTTTGTTACAGGGGATTTGTTACCCCCACCCCGCAATGATTTTGTCCCCCATCAGCTGATTGTTACAATGTGGTCTCCTTTGTGAAGAGGAAGGAATATAGTTATAAGCTTTAACTGATATGCGCCATGACATGAACTGGGCCCAATGTCATAAAGCAAGTAAGCATAAAAACTTGCTAAACACAGAAATTAATTGTTTAGCAGAAATAGGTTACCAGCCAAAATACCATACAGTTTACGTTGCTGGGACTGGTATCCCACTCAATTCTTGCTTAGCAAAGATTTTTGCCAAGCAAAATTATCTGCTTAACAACTTTATGAAATTTGTCCCAGGTCAGACCCCTTGCATTGGCAGCCATCTTTGATGTCAAACAATGGAAATGTGGACGCGTGTACGCACTGCGCAAGACTTTCAGCCATGGATAGCTCTTCCTTGACTTCAGTGAGGGGACTGTTCGGGCTTGTGACGTCATATGCAAGGGGTCTATAACCAAAGTATAGGTGATGAAAAAGAGTTTCATTTTTTATTTTTATTTTTATTTTATTTATTTATTTATTTATTTATTTTATTTTATTTTTTTATATTTTTTTTATTATTATTATTATTTTTTTATATATATTTTTTTTTTTTTTTGGGGGGGGTTGTTGGGGGGGTTTATATTCTTAGATTGTCTTTTTCATTTCTTTGTTCAGTACGGTAATCTCATGGAAAGCAGGGCGGGGGGGCAATGTTCTGAGCGGGGGCCGCGTTAGCAACTTTTCCTTTGGTTATGCCGCTCATGTAAACGCCTAACCTTTCTCAAGAATAAACACAATCTTATTTCAGAAAACCTTTGAATTGTTTCGTAATTCATTTATTTCAGCATTGTCAGTTTCACTAAAGATAACTTACAGCAATTATATAATGAATTACCCACTGATTTTTATATAATTCTTTGAACAGGTTTGTTGTCATAATTATACATATCAACTATACAACCGATAATTCAACTTAAAAAACAATCTAACTACAGTGAGCTCGATTTTCATAGAACTGCTAAACTGACATTTGTTAACAAACTTATCTGTAAAGCACATAACGGGGTACCAGTCATGAACAGACATCTCGTGGTTCTTGGCTGGTAACCCGTTTTTGCTAAGCAACAATCTTCTATTAGCAATTTCATGCTGCAATAAACAGTTGCCCCATCTGCACGTGACACCATTTTAAAGATCAATTCTCTTTACAAATCTAGGTATGCATTTTGTATACACCAATAATGCTGAAAAATTAATATTCTTCCCTTTGCTGCTTGCTGCTGTTGTATTTATGTCATGATGTGCCATAATATTAACTTATAACAGTATCCATTGGATTTTGTAAGAAGACATTTCATCTATAAAAAGGAATATTCTGGTGCCTGTACTGACAGCCATGGCAACAAGTTCCCTGTATGTTGGCAGCCTGTTTTATTATTGCCAATAATTGTCGAGTCATCGTTAGTATGTCAAAGGTAAAATCTTCAAAATCATTATTTTTGATTTCATTACAAAATTGTTGTAATGCCAGGAAATAAACACGTTTATTCTAAATCCAATGCATAAACAAGTGTAATATAACTGAAGTTTTACTTTACCGATGTTTTTCAGACACATTGAAATTTGAGGTTTTTCTCCAAAAGAATTTCAGAACATGAGATTGTTTCAAAAAGAAATACCAAAAACAACTACTTAAAAAAAAGGTTTTCTGGGATGATAATTTACTTGTAAATTTATAAGATAATACAAACTCTTTAATTTGATCGAATTTGAATTTATTAATAAACGAAAGACGTTGTAAAACTGTTTTCAATATAGTGTGGACACGCGAGGGTAAAGGCGAAGCTGTTGCTCAGGAATCTTTTGGCTGTGTGTGAAGCCATTATTAGGGGGGCGCGCGTGTGTGTATGGGCGGGGGAGATTTGCCGTGTGCAGTCTCTCTCTGTAGGTATAACATGTGGTTGATGCGTGACTCGCCGGTGTGGCAGGAGATTCTGTTCCCCCGGAGAGTTTGTCCCCCCCCCCCCATACGGCGAACTGTGTACAAACTTCTTTTGATAGCGCCCTCTTCTGAATCATCCTCCTCCAGCCCATGTTATTTCCCCGTATGGAGACAGAATCTCCGGGGGGACAGATTTCCCTGGGACACCGGCTTGACACCACATGGTGTGTCGTCAGAGTACTCGCACAAGCCTTGGCAGGGAGTCAAACTGGTAACTCGAAGTGCTCAACTGTGGTATGGGTGGACTCTTTGCACGTGAGTGCAGGAGGCCCCAGAAGAAAACAACCCATGAGAGACACCAGTCAGACTCTTGTATGACCCACAGTACAACTGGACATGAGGGTCTATATACGGCAACATGACAACAAAAGTAGAGAAAATTAGAAGAGAAACAAGCCTGGTGGCGGGCAAAGAGTAATAACTCTGCACAAGCTGAGTGTAAGTCCCTGCTTGGGCATGTTTGTAGATGGTGTGGTGAAGGATACAAAGTGCCGATTTCTGATCGACACAGGATCAACCGACACGTTGATTAGTGGCTCAGTCTAGTACAAAATGCGGAAGTAGCAGAGGTCCGTCTTGGAGACGGAAGATGTGGTGGTCAGGCAGGTTGATGATAGTCAACTTTCAACATTGGGCAAGGCTTTTGTTGAAGTAAAAGTTGGGAGGACCACGCACTTGCTGAAAGCAGTTTCTACTGACATGAAGTACGCCGGTATTGTTGGCATGAGTTTTCTGGTGCCCACATGGTGGGCATCATATTTTCAGAAGAAGGAGTTCAGCCCAGAGAAAGGATAACATGCACCAGTAGAGCAGACTGGTGAAGCCTTTGTTGAGTGTGTGGCTGGTTATTTCCCAAGGGAAGGCTGACGTAACCAGAGCGGATGTTGTCGAACTTTTGGAGGGTCATGTTGATTTAGATGATGATCATAGGCATGTAAGGAGAAGTGGAAATGCTCGTCGATTGTCAAGGCGACAGCGCCAGCAGTGCAGCCGAGATGATGCATCGAACATTGACTCAGGTAATGGTAAACATGAGATAGAGACTCATTGTGGATAATTGTTGGTTAGGGGCCTGTGGCCCAAACGAGGCTTCCCCGTAGAGCGATGAGGAAAGCGCAGTTAGCGGATGAGAACTTGGGCTAGGTCCTGAAGTCGAAAGAGGACAGTAGTGATCGCCCGAGTGGAAGACAATTTCACACTTGTCATCAGCATCCAAGACCTATTGGGTCAATGGGACCAATTAGACGTCAAGGGAGGGTTTCTGTATCAGCGGTGGGAGTCTGACGATGGAGAGTCAGTGAAGTGGCTATCGGTTTTCCTACGGAATTTTGGGAAGACTGTCGCTGATGAGTTGCATTGTGAGCAAGTCGGTAGGCACTTTGGGTTTGGTGAGACGCTTACCCAATTGAAGCTCAGATATTTCTGGATTGGTATGTCTGCGGACGTCCGATCAGTTCTGAAGGACTGTGTCCCCTGCGCCAAGAGGAAGGCTGCTGCGAAGAAAAGGGTTTTCCCTTTACAGCAGTGTCATGCTATAGCGTTTTCAGGAGAAGAGTATTGCTGCATACTTTCTCGGGTCACTGCCGAAGGCGGACAGTAGCAATAGGTTGGTTTCGGTATTGGCAAGAGGAAGGGACGAGACCAGTTACCCCTTTAGACCTCTGATGAGATGATAGGCAAGTTGGAGGGCAGTTTCCTCTCATCTCTGCCCAGAAGATGACAAACAAGTAAAAAGGGAGCGTCACCAGTTTCCTCATCACCTCCGCCGAGAAGAAGATGACAGTCGAGCAACCGTCGGCTAAGGACCAACGGAGGATGAATAAAGTTGTGATTGTTCTAATCTTGTCGAAAATTGTATTATTCCTAATGTATAAATCGAAGAACCCTTTGGTTTGTGTATAAGAAAATTCCCAGGTAAATCAGGTGGATCAGTGTGTGTATAATGTGTAATTCTAGAGCAAACGTTTGGTTTTGTATTTAAATGAATATATGCATGTGTAATCAACCAAAGATCACATTTATTTTTTGTATACTATATTAGCCAAAGAAGACCATTTCAAATTTTTTATTTATATAAATGTGGAGAAAGCACCTTTCACCGCCCCTGGATACATGCTCTATTTTTATGCTTATTCATACAATGCATAACGACCGGTTAACTTTCACACTTTGACCTCAAATCCAGTTGCCATGAAAGCAGATCCCTGTTCTTCAGAATATTAATGCAAACTGTAATTCATATTGTTATACAAATACGTCATGTATCTTTTACTTAAAATACAGTGTCATTTAATTGTACAATGTATTCTTTAAGCTCAGTATGTTGATATATTTCCACTACCTGGTAGGCGGATGGATAACTGTTTTAGTGTTTTTGTACACACACACATGTGGGAGCGGGACGGAACTCTTTCTTTTCGTTGTTGAGGATCAACTGGAGGGCCGGGTGTTTCATTAAACTCCTTACTTTTCACCTTATTTTATGTCAGTGAAGTGACATGGCTGCTTACTAAATAAGCCGTAGGCTTTTCTGGAACCTGTGACAAAGTGATTTTATGTACATCGCATCAAGGGATTATTATTATTATTGTTAGGATTATTATTGTGATTACTGTCAACAAGTATTGCTGGTGGAAGTTTTCATTAGCTGGTGATAAGTGCTGTGAGTGATTGATCTCCTGATTTGAACTGTGATCTCCAATAAATCATCCAATGACTTTAATCAGACTTTAATCAGATCTCCGATTGTCAATTCATCGTCTTCGTGAACTTTTGTATTTGCCGCACACTCGTCCCAAATAACTTGGTGACCAACCCCCCTCTTCAGCTGTGTTGCCGCAGCCTAAAGGTTACACAACAAAATGGCGACGAGGATGGGATTGAGTGTGTGTAGTCTTCTTGTCTCAAGTTCGAGTTTTGACTTCATTATTAATAATCCCTTGATGTGATTTCAAGTGCAGCTAGCAGTGAAAGAGGACGTCTTCCTGGTGGCCAGACCCAAGCTTGCCGGAGACAGTTAAGATTTAAACTTATCATTGTATTTCATTTGCTGCTATATATACATTCAATTGGTGTATTTTGGTATGTATTTCTATACACTGCACTTTGATGTAATTGTTTTTTTTAAACAAGTATGTGCAATTAATCGCTACTCTTTATGTGTTTATAACTTGATGTTGCATTGACAAATTTTATATGTTCATAGTTGTTTGATTACAACACTTTTTCCGGTGTCAATTTAGACTTGATACCTTTCCATAGAGAGTATGGAGCGGATGATTTTGGTGTAATTGTTTATTTGTCAATGTACTGGTTATATTTTTGGGGAAGTTATGCTTAGCTTGTAATACTTCCTATGGGGCGGTATTTTATTGTCGCATTGTACAAGAGTTGTTCAGTCACTGGTGTGAATATTGGTGTAACGGTAAGTTATTATTTTTGTTGACCTGGTGGTTGAGTGTGGCATATTAGAATTGTAAACATGTCAATGCCTCAGTTGTTGGCCGATGCAATTTCAAAGTCGAATGAGGCTCTGGCGGAAACTTTGGCTGGTGCTTTTTCCAATCTAAAATATCAAAGGGCACCAACTATAAAACTATCAAAGTTTGGTGGCGCTCCTAGAAGGTCGGGAGACCTCACTCTTAAGGAATGGTTAGTTGACCTTGAAACATATGCTAGACAGTTGAGCCTCACTGATGAAGAAAAAGTGAGTGCAACATTGGATCACCTAACGGGCTCTGCCCGTGAGGAGGTACTATGTTGTCCTCTAAAGGATAGAAAGGAGTTTGTTAAACTTAGGGAATTGCTGCGTTTGCGTTTTGGATCCTCGGAAACTGTCCAGTCATTGAACTATGCATTTTACTCGAGAGAACAACTTGAGGGTGAAAGTTTAACAGACTTCAGCCGATCGATTATGCGGTTATATGATCGGATGGAGACAATGGCCACCGAGGCTAAAGAAAAAGCAGCTTTGGGTCAGTTGAGGGAAGGTGCTCTCAAGGAGCAATTTGTTAGGGGTGTTAGAGATCCCTCAGTCTGCCGGGATTTACGCCGGCTAGTAGTTGACCATCCCAAATCAACATTCTTTGAAGTGAGAAATCTCACCCTGAAGCTTTTCCAAGATGTAGATAGGCGTTCGAAATCCAAAGATGCCACTGAACATGTGTGTTCCATTGAACACACCGATCATGTGATAAATAGGGCAAACTGTGGGGACTTAGCTAGCACTAAAGCCTTGGGTGATTTAGCCACTAGTCAGAAAAGCCTCACCACCACCATCGATAAATTAGTGCAGCAGCAGGCTGCTATGATGCAGCAACAAACCGCTTTACTGCAACAGCTAACGGTTAACAATGATCGATTTGACCGTTTGGCTGGTATCATAGAGAGGGGACAGAAAGTTTCAAGTAGACCGGCCAAAGTGTGCTCCTTTTGCAAGAAACCTGGTCATAGTATTGACAATTGCTATAAGCGGAGAAATATGCTTGAGAGAAAGGGCAATCAGTCCAGTGTCGAACCTAGACCCGACCAGATTGAAGGGTCGGGAAAAGCTGTTCCTCCGTCGTAGAGGGCGCTATGTCGGGGGGCAATCCCGAGCCCACAAACCAATCAGATTGTGCAGAACCTTTAAAATTAGATAGGGTTATTTCAGCAAGTGAGCGGAGAAAGCTCATTGCGACTTGTCCTTCGGCAAGTATTTTAGTGGCTGGGGCTCGGGCAGAGTGCGTTTTGGACACGGGGGCGGTAACTTCCCTCGTGTCTGCAGAGTTCTATCGTGAACATTTAGCCAAGAAGTTAGGTAACTTAGATGATGTAGGAGGATTTGTGAGGTTGGTTGGTGTCAATGGCCAGTCGGTACCGGTTGATGGGTATTTGGAGGCTCCAGTAGAGATATTTGGGCAAAAGTTTACAGCTAGTTTCTTGGTACTGAGTGACAAGGCCACAGACAGTACACGGAAAAAATACCCAGTGCTACTAGGTTGCAATGTTTTGCGGATGTTGTCGTCCAAATTGAACATGGAAATGAGTGAGGATCTAAGTCTGGCGCTGCAGTGGTTTAATTCAGTTGAAGAGGTTGATGAAAAAGTCAATGAGTCAGGTGGGCAGTGCAGAGCTATTAAAGACGTGCAAGTTTATGAGTTGTGGGCCAGTAAGCCTACCATTGTACCTGCAGAGTCTGTTGGGAGTGTGTATTGTAATTTAAGTGAACCTCAAGTCAGCAGAGGGGTTGGACCGTTGTTGGTACAATCATGTCACTCACGTATGTCAGTGATCAGTGGTGAATATTTGCAGAATGCAATTAGAATTGTAGAGGGGGTTCAACATGTAGATGAGGGCCCAATTTCAGTGTTGGTGGTGAATACAAATGCTGAGCCATTAATTATCCCTGCACTTACTAAAGTTGCAGTGGCATCAGAGGTGGAAGTGACGGAACAAATTTTGTTGGATCATAGTGATGATGGTTATGAGGTGTCCGTTCACCAGATTTTTGTCGACCATAGGCGTGATGAGGGGCCTAATGTGGGTTTGCATGAGGGTAGTGATGTGAATGATGGTCAGAATAGCAAACCAAGAAAATTGTTTACATTTTCAGATGGGTCAACATATTTACTACCTCCAGGTCTCAGTCTTGGGGAGTTGGGTGCCACTGATGCTGAGTTAGCGGTCAGATTGATACAGAAACATGAACAAGCTTTCTCAATGGGACCATTTGATTTAGGGTATTGTGATCTAATTCCTCATGAAATTGAGGTCTGTGATGATAAACCCATAAATCTGCCATACCGACGTATAGTTCCTAGCAAAGCCTCAGAAGTTAAGCAATTACTTCAAGACCTGTTGGATCAACATGTTATTCAGAGATCAAAAAGTCAGTATGCCAGTCCTGTAGTACTAGTACGGAAGAAGAACGGGCAGTTAAGGTTATGTATAGACTACAGATGTCTGAATGCAAAAACAGAGAAAGATGCATTTCCACTCCCCAGGATAGAAGAGACCTTAGAGTCTCTGGGTGGGTCCCGACTGTTTTCGTCATTAGATCTGGCCCACGGATACTTTCAAGTAGCCATGCACCAGGATTCTGTATACAAAACCGCTTTTCGGGTTCCATGGGGCCTATATGAGTTTTTACGACTCCCTCAAGGGCTCATAAATAGCCCCAGTACTTTTCAGCGTATCATGGAGTCGATATTTGCGGACATGAACCTTTCTGAATTGGTCTTATACTTAGACGACCTGCTTGTGTTCTCTACAACAATGGAAGAACATTTAGAGAGACTAGGTAAAGTTTTTTCCAGGTTGGAAAATTTTGGTTTAAAGCTGAATGGTTCAAAGTGTCAACTGTTTCGGAGTTCCGTATCTCATTTGGGTCATATCGTGAGCAGTAAGGGAGTGTCTGTTGATCCAGGTAAAATTGATCATGTGCGTGATTGGCCTATTCCTACTACAGTGGAACGGCTGCGGTCGTTCCTTGGACTGGCTTCCTACTATAGGCGCTATGTCAAAGATTTCTCGAAGATAGCTGGGCCCTTGCATGCGTTGTGCGGTAAGGCAGCGTTAAAAGTAGGGAACCGCAAGGAGGCGTTGCCATGGTCACCTGAAGCGGATCAAGCATTTGCTAAGCTTAAACAGGCGCTCTGCAGTACACCAGTTTTGGCGTACCCGAGATTTGATTGTGATTTTGTAGTTCAGGTTGATGCCTCACTGAAGGGACTGGGAGCGTGTCTTTCTCAGTATGACGAAGGCGGTAACTTGCATCCTGTGGCCTACGCCAGTCGCTGTCTGAGGGGGGCTGAGAAGGGGTATTCTGATTTGTCTAGTTTTAAGCTAGAATTACTTGCCCTGAAATGGGCAGTTTCGGAGAAATTCCGCGAGTACTTGTTAGGTCGGCACACCACGGTGTGGACAGATAATAACCCTCTAGCCCACCTTCAGACTGCTAAACTGGGGGCCACAGAGCAACGATGGGTCGCTCAACTTGCGGTTTTTGACATCGAGATCAGATATCGATCGGGCCGCTCAAACAAATGTGCAGATGCGCTTAGCCGCAACCCACCCAGCATGACTGTGTTAGAGACTGCAGATATTTTGCATGCTGTAACTCAATGCACTTCATTGCCCCATCCATTGCACCTTGTCCCAATACCTGAGTGTGTTCACTTACGGGAATTGGAGGTGGAGGAGGAACCCCTGGCTGTGGCATCTTCAGTGTTGCCATCATATTCATACGCAGATTTGGCATCTATACAAAAGGGTGATGAGTCACTTGGGGAAGTATGGCACTTGTGGGAACAAAAATGGGATCCTGGCCAGGGTAGTTTAAAATCTGACCAAAGTACAAAGGCAGTTAGATCATGGTTACGACAGTGGCCCCGGCTTGTTGAGCAAAACGGAGTGTTATATAGGACGGTGGGCGATAGTGGTCCTGGACAGGTATTTCAGTTAGTGATTCCGAAGCAGCTCCAAATTGATATAATTAAAGCTGCGCATGACCAATGGGGTCATCAAGGGGTCGGGAGGACACTGGCATTGATCAAGAATCGTTGTTTTTGGCCAAGTATGAATTCCCAAGTCAAAGCATATATTAAGCAGTGTTTCCATTGCACTGTTGCCAAGGCCCCATCACCCGCCATACAACCGCCGATGAGGCACCTTTTGGCTTTCAGACCCTTGGAGCGTTTGGCCATTGATTTTTTGAAATTGGATCGTGGTCATGGCAACATCGAAGATGTTTTGGTCATGACGGATGCGTTTACGAAGCTTGCAGTAGCTGCGCCTTGCAAGGATCAAACAGCGAAAGTAGTTGCCCAAGTCTTGCATGATAAATGGTTTGTGCATTACGGTATACCTCTCCAGATTCACTCGGATCAGGGTCGGAACTTCGAGAGTCATATTGTGCGAGAATTGTGTGATCTCTACGGTATCCGCAAAACTAAAACTACCCCTTACCATCCACAGGGGAATGGCCAAACAGAGCGCTTTAATAAGACACTCTGTGGGCTTATTAAGTCTGTTGAATTGAAAGATCGCAAGAATTGGCCAAAACTGCTTCCGCACTTGATCTTTGTGTACAACTCCACGCCACATAGCATTACAGGTTTTACTCCATATACACTCATGTTTGGTAGGGAACCGTCGATCCCATTAGATCACTTAATAAGCAATGCGAGAGGCAAATGGGACGAAAATGCCGTCCAGCAGCAGGCTAAATTCATCCAACGTGCTCATACTATCGCCAAGGAACGCATGCTTAGTGCCGCGGAGAGAAATAAGAGACAGTATGACAAGCGTGCACACGCCGAGCCTCTGTCGGTGGGTGCCCGAGTATTGCTTAAGAAGTGCCAGTTTACTGAACGACACAAGCTTAGTGACCATTTTCATGCTGAGCAGTATGTTGTAGTAAAGCGTAACACAGATAGTGATCTGTATGCAATTAGACCAATTTGTGGTGGCAACAAGAAATGGCTCAATAGGAAAATGCTCATTGAGGACCCAAGGGATAAATTGCCTGTACATAGGGACCCATTTTCGAACCTCCCTGAATTTGATGACTCCTCTGAGAGTGCAAGTGAATCGGACTCGGAGAGCTCCGACGTGGTGGTTTTGACTAAACCAACCCAGGTGCCAAAAGCACCAGTAGCCCCAAAAGTGGTCTGTGATGGGCCATATCAAAGGCCGCCAGATGTAAGACGCTCAAAGCGACTGAGGAAAAAGAGTCGCCTTGGTCAGTGGCCTAATGGAATTACCTAATCACATATGTTTTAGTTATAACGATTGGTGTCAGGGGGTTGCCTGCTTCACATGCTGTGATGCGGGACATGGTTTAGCCACCTCTTTGCCCAATTACTTGCCAATGTATGTTTTGTCGTGTAGGGAATGTTGTGGAGGTGTTAGTAAAAGGGGTTGCCTGTGTCATGGGTGGCACGGGACATGGTGAAATGCCACCTCTGATTCGGTTCCACTACTTCCTAGATTGGTAATTTCATAAAGTAAGAATGTTATGTTGTATAAAAAAAAAAGTTGTTTGTTCATAACATTTTGTTGAAGAAGAAGATGATTTTACATGTTGTATTACTTGATATTGTGAATTGAGCTTTGCTCAGAGAGGAATGTTCTCGTTTTACTCTAGTTTTACCTTACTCACTTTGTCACAAGTCCAGAGGCCTATATTTGCTGTTTTATCAATATGTCAGACCGTCCACATGTATTTTTGTTTGGTCATTCATTTTTAACAAGACTTTCTAGGGAGGCTAATAGAGACCACCGGTCAGTGCGTGATTTTATCGGTATACCCGATGGGTGTAGCCTATTTGTTGAAGGCCATCCCGGCCTAACTTACGAAAGATTGTTTTCTAATTCTGATCATTATTTGCAAGAGATGAAGAAGAAGCCGATTGATATATTGGTTCTAGACATGGGTACAAATGACTTGTGTAACCCGGAGGTCACACCTACGTTACTGGTACAAAGCATTGTACAATTTCTCAATTTACTTGAGAGTCGGGAAATTAACCCTCGGTGTATTGTGGTTTTATCTATTATACAGCGGTCTAAAATATCACGTGCTGGGCAGGTTGACCTCGCCACATTTAACCACCGGGTCAGGCGTTTTAATTCAATGCTTAACAGAGATCTAAGAGAGTACCCAAGGGTGAAGCAGTATGCTCAGCGTAAAGTCAATTATCCAAAATATTTGGTAGACGGCTGTCATTTGACAAGAGAGGGTATGACTAAATATTGTCAGGGACTCAAGGAGGCTATCCTCCGACATTTGCGTTAATTGTACTACCTGTTGTTAACTATGAGTTGCTAAATTTTCTGATGTTTTTTAAAGATGTTTATCTCTAGTGTGGTTTTTGGTGGATGCTCAGATGGGTTTCCCTATATACTTATGAATCATAGGCTGTCTCGACCCTTGTCAATGATCACTCGCTTGTATACATTGACATATGTTCCAAGAGGACATGTATTCTATAGATTTGTGTGATGATGTTTCTGATGTTATTATTGTTAAAACAATTGCCTTATCATTACATCTGTTACTGTAGAGATTTATTTTAATATGAAAAATAGTATTGTTCTTGGGTTAGGTATTACATAATTATGGACCACTCGGGTCGCGTGGCCTTAAAGTAGGGAATTTGTGGAGAAAGCACCTTTCACCGCCCCTGGATACATGCTCTATTTTTATGCTTATTCATACAATGCATAACGACCGGTTAACTTTCACACTTTGACCTCAAATCCAGTTGCCATGAAAGCAGATCCCTGTTCTTCAGAATATTAATGCAAACTGTAATTCATATTGTTATACAAATACGTCATGTATCTTTTACTTAAAATACAGTGTCATTTAATTGTACAATGTATTCTTTAAGCTCAGTATGTTGATATATTTCCACTACCTGGTAGGCGGATGGATAACTGTTTTAGTGTTTTTGTACACACACACATGTGGGAGCGGGACGGAACTCTTTCTTTTCGTTGTTGAGGATCAACTGGAGGGCCGGGTGTTTCATTAAACTCCTTACTTTTCACCTTATTTTATGTCAGTGAAGTGACATGGCTGCTTACTAAATAAGCCGTAGGCTTTTCTGGAACCTGTGACAAAGTGATTTTATGTACATCGCATCAAGGGATTATTATTATTATTGTTAGGATTATTATTGTGATTACTGTCAACAAGTATTGCTGGTGGAAGTTTTCATTAGCTGGTGATAAGTGCTGTGAGTGATTGATCTCCTGATTTGAACTGTGATCTCCAATAAATCATCCAATGACTTTAATCAGACTTTAATCAGATCTCCGATTGTCAATTCATGGTCTTCGTGAACTTTTGTATTTGCCGCACACTCGTCCCAAATAACTTGGTGACCAACCCCCCTCTTCAGCTGTGTTGCCGCAGCCTAAAGGTTACACTACATAAAGTAGGCCTAGTACCTAAACCATGGAAGGATTTTTGTGAATAAGAGGTTTGGAGAGAAGGATAGGGTTCCTCTCCAAGTCAACTTCATGGTAAGCTCTTGTAATACGTGAGGTAGACTATAAGGCTGCTTTTGCTCCTATACTGCTTTTTGAAATACTCCTAATCACTTGATGTTGTTACCTTCTATATACAATTCAAAAACAAATACTATGTACTAGATGAAGGTATAGCTATCCACGTATTAAAATGGTGAATAAATCGAATGAGCCAACTGAAAACAATCAGACCTCAGAAGATCCACCTAAATCAACTGTTCCGAGTAAACCTTGTAAGAAAAGGATTGCAATTTTTAAGACAGCGAGCTCCCTGGATAGAATTCAAAGATCTTGACGATCGATTCGACGAGGCTAGAAGACAGAATCCATCAGAGAAACCAGTCAAAGCTCATTTCTTTATCCAAGAACATCAATGTGCCATTGAACTTATTAAAACACTCAAACCTGATGTGTTAAAACAATGCGACGGTGTAATTCTCAACGTTGATTACATTAACCATGTACGGAAGTACAACGCTGCGCTGAACTTAGGATGACTAACAGGACCAAGTGGTTCCTCTTTGCATGTGAAGCTGCAGCCAGGTACCAGTTGAATCGAGGAGTCTTTCAAACTCTTTCCTATCAGATTCAGAATCTGAAACAGTACATCCGTTCAGCCAATGCATCCTGAACGAGCCGATGAATAACAAGCCAAAGAATTGGGGTGAGGACAAAACAAAGCTTGTGGCTTGGATGGTGAGTATTGTTAAGATGCACTATATCCGCGATTACCGTACGTTGAACATCGGTTTTAAGTCAAAGTCGCTGTAAATTTTAAAGTATGGAAAAGTGATTATTGGAAATAATAACGATATTACCCAACAACTGTATGATAGGCCTACCATACAAAACTTCCTTCATACCAAACTTTAGGCCCAGGCCTTCTTCTCAAAATAACCTTCCCCTTAGTGATGCAATGTTTTAGAGAAAAACCAGGGTTTAATATTATTGTCCAGGTGTTGAACAAAAGAAAGAAGAAAAGAAATTCTAGTGGAAGGGTGACACAGTGCCAAACCCCACCCATCCGTATTTTACCCAACCCCACTTTTTGATTGCCCATTACAAATAGTATGCTTTAACATACATATAATACAGCATTTTGGGTGAAAGAGAATCAATTTTTGTTGAAATATTAATAACGTTTGAACAGTGAAAAGGTTTTGTTGATGTCAACTATTGTCACGAGCTTGCCGGTGTCCTTGGGAAATCTGTCCCCCGGAGATTCTGTCCCCCATATTATGGAAAATTAATGTGGGCTGGAGGAGGTTGATTCAAAAGAGGGCGCTATCAGAAGAAATGTGTACACTTGCCGAACGAGATTTGCTGAGCAGAGGGGTATCGTTTCTCGGTAAATTTGATCCTCTGTGAACCACAACCTGGTCCCGTCAAAGATCAAACCTGGTGCATAGAGGGTACACAATATAACGAACCGTGATAATTAAGCAAGTAAATCTAACCAGAATGGTTGTTGGGTTCATGTGATTAGCCGAGGCTTGCACCAGCAACTTTGAACCGGAAGTCAAGGTCAAATGGGGTCACATTGTGTGTAGCATTCGTTCAGTGGTCAAAGCCGTTTCCGTTGATGTATAGATTGTACAAATCCAAGTGTGGTTCAGGAGTTATGATTTTTTCAAATATTAAACTTAGATTTTAATGTATTTCAATACATGGTGACGTCATTATGGCGTCACTCCAGTGGGGTCTTCTACAAGTAAAGATCTAACTATATGTGAAGTTTGAAGGTTGTGTGAGCTTGAGAAGTGTGCATTTTGTGCGGACAATCTCGGGGAAAAGAAGAAGAAGAGACCTAGTAAGCCTGCCGCAGCAAGTTCACCACAGGGGAACAACAGGGTATACAGTAAAGGTGTATATCTATTCATCAACAAGAGACGTTTGGTTGAGTAATGGTGGACCCAATTGCGAACAAGAGAAAATTTGATAACTTTTACGAAGAGTCCGCAGGTCCAGGCGCACTCTAAAATGCAACAGTTCGTTGACACTCGAACTCAGCCTAGGCGCTGATACCAAGAAGTTTAAAGAGGATGATGTTGTTCTGTTTAACAACGTCGAGGACAGCCTGGTACCGAGGACAATGAAGGCTGCTCCAGGTTAGTTCAGCACAAGGGGAGAACGACCAGGTATGGATCTTCAAGAGGTGGGTACAAGCTTCCGTGAGGTCTCTACCAGTCCATGTTATCCTGGGTTATCCGTTGGCAGCAGACATCCCGGAGGTGTAGGGTCGCTACATTCCCGGCAAGCCGACCGTGAGCCCTGAGAAACCCCTGCTTGAGACGATCAAAAATAAGAAGGGGACTCCTGTAGTCTGGATGGCCCAAAACTGCGTCAACACATTCTGGCCGCGGCTGGATTTCATTCACGACCTCATGAAGCACATTAGCGTTGATGCCTACGGCGGTTGTGGGAAGCTTTTCTGTTGGTCAAGGGGCTAATAAAAGTGTCCCAGACTCATGGAGAGGTACAAGTTCTTCTTAGCTCTTGAAGAATTCGGAATGACCGGACTACATCACTGAGAAGTTCTGGAATGTGCTCCACCACGGTATGTGTTGTATACGGCCCGACCAAGGAAAGCTACCTGAAGGTCGCGCCTCCTAATTCATTCATACACATCAGTGACTTCAACAGCACAAAAGAACTGCCGAAGTACTTGAAACATTTGGATGAAGATCCCAAGGAGTATGTAAAGTACTTGAAATGGCAGCAGAAGGGTTCGCATGCCTATGCCGGGAAAAACACTTTGCCTTTTTGTGAGATTCCCGAAGTGATACGGCGAGTAAAACTGGTATAAAAAGAAACCAAGGTCAGAATTCCCAATGTTTGATTAGTGAAGACATCAAGCTGGAAGGAGTGGCTTTAGTCCTGGTGTGAAGTACATGGAAACCCTGGTCCTATAAACAACTGTCATGTGAACCTACTGGTCCTTAACGGTGTAATATCCTCTATATGCATGTTATTATTATACTCTACTTCAACACTGTTTGTTATTGATGTTGTAAGCTTCACGCACATGTTCGTCCTAAAGTACTTGTCAGATCATTACATTGGCGACGAGGATGAAAAGCTGAAGAATTACTGACGTCTGTTCAGCAATCTCTTATCAAATTATATCATGAAGTTAGATCAATTCTTAGAAGAAGGTGACCAAGTGTATCGTGTCGGCCCCCGGACGGGTTGGCAGGGCCCCTCTGGCTCTTGATGTTCGACACCCGTCTTCTTCCTAAGACGAGTCACATTAATTCAGCCTGTTGATTGTGCCTGACAGACACACACATACCCTTCATGGGGGTAATTTGAGAACTGCAGCTGAGGTCAGGAAGAAGTATTGGATTGTCAGCGACGTCAACCTCTCAAAGAACATCGTGCATAATTGCGTCATAATATGCAGGAGGCACAGAGGCAAACCAATCCAACAGAAAATGGCTGACTTGCCAGAGTTTAGAATAAGTCCTTGCTCACCACCGTTTCAGACTACATTGGTGGACTAACTTGGACCAGTGAACGTAAAGTTGAGCCGAAACACTACTATACCAAAGGCTCTGTGCTGTGTTTACGTGTGCAGTGACTAGAGCTGTGCATTTGACATGTGTTCAAGATCTGTCAACACCAGCGTTCCTACAGGCCCTGGAACGGTTTGTAAGCCTCAGAGGGGCGCCATCTGCCTTGGTCAGTGACAACGGTACCTGCTTCAGGGGAGCTGACAACACAATTAATGAGTTGAACTTAAAACTGGAACCGGATCAACTGCGGGAACATTGCCAACGGTTTAATATTCATGGAAGGAGGCCGGACCCCACCACCAGGGAGCTTTCGAACGCATGGTCCACAGTCAAGAATGGATGAGACATTTGGTGAAAGCAGATCTTTTGACATTCGTTGAGTGGGATACTGTGTTCTGCCAGATATCCGTTCTCATCAACAGTCGACCCTTAACTGCCAAGTCATCATCACCAATTGACCATCCACCACTGACATCAAAACACTTCTTGATTGGAAGAGGCGACTTACCGTGCCCCGAAGTCCCGTGTGAAGACTACGTGGGAAATTTACGGAAGCGCTGAGAGATCTGCAATGCTGTGGTAGACGGTTTCGGGCAACGCGATGGAGTGCATCCACAAGCTTCCCCGCGCCAGAAGTGGCATCAATCGGTTGAAAACCTACAGGTGGGAGACATTGTGCTTGTCATCAGTGAGGACAGGAAGCGTGGTTCCTGGAAAATGGCCGAAGTTGTAAACATTTATCCGGGAAAAGATGAGAGTCGTTGGGATCAGGTTTGCCGATGGTTCAAAATGTCAAGAGACCGGTGACAAAGCTCATAATACGGCACGCCATTTTGTAGAGCCAAATTTTTGACCCCACAAAATGGGGGACCGTGTTAGTTCGCAAAGTAAAAGGAAAACCACGCAATTTCGAGGCATATTTGTGTGGATTATTGATTCTACTTTTAAAACATCTTTCTAACCATATGCATTTTATAGCAAACGGTTACAATCGCTTTTCATAGACCAACTCGCCCGATCCAAGGCAACGTGTCCCTTTAACAGGTACTTTCTTGTCATATTGCAACAACGTGTCAGAACTTTACGATCCCGTAACAGGGTGTGTATTACATGTGTAGTACTTTAGTGTATACAAATTAAGTTTAACTTGGTGTATGTATTGAGTGCAAAAAATGAGGTGTCGGAATTTTTTGTAGTGCGGTTTGAGTGTTTTCAAGACAAACATAATTTCCATTTTGCAATTTCGAACTTGTTTTTGTAATTTTACACAACTTACTCCCGTCATGCGTGAATTGCTATTGCGTGTTATTGATTATTAACTATTATTATTATTTTGTTTTGTTTGGTCCACGGCCAGAAGCAAAATGTTATAATTATTTCTCTTAAAGGGGTTGTATCAATTTGGTAATTGGAACCCACTGTTTGTTTCAATCCGATATAGTTTTAGTATACCATAAAAGTAGCCTGTGAAAATTTCAATTCAAAAGGTGGTAGCGTTTTTTAGATATTGCCGAAAATCTGGAGCGGTTATGTCAACGCAGGAAGAATAATTTGCAATTGGAATACACAATCTGAGAAACGTTACTGTCCGGTAACGCTTCTCAGATTCAAATTTGTTGGGATAAAAAACGATATCTTTTTCCATAACCGCAGTACTTCTAAGTGAAAAGTTTCTCAACATACATTATACTATCCAAAGCTGCTGTACTTCTTACAAAGTAAGGTTTTATTGCCACTAATCCAGAGCCTTTAAACGTCGGGGAAAATATTTTAAGAAAACAGATCAATCAATTCATTTGTCAGTATTGCAAGATTTTAGAGCTCCATCCATGTAATCTGCCCTTGGATGTGATTGTGCACACCCTAAAAGAAAAATAGTTACCAGACAAAAGTATTTCATAAGCTTATTACAATATCAATATCTCTAAGGGATTAGTGTGCCTGATAGGCAATTTATCCTTCAATGTAAGTCTTGCTTAAATAATATCGGAAGGTTTACCTGGTAGACCTAAGGTTAATGCCAAATCATTCCTGCCTATGGTCTTAAGACATTTTAGTCAAAGTTTGTTTCCCCTCGTCCTCGGTTGTTAGTGTGTTCTTCCACGCAACGAGCATTTGAAACGCCTGTTGCTGTAAGTTGTCTCGGTTGTCATGCTCGTATGCATGTATCTGTGCTTCTTCGAACCCCAAATGAGTCGCAAGTGGTTTCCAGTCTTTCCCAATCGATCTAGCCATCTTGAGTAAGGAAATCTCACTTAAAGTTCCTTCAACTTCTGTAAATATGAACGAAAACTTTGTTTGACATGGTAAATAATATCTCTGTTATAGTTTATCTGCACAAACGAGAGGGATAGGCCCTAATTATAAAATATACTTGATAAACACCAATGGTCTTGTAAACAATGCATCAAAATTAGTGGCCATAATTTCAAGAAAACTCTAATTTATGGACTATGGTTTGTAAGGAGTTTTCTGTCAATCTTTATTATGCTTATTTTGATATGGAAAACCAAAACAAGTGATAGAAGTTGACATTGTAATATTTCAGGTGGAAATATTTCTACGAGATTTTTGGGCTAGTATCGGTTTACTAAAAACAAAAATACTTTTGTGGTTCAAACATCGTTCATAGTAAGTTATTTCAATCATTATAGCAATCATATTAAATGATCGGGTATAAAGATCAATATGATATCATTTCGTGCCCAACACCAACACCTTATTTCCACAGCAGTCGGAAAGCATTGAGATAAAGTGCTTCAAAATACATTAATATTGGGTAAACATCTGATATTATCAATCACGTATATTACACTGAGATGAAAAATTAAAAATTGCGTTTTTCTTGAAAATGTTATCTTTGATGCTTTTGATCAGAAGTTAATAAATTACCTGAATGCTGCTTCGTTTCAGGATCTGATTTGTCTCCCTTGGAATGATGTATATTTTCACACTTTGCAGTTTGACTTTCACGAAGGGCTGCAGATTAATACAATTAATAAGAACAATATTTGTTGGATAAATTAGCCAAATTGTTTTGAATAAATATCTGCTTGGATTGATTTGTTGGAAAAAGAAAAGTCTGGACAATATCTGTTGAGAGTCAAAATTCGTTCTAATGCTCATAAAGAACTCTTTAAAGTTGCACGTAATGCTTTATGTGCGTGTGATTTCGAACCTTTGTTGAGAAACATGCCAAACTTGAAGTCAATATCAGTCTGCTGAAATAGTTAATGTTGTAAATTATTTAATGTTTAGCTGTTATTGGGTCGACGCCAAATCATTACTGCCTTACTGCCTATGGTCTTAAGACAATATTAGTCTAAAATCGATTCCCCTCGATCGTTTTTCTTGAAATGTTATCTTTGATGCTTTTGAAGTTAATAACTTACCTGAATGCTGCTTCGTTTCAGGATCTGATTTGTCTCCCTTGGAATGATGTATACTTTCAGACTTTGCGGTTTGACTTTCACGAAGAGCTGCAGATAATACAATTTAATAAGAACAATATTTATTGGATAAATGAATCAATTTTATATTTATAAATATCTGCTTGGATTTATTTCGTTGCGAAAAAAAATTTGAACATCATCTGTTGAGAGTACAAAATTCAGTTTAATGCTCATAAAGAAACTTTAAAGTCGCACATAATGCTTTATCCGAACACAATGTAATATGCGTATAACTTATTGATTTTAAATAATTATCTTCTCAGAGAAACTTGTGAACCTTTGATTTGGTGATTTAATCTTTTAATTTTATTTTTTTATAAATAGGCCTACATTTTCCCTTTTCACGTAACATTGCTTAACAAATTTTGTAACAGTAGATTTGTTTTTAACATCGAAAAATAAATGTAGGCCTATATGGTTATAATTGTTTTACAAGTAAACATCTTCTATCAGTTTAAATCACACCGCCTCAACGCTTTTAAGATGAAGGCTACTTTATATATACAAATATTGACAAACTGTATCACGGGAACTGTTAATGACAACATATCACAAAGAATTGCAAATAAAAACTTTTAACAAGTAGCATTTTATTGGTCTGGATTGCCATATAATAAAGCTTAATTGTATTGAGATACCGTAATGTAGTTCTTGAATCTGATTTATATATTTCTTTTGATTACTAAATCATGAGTGAATCAGGAGTGATTCAAACCAAATACTTCAGCATTATAGACTGCTGAGTATGCCTGCTGGTGGAAGACAAGTTAGTATCCGTGGATGACATTGGCGGTGTCACCCGTGGATACTAAAAGGCGAGTGACCAGGGTGCGAAGTGACCGGGGTGCGAAGTGACCGGGGTGCGAAGTGACCGGGGTACGAAGTGACCGGGGTACGAGGTGGCAAAGGTACGAACTACGAAGTGACTGACATCCGAGAATTTTACTCTTACCTTTCGTATCCCGTCGAAATTCATCCATTACAGACACACTGAAATATCTGTTAAGTCTGTACCCCATGTCTCGCTGACTCTTGGGGTCTGATAATGTTTCTAACAAGATCCATTGACCCAGTCCTCTCTCTACCAGCCGTGATACCGAGCCTGAAATAATGCTGTAGCCTAATCGAATCTGCTTCGTATTTTGTCCACTCAAAGCCCGCCATACGTGTGGAGCAAAAATATTAGCTTTGAAGTTTATCTCATCGTAACGGTCCCCCGTGTTCACAAATCACTCTTTGAAATTCCGATTAAAAGTTTATCCAAAATGCACCTTCTTTGAAAATCTTGATTAACTTTTACGGTCTGTTATAATATTGTTTCAGCTTCCATTGCTCTTCCACCTTGATCGTCCGTCCGCACCGCACTCTATGCCAAGGTGTGGCCTTTGCCCAGTACTGTTAAGTGGAACCAGTTATATCTATAGGTGTCTGTCTTGGTTTTTGTGTGTGCTTGGAGCCCATTGGCGTCAGCTTACGCATGTTTAACCACAGAGGCCCTCAAGTTGAAAAGTTCAAATGCTGAACATTCTCATGATCCCTGCCATGATGGATCGCGTGACTTTCAATAATAATGAATAAATAACGCAATGGCACATTCGTTTTGTAATGAATGGCGCTGCATACAATGCATGTTGAGTTGGAGCCAAGTTAACTTTCATTGTTGTCTGATCTATTACAAAAAACATAAACATTTTTTCAACCGGGAATCGAAAGGGGTTATACCTAAAAAGCCCAGACGTTGGATTATACCTCAATAGGTGCGACATACTTATTTTAATAATTCAGTTATATAATATTATAAAGAATTGCACTAATTTTCACTCAAGAAGTGAGGAAAGATATTTTCGGATTCTTATAAATGCAATGGGTACAGTGGGGCAAGATGGGACAGATAACCAGTTTTTGGATAATAAAAATAAAATGATACCTTCAACTGTTACGTGGGCTTTTTTATACTAAAGATTTTTTATATTATCATCTTTTAATGAAATTTCAATGGTTTTTGACAGTTTTTAGATACTCGAACTTTACTTTATAAAAATTATTTCAGTGTCCCATTTTCCCCCATTACTTGGGGCATAATGGGACGCATGCGCTTTCAATGACAGGTCAAAGAACTATTAAAGTGGAATATTAATTAATAATATGGGTCAATTAGGGTCAAATTGGGGCAAGATGGTAAGTTATACAAACTTTGGAGGAATATCTCGGCACTGTTGGTCGTAAGCTGAATACGCCCGTCATAAATCTCTTTATGAGGGGATTTGCTCCAGCTGTCACGCCCTCTGTCGAAGGTAACACGGCAGACATGGCACTTCGAAGAGTATTCAAACTGCTGTAACCGTTGCCGCCATGAAATGCCTCAGTAAGGCAATTGATCACTGCTGGAATAGTTGCTTGAATTGGATCAGTTTTTGTCCTAAAGCAGTACAGAACCAACTTCTTGAGTGAGAACCAGTAGCATTTCCTGGAATCTCGCCAGAATGCAATGATACGGAAGCCGGATAGTGCCAGGAGATAAGAGGTGAAATATGTTTTCATGAGCGCGAGAATATTTTGTTGTACCATTTATCTGGCGGCCGCCACTTATTATCCGGCGCCGCCACTTAATTATCCGGCGGCCGCCACTTAATTATCCGGCGGCCGCCACTTATTATCCGGCGGCCGCCACTTATTATCCGGCGGCCGCCACTTAATTATCCGGCGGCCGCCACTTATTATCCGTCGGCCGCCACTTAATTACCCGTCGGCCGCCACTTATTATCCGGCGGCCGCCACTTAATTACCCGGCGGCCGCCACTTATTATCCGGCGGACGCCACTTATAATTATCTGGCGGCCGCCACTTAATTATCTGCACAACACGTTCTTTATTTTGCGGATTTTGAGAGGACAGGTCATAGGATTCAGTTGGGGGGGGGGGTAAGAGGACAGGTCAAAGGATCGTGGGGGGGGGGGGGTAAAATGACAGGTCATATGATCTAAGGGGGTCGAGAGGGCAGGTCATATGGGGGAGTAAGAGGACAGGTCATATGACCCAGGGGCGGGTAAGCGGACATGTCGATGGATCGGGGGGGGGGAGTAAGAGGACAGGTCATAGAATCCAGGTTGGTTATAGAGGACATGTCATAAGATCCAGAGGGACAAGGTGGCAGGATAAATGAAATAAAGTTTTGATGAGATGTATTGTGTAAGTGGATTAACAAAGTACGTAATTGAGCTTTGAGCTCAAGAAAATTGATATGGTTCAGTGAATCAGCACTGGACCATTGTCCACCGATAGCTTGGTTTTCATGATGGGCTCCCCAACCCGAATTTGATGCATCAGTTTCGACTGAGGTAGAATTCAGTCAGTGTGTGGTCGAGCGAACACGTCCCTCAGCGCCTGACTCCCCCCCCCCCCCCAAAAAAAAACAAAAAACCCACAAATAACCCCCCCCCCCAAAAAAAAAGAAGAAAAAAAACACACCCCAAAAAACACACAAACAAACAAAAACTAAACAAACACCCCAACAAACAAACATCATGTCCCCCAAAAAATATATATATATATACGTTTTTAGTTATGCCGGCTGTTTAAACACCCGCCCCCATTTGAAAAGCTGGACGAGAATGATCGAGTATCACACAAATTCTTCCAACATCAATTTTCATTCCAATTTGTTTTAATGTTCATTCAAAATTTACAAACAGACATAAATTCAAACTTTAAATTAATAAATAGAAATTGCATAATTTCTTCCTTTTTTCTTATTTTTTTTTCTTAATCCAGGCGCCAACTTTTGAATAAAAAAACCACACTCTAAAACCGTTACTTAGACCCAATCTATGGATAAAATATAGATCTGTGTGTAGTGCAAAATAGAAAAACGTTCCTCATACAAAAATACAATTTTTAATTAAATTCAAACATGTGTATTAATCAAGATTGGTCGATTAAGTTACCATAGAAAAGAGAATTGTGTAATGAAAAGCTTCCTATTTATTCATTTTGTATATATACTTCTGTCTAATTACAGAAATTCAACCTTAAAAATGGGTTCAAGCCGAAGATGGTCAAAAGGAACAAGCTCCCACTCTCTCAAAAATAGCTATTTGTTATTACATAATTGCCACTGAATCTGCAATCAGCACGGTATCACAATTACCTTATGGGTGCCAAATAAGAATCCGGGGACAGTTTCCGACAAAATTCATTGTCCACACGGGAATCAACCGCAAATAGATAGTTTAGTGGACTGTACATTACATATGAATACCGGTTTGAAGTGTAACGGGCATGACCGTAAATTTTACGGCAGGCCTACCGTTTTTGTGTAACCCAAGCTGTCAGATTAAAGGGACACGTTGCCTTGGATCGGACGAGTTGGTCAATAACCGTTTGTTATATAATGCATATGGTTAGAAAGACGTTATAAAAGTAGAATACAATGATCCACACAAATATGCCTCGAAATTGCGTGGTTTTCCTTTTACTTTGCGAACTAACACTGTCGGCCATTTTGTGGAGTTAAAATGTTGACTCCTCAAAATGGCCAACCGTGTTTGTTCACGATGTAAAAGGAAAACCACGCGATTTCGAGACATATTTGTGTGGATCATTGTATTCTACTTTAAAAAAATCTTTCTAACCATATGCATTTTATAACAAACGGTTACAAATGCTTTTGATAGACCAACTCGCCCGATCCAAGGCAACGTGTCCCTTTAATAACGACAGTAAAACTATAATTTTTGTTTTAACAGTGTCGAATCGTTTGTGTTTTTTAATTGCAAGTGCCAATAAAAACAAATTCTAAAATAAATACAAGGCGATGTTATTCCAAAGGCAAATTAAAGGCACTGGACACTATTGGTAATTACTCAAAATAATTGTTAGCATAAAAACTTACTTGGTAACGATCAATGGAGAGCTGTTGATAGTATAAAACATTGTGAGAAACGGCTCCCTCTGAAGTAACGTCGTTTTTGAGAAAAAAGTAAAATATTTGAACTGATTTCGAGACCTCACGCGTGAGGTCTCGAAATCAAGCATCTGAAAGCACACAACTTCGTGTGACAAGGGTGTTTTTTCTTCCATTATTATCTCGCAACTTCGATGACCAATTGAGTTAAAATTTTCACAGGTTTGTTATTTTGCGCATATGTTGAGATACACCAAGTGAGAAGACTGGTCTTTGACAATTACCAAAGGTGTCCAGTGTCTTTAAAGCCAGTAGAAAAGTTTGAAAGCCATCCATTTAAAATACAATATTGCCGTAAAATCCTGCCTCTAACAAACTCGGAGTAAAGAAAATAGAAGTGAAAAACAGTTATAGCTATTATTTTTGTCACAACACTTCAAATCATTACAATAAGTACACACAAGCCCAGTGACAGACTTTAATGAGCTGTCACATCATTTACATTAGCCAATTACAGCAAGCAGTGATTTGGGAAGTAATGGATATTTTTAACGATCACGCAGTGAGCCGATGATCTTGTAACATGAAAAGTAAACAAATGACGATTAGCCAATCAGCATGCAGCACCGTGAAACTTGCACGTTGCGCACAACTGGGTCATTTGAATACGGGCGACCATCTTCTGGATACCAAATACAGTCTATGAGCATTTACGAAACGGAGGCTCAGGCTCAGGCTTAGGCTTCAGGCTAGCTATAGGCCCCTCAGTTGTTTTGACTATACGCGTGCTATGTGTTCAGGGATTCAGACGAGAGAACGGAGCCTGAAGCCTAAGCCTAAGCCTGAGCCTCCGTTTCGTAAACGCCCATTACATAGGTACATCATACAGTAAAGTTACTTAATTTCGTTCAAACTTGGCTTGAATATTCGTTAGGGTTGACAGTAACCAGCTGTGCAATATTTTATGAATGAACTAGTGATAATACGGCACAGACCGCCCAATGCAGATGGGCCTCCACGAATGTTTGATCGTGTGACAGAGCTCAGTTTGCTAAAAGAGTGCAAAAAGTTGTGGCTTTGAATTCGACGGGTACATTATGTGCACATTTTCAACAAAATAACCAACATATGTTGGCTTGTCAGTAAGTACAAAATAAGAATTTTCATGGGAAACAGTTACTATGTTACAGTAAAAGTTTCTTTTGGGAGTTTTTGTTTCATACAATACAGGGTAGGCCTATATGCATTTTGCCTATACTTGTATTTGGGCGTATTTCTGTGCGTTATTCGATGTTGATGGTTGTGTGAAGGATGTCCATTACTTATTTGTAATGTGAATTCGACCAGGACTCATGCTGCGACCATCATGTTTATTTACCTGTAGGCGATACGCCTGTAACAGTCATCAATATCGTTTAAAAAAAATAATACACAGTATTGCGAAATGAGATACACAAGATGGCTGCTACAAGATAAAAGTCATAGTAAAATCTGGTATAAAATGAAAAATAAATGAACACTGTGATTTCGTCCAATAAATTTGGATGTAAAAATATTCAAGCACACTGTGATACAAAGCATCATTCGAATATGTATAAATATAATATAAATCCCCTACAAATTAAAAATTTAAGTAATTAATGGTATGTTTAGAAGGGGTTGCAAACAAAATTAATGGTCTCGTGTTTCAACCGAAGAATAGTCTTTCACAAAGCCTCTGAGAAAGAATCCCTGTTAGTGTCAAAGTTTTTTGCATTTATACCATTTTGGTCGATAAGCACTTTACAACATCTATTTTTGCATTTAAAAGGTGTTGTAAACTTTACTGATAGCATTATTGTAGATGGTCATTAACTTAAAAAACATGTTCTCATTTAAACAAGCGTGGTTCTATATTCGTCAACAAAACCATACATCATCATTAATCTAGAGAAAAAATGCCAAATGGAAATGAAGCAAGGGACATCAATGTCACATGGTTTAACATAATGGCATGAACGACCCCCCCCCCCCCGAAAAAAAATCAAAAAAAAAATCATATCAATTTCCAAACTTCAAAATGGGATTTTTATGGTAATAATCAATTCAATTTATAACGAGTACTTGTTTACATCTACTTAATGGCTTTATGAAATTTGGGTCAATAACTCAATTACAAATGCCAAACAGCAGCACGGCTACAACACAAAATGTTCTTATCATAGATAGGCCACACAATTCATTCATACTTAAAAACGTAAAAGCCAAGAAATGCAAGAGAAAAGTACCTTCTTTTGTTAGCTTGATTAATTGTATTGTAAGAAAGGTTTTGTTCATGAGGGATACTAAAAATAACTTTATGACTTTTATGGAAACCTTGTGTTCTAACAACTTGTGGGATATACGTAATAGCCCCTACCTTTGAATTCATAAAACTGTCACAGCGAATGAAGAGAAAGTCTTTGGGATACTCATAAATCTAGACTCGATGACATTTCTTTGGGTACCAAGTTCCCTTCCTTTGTAATCTGTTGTTCTCCCTTTGCTAGTTAAAGATGAAAACAGATGAAAAGTCCCTGTGGAGGCCCAAGCTAAAACAAAACTAAACCTTTGGAGGCAACATGGACCCTAAACCCAATTAACCAAACCTCCCTTTAAATATCTGGCCGAGAATTTTATCTTTGAGAAAAACTTGGTCTATGAGAAACTTTTGAAGGGGCACCAAGGCCAAAGCCAAGGGCAAAAGAGGACATAGCCTCCATTGGTGTAATTCCAGGCATGAACTATATATAAATCACTCCTCATACATTCATATTATTAAGACACTTTTTGGGACTCAAAGCAAGTAAAAGTATTAATACAAAAAATTCACCAGTCTACCTATTCATCTGCTGAAGTTGCATAGCACACAGGGTAGTTGCAGTGAAAAACTAGACAAGCCTGATGATCAGACACGTAATTGTTTACCCTCCTATGATCCAAGGCAAATTGATGTGCTCAGTTTCCTGGCAGCCAGGTGCTGTTGACTAGCTCAGACTGCCTCGCTTCATCACGGTCACTCTGAAGGTAAAACTCTTCAGTGATATTGCTCCAGTGTCCTCTGGTCTCTATCGATTGTGTTGAAGGGATTTCCTGGGGGTACTAGTGTGACCATGCGCGACATTCTCGATGTACGCTTATGTGGAGACATGTTCATACGAGAAGGTAAACTCCTGCAAAAAAAAAAGAATTAGAATGGTTAATCTTTTTCTCTTACACTACTTGCATTTTTATATCCTCTTCCGAATTTTCTTTTCAAAAATCTGAATGTGTTGGTTGTGCTCCACAAGTGTGAGCTTAGAAAGGATTTATTTATGTTATTTATTTATTTATTATGATTTTTTTTTAGGGGGGGGAGTAGTATTTCTTCCCAAGTTTAACTATGAAAAAAAGCCTTTTTAACCAAACAAAAAAACATAGAGTTATGCTATTGCTTTGCATATCAAAGCCAAGCCTGCAAATTGTGTGCGTTTTTGTTTGGCTATTTGGATTAACAGATCATTCTTTGTGTTATGGAATGTTCATTGAGAATTTTGACTGCACCCATTATGCCTCAATCAATAACATGTCTGTGGATGGGATTCAAAGTATTTTGTACATTAAGAATCAATATCCAGCCCTCTAATCTGTAGTGATCCACATATTGGTAAATGATTACATAATCAATCTGGGTTGCATTTTTTTCTATTATGAGAGATCGCCTTACATCACAAAGCAAGGTGAGGGCTACACTTAATTGATTTGGGCTGGTTACCCAAATCAACTGTCACCAGGGGCACATTGCCACCTACTCCTGGGACTGAAACAGGGTTACCCCCTTCACAGTCCGTGTAAGGATGTAGGCATGGATATCATCCACTAGGAGCCTGGCTGGTAGAGCAGAATGCAATACCTTCCCAACTTTGTACAAAGCAATTATGGTTAAGTGCCTCGCTCAAGGGGTGTCATGACCGGGATTCAAACCCACACTCTGCTACTGACAAAACCAGAGCTTGGGTACAGTGAACTAGACCGCCTGGCTACGACACGCCCGGCCACTGCCTCCAGACGCCAGAGCCACAAGCCAGCCGTGTTCTCAAATCCAAACCTGTCTATTTCCTTGTCTCAGGCCTGGTATTTCATCTGTGAGAGGGCAGGGCCATTTTCTTTTTGCAAAAGGCACCTTCATTGGAAAATCTTAAAGTTTATGGGAAACTTTTGAAGGGGCACCAAAGACAAGATCGTGTCAACGGAGGCCATGGTCTCCGTCCAATTCCAAGGCTGTTGTCTGTTTTGTTTTACATCCAGTAGACAGGTCTTCACATTATTAGGCAAATCATCCTTTAGAGCGAGATCTTTGATAACTATAACTACAGACAATGTGCCCTCATGATATCACAACGAAACCAAAACATTAGTTTCTGCATGCAAGTGTGCACATGCATCATTTTTACATAAATTTAGGTTAGTAGCAACATCACGGGTCAGATCGTCTTTGAATTATGTGACCTTTGACGTCACTCATTAACCAACTTTATGTGGGCGATTTAGATGTAAACAAATGACACATGGTCTTTGGACCACCCCTATGGCAACCCTAAGCAGACTTTGTAACAATACATAAAGCAATATGGCAACAATTTAAAGTTAAAGGGTCTGTATACGTTTGGTAATGACTCTGAAAATTAATGGCAATAAAAACTTACTTGGTATAGAAGTACAGCAGCTTTGGATAGTATAATGCATATTGAGAAACTTTTCACTTACAAGTACTGCGGTTATGGAAAAAGATATCACTTTTTATCCCCAAAAATTTGAATCTGAGAAGCATTACTGACAATAACGTTTCTCAGATTGTGTATTCCTATTACAGATTATTCTTCCTGCGTGGACATAACCGCTACAGATTTTTCGGCAATATCTCAAAAACGCTACCACCTTTTGAAATGAATTTTTCACAGGTTAGTTTTATGGTATATATCTACAACTATATAGGCTTGAAACAAACAGTGGGTTCCAATTACCAAACGTATACAATCCCTTTAAGATGAGGTTTTCAGTGCTTACCTATGTACTCTAGCTGTGGTTTGTGGCTGAGGGATGCCAACATTCATATTAGCTGGCTCATCACTGCACCAATGGGTACATCCTGTGTAACCTGGGATATTTGAACGCCTGAAATGAAAACAAAATCAAAAGGATGAGTAAAAGGGAGTGTTTCAAAAGTTCCTGGACTTCTAATAAAGTCTTCCTTGTAACTTCTTTGATTTCCACAATTCCTTTTTATTTACTTTTACGCCATGTTTATCTATTATATTTTGTTACTTCTTTTATTTCTGTTCATTATGGAAGTTACAAAGAAAAAACCCCAAGACCTGAATAGAATGGCAAAAAGTGGATTCAATATACTGTCACCTAAGTAAAACAAAGGCATGACTTTGATCAGTTCGGTCAAATGGTTGTATCTTGCACAGTTAAAAGCTTAGATTTATCTTCATCAGTTTGTAAATATCTGTTAATTGAATAAAAGCTCATAAAGAACCCACCATTTACTGTTTAAAAAAAAAATTACAATCTCAGTTTTCGCTTCATACATCAGTGCAAAAAAACCTTCAGGCTTGTTATTCAACTTGGACATATTTAGAACAAAACCCCTTAAAACCCATACCTGGCCGTCTCAGTGTATTTTGGAACCAGTGTACGAAGCTCAGTCGACGGTATGAAGAATCTATGGGGGTCTTCTCTTTCGCCTTCCCCTCCTATACAACCAGTGTAATTTGGAATCTGGTTGTTCTTTCTATGTGGACTGCAGCTGTACAAGAGAACAAGACAAAATTACACTGGTAAATGTCAAAGACCAGTATCCTCACTTGGTGTATCCCAACATATATATGAAACAACACACCTGTAAAGATTTAAGCTCAATCGGTCGTTGCAATCACCAAAAAAGAATTGGGAAAAAACCTTAAGTGTTTTCACTGTTTTCAAACATCAAGTTTTTGACTCATGAGATTAAAACTAATTGTTTTACTCATTTCTCTAACACTATAGCATTTAAAGCAAAAATATTTCAAGTTTCCCATAATAACCATCTTCATACCACGTAAGTTATGTGTGAATCTGTGAACATTTATATTTTTACTCTTACCAATGTTACAAACACCCTTTAAGCGCAAACCTGTGGGGGAACGCTGGGAATTGGACTCCCATTTACAATGCTGAAATGTGTGTAGGAAACAAAATCACGCACTTCAATTCGCCGTATTTTTGACCGCGTCAGGGCGTATGTGGACCAATTTCACGTGATGGAAAACAAGTAAGCTAACAAGGTTTTTTTCCATTGTTGTAATTATTATGTTTATGTATTTCGTCATTGATGCAAGAAAACTACGTACAGGCAATCAAAATAAGATGAAACTGTAAATGTGATGCAAGAAATTCCCTGATGAAAGCGCCCCACGCGGTAAAAAATATGGTCAAAAGGCCACGATATCCGATTGGACAAGACTTGCACAGTCTATTGAGCTATTGCCTCTAATAACGTATTGATCACTTACAGCTGTGACTGCATCCTAAAATGTCTGAACACAGAGAGCTGTTTCAAATAAAAAGTTGTCTTGAACACATCACTGCAGGCAAATGTTAGTAGATAGGCAAATTTGATTCCCAACCAATCTGCCCTAGTACCAAAACCCCTGACTGAAGAAACCGTCCTCTTAGTGTTTCTGTATGCTTGAATTTAACTTTACTTACAAATCGATGGGTCCTCTTGTATGGTGACCATCACGTTTTTGGAACCAATCCCATGATCTTCCTAAATTCTGTGCAAGAAAATAAAGACATTCATTATTACTCTATCGGTGACTCTTCACGGGCCCAAATCCTAATAATAATAATCATTTGGGAGGCGAATCATCCTAACTCACAGCTGAGAAGCTGAATTGGAAAGGACGCGGCTACCACGTGCTCCAGCTGCAGGTATGTTAAAGAGGGAGGGAAATGACCAATTCAATTTTGTGATTTACTCATTTTCCAATAGATACGAGTCCTCTCCTCACATGACTGAGGAAGAAATTACAAGTCTCTATAACCTCCTGTTAAATTGGTGTAAATTGCCATTGTATTTGATACCCTTCCAGTGCAAAATTAGTCAACCTCCAAAACATCTGATGACATCATTCAGAACCATTTTTCTTAGAATGATGATGTCATCAGATGTTTTGGATGTTGACAAATTTTGCACTGGAAGGGTATTGAATACAATGGCAATTTACACAATTTTAACGTGAGGTTAGATACCTGTAATTTGTCATTTCCCTTGCTTTTTATTAAGGTGCCTTTGGCAGTCAGCCACATTGACCCATATATGACCACAAAGCACAGCCAGAGCTTCCAATCTAATTTGATAAATTTTTATCTAGAATCTTACTGACACATTCCTCCAGATAACTATTTTCATATGAATTGTGAAAATTCAGAGAATAACATGATAAAACTCAAAATCACTGGTGTTGATTTCAATTGCAGCTCAAACACAATAAGCACCTGCAGGGAACCATTGCATTGAACATAAACAAAATCCGTCCTGACAGAACAAAATCCTGTTTTTTTCCTTCACTAAAACTTTTGTTTGTTTGTTCAGTTCTGCTAGTTGGTTGTATGGTGTGTTTATTTGAAATCACAGAATCATTTACCAATGATATTTCATCTCATAGCATGTTGATTATTTTGCATGTGGGTCGGCCATTTTTGTCTCCATTTCAGTTAAATCGGCACTTGGATATGAGAAAAGCTTGGGGATTTTACCTGCCATTCCCCAGCATTTGGATCGTATCTCTTGTTGACAGAGAACCGGTGGGAAACTAGGTCGGCTTGTGACTCTAATGTTGAGGCTGGAGGGAGCACCTTTGGGGCCAGTTTGCTGTCCCAGCTGACATCTTCAGAGGCACTGTAAAAAATAAAATAATTCCTCGATCAAATATCCAATAGATCATTTCTTTTACAAACATGCAACTATGCAATTTGCGGAAAAAAGAGGGAATGGCCAAGCACAAATACTGGCAGTGTTTTTGGGGGGTAAATGTGTAAAAAAAAAAATTTAAAAAAAATCAGCTGATGAGCCGAATAGCTGCATGCATGATGTTCTAATAATGGTTTACATTTCAGCCCAAAAACTTCCGCAGACAATTACAAAATCATTAATTAAAAAGACACACCTTTAAAAAAATGTATTGACAGTCTAAACATACCGTTGTGCAGCCGATGTGTAGACGTATCTCAGAGCTGCTTCGTCTTTCCAGTCAGGGGTTCTATCTACAGACTAAATAAAGAGAGAATTACAAATATAATATGTGCAATATTATTATTTAGTTATTCAATAGGCCCTAGTCTTTGCAATGCCATAAATCATCAAAGAAAAACTTGTTCAGTGCAACTCCCTGTGGGCTTCTGGTAATCAGTGGAGCCAGTTTGTGTGAAGTGGGCGTGGCTTCGATGGAATTCCGTCACACTTAGGCCACATACAAAAAAAGCATTCTTTTTTCGGGGGTGGGGGCAGGAGGGCATTTTTATTTTATTTTTTACATGGCAAAATATGAAATAAAGAATAAAGAAATCATAATTATCACTATAAAACAGAGGGTTTGTGTGATTTTGATATTTTTAATTGTTTTGTTAAACCCATTTAACTCCTTGATGGCATTTTCTGGAAACATTTTCAAAAAACTAAAACTAAGCCTAAGTAAATATTTGAAGAATTGTTCTTGTTTTTGCCAACGTGAATAACCTTTTTTAAACATCTTTTCCAAGCTATAGATTTTGAAAAATATCAGCTGAAAAATCTGGGAGTTGAAAAGGCAATTTTTTATGAACAAAAAATAAATAATTATGGGGTCAGGTGGTTTTGTAGGGTCGGGAGGGGATGATCAACAATTTTTTTTTTTAATGTGGCCTTTCGAACAGGTTAAAAGTGTTTACTAAAATCTTCATGTTGTCTTGCAGTCACCATTGGTTTAATCCTTGAGTACAACATATAGTCTAGAGTTAGAAAAGTGAAAACCAAAAAGAGCAATGAAGTTGATTAAAACACTTGAATAAGTTGTCCATCTTTCCACTTACGTTAATTTGATTCTTTATATTCCTCTCATGTAACTGTTTCCAAATTCTTGTTTGTTCAGCCGCAGCTTGCCTTGGATCTACTTTGCTCGTCCAACCTGTAAGAACGGATAAGAGAAACACGGGAATAAAGGAATACATACAGACTGAACACAATTTTGATCAAAACTCAATCTGCCCATGATTATCAACTTTTAATGTCAATTGAACTCTTCCTGGTTCTTGAATCAACTCCAACCTTCAACCAGCGAAGTTTGGTAATCACTCTTAAAATGAATGGCAATAAAAACCTACTTGGTTAGAAGTACAGCAGCTTTCGACATAAAGCATTTTGAGAATCATTTCACTTTGAAGTAATGTGGTTATGGAAAAAGATATAAGTTTTAATCCCCAAAAATTTGAGTCTGAGAAACTTTATACTGTCGGATACGTTTCTCAGATTGTGTATTCAAATTACGGATTATTTTTCCTGCATGGACATAACCGCTCCAGATTTTTGGCGATATTTAAAAAAACGTGACCATCTTTTGAAATGAAATTTTCACAGGTTAGTTTTATTGTATATCTACATTTATATCATAAGATTAAAACAATAAAACGGTTCCCAAAACCAACGGTATACGTTCCCTTTAAATTCAAGTAATGAACCACAAGACCAAGGGAAACTGAGTTTAAATTCATAACATGTTCATTTAAAAAATATTAACCTCCTAATTTCGCTCTAATGAAGCCGTCGCTGATTTTCCTGCCTGCCCATGTCCCAGGATCATTCAATACATGCGTCACATCTGATTCACTTTTTACAAGTCTCATCTCTGGGTTAGACCTTGCACGAGAAAAGTGCGGTGTTACAGGTTTCTTTGCCTCAAAAGTTCCATTTTCTTTCTCTCTTTCCTTCCCCCTGTGAGCTTTGGTGGTCGTTGGGCGAGGAGATTGCGGTGTGACCGTGTTTGGAGTATTGTCAACTTGCTGTAACGATGGAATACGACTGATGCCCGTGTTACGGTCGACGTCTGTGGCTGCTGAAACGAACCCCGAGACCGGGTCGATGATGGGGACGTTGTCCCGTAATGGGGCCAGCGTGTCGTCGTGGTACTTCACCAAGTTTGGGCTGGAATGCCACTGGAAACTGTCTACGTCCCATCGACCACGTAAATGTGGGAACTTCATCTGACGTTGCTGGCGATTTAAAACGACTTCTTGGATGCTGTTTGGTCCGGCATTTGTGTCGGTTTGAAGGTGAAGACGGAGATCACCGTAAGGCCGCACCGCTGTCTCCACCATGTTTCTGGCTGCTTGCAGTCCAACACCGGTCCAAAAAAGTAGATAGAAAATATCAGGCTAAATCCTTTCCTAGATTTCCCCAAATCTGTTTTCAAACTTCGCAGCTGTCTCAATCAAAAAAAGACTTATAGTTGACAGTTCACTATGGTTGACTTTCTTAACTGCTTCTGTAAAATGGCACTTGTCTTGTTCTTTCCCCTGCGTGTGTCCGTCTACACGTACACCAGAGCTAGCTGCAGAGAGACGGCCCCCCTCTATCATCAACAACATGTGTGTTGCCATGATCAACGTCCTTCCGCCATGATTTATTTACGCTTTCCAAATATGGTTGTGGGTAATTTAAATAACAAAAAGGGACTCCTTTTCAATGGACTAGTCGATTTATTTGTCAAAGGTAAGCTTTTATTTTTGTTATGCTTTAAAAAGTTAGTTAATTTTTTTTTTTTTTTTTTTTATCAGGCAAAATTTAATGATTGCAAACTTATTTTTAAATGCATTAGTTGTATTTTTATTGTAAAATAAAGTCATTATGTAGTGTGGTGCTTTGACCTGATCCCCCATCATCGCCAGTGGACTCGAATCGAATCACCCAGAAAATTGTACGTCACATTCCAAGATGGCGGCGAAGAGCAGAAAGTCGAAAAAGCAGACGACAAACGATGACTGTAAAATCTATCCTCAAGGTGCCCCAAAGAGTAAATCAAAAAGCACATCATCGAGGAAAGGTGGTTTCAAAACGAATGGTGTGTCGTTTGACAGTAAATGGGTGTTGCCAAATGGTTGGCTGGTGGGTGCGTTAGCCTTGGGTAAGTTTCCGACGTACGCAGATACAAATACTTTACTTACTATTGCGTGGCGGTACTGCATGCATGCTGTACATGCTGTATGTACACAAGAGCCGGCCACCTTATGCTTATGCTGCCACCAGGCATTAATTCGCGTTGTTGTATTCTTGTTTTGGTGTATGTATGCAATGGAGAAATAGTCTCCCTAGCAATACCATCAGACCATCAACTCTATTATGTTCATTTTACAAATAAAATACATTCAATCAATACATCTTTTTAATGAATGCAACTTTAGTTTTAGTGTCTTCAGAACTTCAGAAGGAAGACGCAAAGCCAAAATTAAATATACACACATTTACACAAAAAAACACTTATAAAGTGGTGTACAAATGAAAGATTTTGTTGCACTATTTCTTGAAAAGAAATTGGCGTGTCGTGGCCTACAGCAAAAGATTCCGAAACTGACTACCACTTATATTCACTTGAATCTTGATAGGCTGTATCCGCCTATTCGAAACAGCTTTATTATTACCATAAAGATTTTTACCTGGGTAAATAAGATAGGATACTATTTTTGATTTAACTTTCAAATTAAATCAAAGCCATCAGTTAATTTGTTTGATCAATACCTTTAAGTGAACTTGAACATATTTGCTTGATGATTACCATTCTGATTTGGGGTTGTTTTTATCTCTCCTCTTCCTGTCTTTCTGCAGCTTCCTTTTGTGGAATTCTACACAGGTGAGCATAAACAGGGATCAAATTGTACACAGGACCCCAGGCCCAAAGCCAGTGGTTTTAGTGTTGGGCCAGCAGACTTATGAGTGGAAAAGTCCAGCAGTCATGTGTTTTTCAATTAAATAACAATACTTGTACCTCACTGTTTAACTCTAACCCCGATAAGGGTCCCTCCACATACCCTGCCAAATACAACAGAATGCAACACAGTTGAAATGAGAACCATGCCAAATGCAACAAAATGCAACAAGGGATTTTGTTGCATTGTGCAGGCGTGTTGTTTGTGTTAGGACTGAGCAAGGGGGTTTGCCCTGCTAAATGCAACAGTATGCACATAAGTGTAGTGGTGACTACAACAAAATGCAACACTAATATGAAGTCACTTGACTGCTAAATGCAACAAATTCAGTCAAAGAATGACATCTGAGTTGACTGCCAAATGCAACAGATTACAACAACTTTTACCATTTGGTGCATATTGTTGCATGTAGCATGGTTAGGGTTAAAGGCATCGTACACGTTTGGTAATGACTCTGAGAATTAATGGCAATAAAAACTTACTTGGTAGGAAGTACAGCAGCTTTGGATAGTATAATGCATTTGGAGAAACTTTTCACTTCGAAAGTACTGTGATTATGGAAAAATATATCACTTTTTATCACCCAAAACATTTGAATCTGAGAAGCGTTACTAGTAACGCTTCTCAGAGTGTGTATTCCAATGCAGATTATTCTTCCTGCGTGGACATAACTGCAATAAAACGCTATCTTCTTTTGAAATGAAATTTTCACTAGGTTAGTTTTATGGTATATATCTACAAATATAGGTTTGAAACAAACAATAGGCTCCAATTACCAAACATGTACGATGCCTTTAATAACTTAAACAGAACAAATTATATCCAAATGTTGGCTTTGAGTCTGCAAAATACCTTTTAACTCTATTAAGTATTGAAGTACACTTAATACCCCAAAAGACAGATGAGATAAATCTTCTCTTATGTACATGTCTTAGTGCAATTATCAGGAATTTTTTTTCTCATTTTGATTCTGATCTTGTACACAAAACTTCTGGTCCAGTAAACATTTTGAGCGACAAGCCTTGTGGATTTTTCTCCCAAATTCGAGCCCTGATACATGTCATTGTTAATAAGGCATGTTGTGGCCGAGCGGTTTAGAGCATCAGACTCAAGTTCTGGTGGCTGAGTCATCAGGGTGTGGGTTCGAACCCCGGTCATGACACTTGTGTCCTTGAGCAAGACACTTAACCATAGTTGCTTCTCTTCACCCAGGGGTAAATGGTTACTTGCGAGGGAAGAATGGTTCAGTGATTGATTTAGCTTGGTGCGCTACATACTTGGCAGCACAGGCTGTATACTCTCCAGGGAGCTGAGATGGTTTAAGGATTGAAATATATGGCCCAGTGACCAGGGGTAATAATGTTGAAGCGCCATGAGTGTCACTGAGTGATGAATTTAAGTGCTATAAAAGAAGCCACTATTATGATTTTAAATAATTTTGCCTTTTTCATATGTCTGTTTTATATAGCTCTTAGGATCAAAAATCAGGCCCGGAATTTCATCTTTGATAGGGTAAAGCCGTTTTCATTTTGCCAAGGGCGTTTCCTTTGGAAAGTCTCAAACTGTAATCAGGAAACTTTTGAAGGGGCACCAAGGCCAAGACCAGGGCAACAATGACCTCCGTGACCCTGTGAAATTCCAGGCCTGATAAATTTACACATGTAGCCCACCAGGAAAGGAAAGTACTGTTTACTTTTTCCTGCAGGAAATTTGAGTAATAGCAAACACAACTGGGTTTGTTGGTCAATTCAGGCATGATATTCTTCCTACTTTAGTATGATTTCCGATTTGTTGCCCTTGGGAAAAATCTGGAAAATGTCTACTAAAGCCTACATCATGTGTATAAATACATGTAATGTAGACTGGACTCCTTACGATTCCTGCAGCACTTCAGTCATACTATAGTCAAATGAAAACCTTGACCAGTTGGTTGTGCTATACTTAGGTAACAGATGTGCCCAATAGTTCTGAACAAACATACTAATCTGTGAGCTATTTTGATGTTAATTACACATTGTAAATAATGTCTACCCTAACAATACCATTAGCAGTGAGTGTGTTGGTGGAATATATACAAGGTCGCTCTTTTTGTATACAGGTACAAATGTTACATGGTCTATAAGAACCGCATAATATTAATATTATTCAGGATAATAATAATAAGACGAGGCATTTATATAGCTCATAATGCAGGAGCCTCTATGCGCAACACGAAACATAAAACAATGAAATAATCAAAGCAGTTTGTTACATGAATGTAGATTCAAACAATGGAGTCATTAAATATGACTGTTTGCAAGTGAAATCGGATGAAGAAACAGTTCATGACAAACTGATGTCTTACTATATAAGCGTTAATCAATATTTCTCTAATTCTTTTTATGTCAGCATGCACATTTCAAGCATGTTCGAGAATGACCGCTTCTTCTCCCACCTGTCGGATCTGGAACGAGAGATGACGTTCAGAACAGAAATGGTATGTTATCAATGGTGCAGCCGACCATAGCTACCAACATGTGAAGATGTCATCAAATAAACCATTTGCAAGTTAGATTTGAATAATGTCTGGTACAGTGACTTGCTTAGTCTTGTGGCGTGTTGTGGCCGAGCGGTCTAGTTCACCGAACCCAAGCTTTGGTGTTGCCAGCAGCAGAGTGTGGGTTCGAATCCCGGTCATGACACTTGTGCCCTTGAGCAAGGCACTTAACCATAATTGCTTCGTAAAAAGTTGGGAAGGTAGTGTATTCTGCTCTACCAGCCAGGCTCCTAGTGGATGATACCCACGCCTACATCCTTACAGACTGTGAAGGGGGTAACCCTGTTTCAGCCCTAGGAGTAGGTGGCAACGTGCCGCTGGTGAGAGTTGATTTGGGTCGACAGCCCAAATCAGTTAAGTGTAGCCCTCACCTTGAAGTGGCCGTCCGGCCTTGTGAGTAAGGCGATATCTCATAAAATAAAAAAAAGTTACCGCTTAAATTTGAATTCCTCAGACTATAGAGAAAGGGGTTTTTTTAACAGGCCTGGAATAAAACGGAGGCAACAGGGCCATGGACTCTGTAAGGCCTCTGTTACCCTGGTCTTGGCCTTGGTGCACCTTAAAAAGCAGGCCTGCGAAATCTCCGCTTTAAAGCGGATATCCGCTTTTTTCTTTTTTTGTCGATTTTTTATTTCCGATTTTGTTTTCTTTCTTTTTTTCTTTTTTCTTTTTTTTTTCTTCGTTTTTTTAAATATTTTTTTTAACGTTTCCCCCCGGTTTGTTTTTCACTTTGTGGCCTTATAAATGCTTGGCAACAGTAATGTACAGCTCCAATAATGTGAAATAAGTCTAGTTACTGGATCAAAGGGGTGCCCCAATTTGACTAGCGTAAATGGGTGACGCGCGCTCACTTGACGTTCCACGATCATTCTTACATCATGTAGTGTTTCAGCTCTTTTTTTAAGGGTCCACTCACAGGCCTGAAAAAGTTGTCCATACAGTTGTGTAGACTTTAAGATTTTTCAAATGGAAGTGCCCCTTGCAAAGGAAGAAATTTTAGGCCTGTTTTAACCTTGAAAACATTTTAAACAAAAATATTCCCTTTGAGAACTCATGATAATGTGATTTTTTTTTAATCAAGGGACTTTCAGCCTGAAACTAGTAATTAATTGCAATTTATTTTATTATTGCAAATTGTGTACTTTGTCTTTAAAAAAAAAATATCTTCAAATGAATCGGCTGTGTATAAAGGCTTCTGAAAACCAAGGATTTATTACACTATCAATGCTGACTTCCAATTTTGTTACACCACTACCAATCTGCAGGGATTGTATTACTCCTACTACAAGTCAATGGTGAATGCACCATCCTTTCTGTCAGGACTCCAGGACATCATGAACGACAACCTTACAGAGTATCCTAACACTATTAATGTGTTGAAACGGTTCAATCTCTATCCAGAGGTAAGATTTCAAAACAATTATGGCGACCAACAGGCCCCGATTTCACACAAAAAAATCTAACCTGTTTTTGCCATAGACTGTGCAAGTCTCGCACGTATTCAAACTTCCGGGACCAAGTTGGTCCCAACCATTTTGAGTTTTACGTGTACGTGTTTCTGTTTCTTTGTGGCTGTAAAAATTATATCATATTGTTGAGAAAGTAAAATGTAGCCATGAAATATATGAAAGTAAAACAATTTAACAAATCAACAAAGAAAACCTGAGAATAAGACTAGACCTTCATTTCAGGTTACTTGTAAACAATTCAGAATTTTGCCTAACTGACAATCATGTTATCATAAAACAATGGTCGCACAAATTCGGGCATGATTGGCAAAGCAAATGGGGTTTCTGTAAAAAAAAGCATCCTCGTCCCAATTTTTAAATTTTGTTTCTATGTTCATTTTATCAAATTATTTGTATTATATAAAAATTAAAATTGAATTTATAAGAAATTGCTTTGAGTATTTTTATTTTCTAGAATTTTTGTATACATAGAATTTAAAAAGAAGATTTAAATTCATAGAAAAATATAGTCGCTGTTTGAGTTGTTTTCTCGTTTTCAATACATGGTATTAAGGTATCGTACACGTTTTGTAATGACTCAAAACAAATATTAGCATAAAAACTTGGTAACAAGCAACGGAGAGCTGTTGATAGTATAAAACATTTTAGGAAACGACTCCCTCTGAAGTAATGTAGTTTTTGAGAAAGAGGTAATTTCTCACTAAAATAATAAAAACTTCTTGCAAGAAGTTTTTATTCCTATCTGAAAGCACACAAATTTGTACAACAAGGGTGTTTTTTCTTTCATCATTTTCTTGCAACTTCGATGACCAATTGAGCCCAAATTTTCACAGGCTTGTTATTTTATGCATATGCTGGGATACACCAAGTGAGAACACTGGTCTTTGACAATTTCCAAACGTGTTCAGCCGTCGATTTCACCAAACTCTTCCTAACTTAGGATTAATCCTAGGCAATGCTAAGAGATAGGACTAGTCTTAAGTTAGGACCAGTACTTAAGACTAGCTCTATCTCTTAGCATTGCCTAGGACTAGTCCTAAGTTAGGAAGAGTTTGGTGAAATCGACGGCAGTGCCTTTAAGCAAGGTTTTTCAATGTCAAGTACATTTGTGTGATTAATCCTAGCAGTGTCTAGAGCTGATTAAATAGGCCTGGCTTTGGGACCATGTACTACATTGACCCTGTTTTTAACACATTTCTATTGGTTACAACACGCCATTTAAAGGTATCGTACACGTTTGGTAATGACTCAAAACAAATATTAGCATAAAAACTTACTTGGTAACAAGCAACGGAGAGCTGTTGATAGTATAAAACATTGTAGGAAACGAATCCCTCTGAAGTAACATAGTTTTTGAGAAAGAGGTAATTTCTCACTAAAATAATAAAAACTTCTTGCAAGGCACACAAATTTGTACAACAAGGGTGTTTTTTCTTTCATCATTTTCTTGCAACTTCGATGACCAATTGAGCCCAAATTTCCACAGGCTTGTTATTTAATGCATATGTTGGGATACACCAAGTGAGAACACTGGTCTTTGACAATTATCAAACGTGTTCAGTGCCTTTAACCTTAGCATGACCTTTGTGAAAGTTGAAGTTGTGGCCAAAAACAAAGATAGGAAAGTCAGGCTGTACTCAAACTGTGATGCATATTCTGGAAAGGGTTTGGCAGGAAAAGTGTGTGTCACAAATGCTGTTTTTTCCGGTATATTTCAACTTTGGTGCTTAGTTTAATCATTTTGCGGGTGGAAGCTTTGGACAATGTTAAACCTCTGTGTAATGTCTTCGGGTTTTTTCTACTGCCCATTTTAACACTTCACAGGTAGCCCTTGCAGGAGGTTTCAGACTCTTTGACAGTATCACCCAGAAGTTTGGTCTGGTCACTAAACAATGTTACACAGTCAACAGAGGTAGAGGGCTCAGTGCTGTTCAGAATTGCGAAGGTAAGGACTATTCAGTGGCGTAAGGTCGGGGGGGGGGTCCTTGGTGGGGTGCATGAGACCCCTGCTTAGAACACTACAAGTTCCCCCCAAATGAGATCGAAGAACAATATACTAGATATGAAAATGGAGTAGTTCTGTATAAAATCCTATTTCAAAAATAATACTTTTATTCAAATCAGTTTGAACTTTATACACCAAACTAAATCAATGAAAGGAAATGCCTGTGCGATCGGAATTTCCAGTATTTCCTGCTTGTGAGTGCTGTGATTAGACAGTGTATGCTCATGATGTTTCGACCCAGACCATCAGGTTTGTTAGGCATAAATATATGATTCAGTACATCAACTGTAATATAGACGATGTGACCTCTGACGTCATTCGAAAATCATAACATGATGCGCGCGCATGTCGCCGGGCAAAACCTTTGTGTACTGACAGCCAGCTACAAAGGACAGGCAACGTTACCATGGGTACGCGTCTTCTTGCCCGGCGGAAACATGACTTTTGTCGACAGAGGGCGGTTTGAATGTAAACAGAGGTCACATCGTCTATACATTGTAATAAATTGGTATTAATAAGTATAAAGGCCCCCCCCACATGCTCCACCTTCCCCCTCCCCCGCCAATGCCCCCTCAGGTGTACAAAACACAAGGGACCCTATCACAGCGTGCAACCATTATATAATGTTGGGTCAACCCGAATGAGTACCTTTTATATGCGATTACATCCCAAAAGTAATTATGTTAAAGGTAATTATGGGGGGCAGTCTGTGTGAAGTGTGCATGATTCAAGGCGTTGCAAACTGACAGGATAAACCAAGTAAACCAAGGATAAACCAAGAACACCAAGGATAACCCAAGTAAATTGGCCATGCACAATTGTCAGCATGTGAACACATGCATTGTTCTTCATTTTGGTTTCAACGACCAAAATCAGCTGTTGCATTTTTTTTTATAGGTTTTCATATACAGTTTTCTCGAACATGACTTCATTTCAGAGAGAAATATTTCACAGAAAAAAATGGTTCTAGTATGAACTTCATAATCAGTAAACTTTCAGACTAAAATTAAACGATGGTGTTTTTTATCCTTACCAGTCCCGTATAATACCTTTTAAGAATGTAATTTTCATTGTATCAGGAATGGGGGACCTCGCCGTTTTCTACACAAACGTGATCTTTGCAGAGAATGGCTTGCTGATGAGCATCTTGTTTCTGTTTGCTACTCACCTGTCTGGAAGCCTGTGGGGAGGAGTCATCACTGTCGCTGCATTCTTCTATAACCATGGAGAGGTTAGTGTGTGTCAGGGGAAGGGAACACTTAAATGTCCTGGCCCAAATTTCATAGAGCTGCTTAGGGATCTTGTTAAAAATAATCCAGGACAGGTAGTCGGATAACAATTCTCTGATGTCAAATTTGTGTTGGATTTCCATCGGACTGTATTTTTATGAGAGACATGGGTTTACTTGCTGAAAAGCACACAGTTCTCTGATGCACTAACGACAAGCCCTATGCCAATGCACCCCGCTGAGCACTCTGCGGTTTGACTGGCTGATGTAAACAAAATTGTGGTTTTGGAGCAATCTGAAGGTTTGGAGGTCATGATATTTAACTATTTAACTATGTGTAGTGTGATTTTTAGTGAGTCATATAGGGACACCCTGCTTTTTTTCTAGTAGATAGCGATGTAAATCTCTGTGGTTTGTAAACAAATTTAAGCCAAGGCACTGTGAACTTCTCCCATGTTTTCTCCGACACCCAATTTCAAACAAGGTGAATTTATGGTGGGTAAAAAACCTTGTCCTGGACGGTACTCATCCGCTGGTTGTCCAGGACTAATTTTGACGAGGTCCCTTAAGCATCAAATGTGCTTATCAAGTTTCTACTAAGCAAAACTAAACTGCGGCAAACCCCTTCTCCAAACGATAAGTGTACTGGCTTTTTTTATGTGCATACACAACACACAGGGCCTACGGCTTGTTGTCCCATGTGAAGAACAAGGCAATTATGGTTAAGTGTCTTGCTTAAGGACACAAGTGTCAAGACAGGGACTCGAACCCACACTCTGCTGATCAGAAACACCAGAGCTTGACCACTGGTGTGCTTGACCACTCGGCCACGACTCGCCATGCAATTGTTTATTTTTAAGATAATCTTATTTTGTGCTTTATAGTGTACCAGAGTGCAGTGGACGCCACCACTAAGGGAGAGCATGGCCTACCCTATTTTAGTTCTGCAGATGTTTCTTGTATCGCACACCTTAAGGTATGTACTGCCCCTCATTGATTCTCTAGTGAACCAAGGTAGTGTCAGAAACGAGTGAGTCTTGGTCAAATTACACAAATGTATGCAAGCGTTTGACGTAGTGACTTAGGCTGTGTCCGAATTGGCGGCTATGGCTACGGCTATGGCTGGATCGCTGTGCCATCATGTGTTGAAGTATAGGACGTCTTGAGCAACACCCTTAGCAACAGTCTTAGCCATAGCTGTAGCCACCATTCGGTTACGGCCTATGCTACAGGATAGACAGTGTGTTACCAGCCACACAAACACCATGTCCCATGTCATGTATAATGTCTGTGACAGATCAGCTGTTTATTTTACAATAATTTATTTAGCAACATGATCTGCCTATAAAAACAGTTGCTGGTTTGAGCCAAGTATCAGCCAGTTTTTCTGTGCTCCCTACTTATTTTTATTAAATAGACCCCTTGCATATGACATCACACGCTCAAAAAGCGCCCTCACCAAGGCCAAAGGAGGCAAATCATTGGACGTTAGTTGTTCGCGTGACCTCAGCATCCCTGTAGCGTTTGAACATCGGTCATTTACATAGTGCTTTTGCCACAGGTTTCAAAGGTATGCTGTGTTTGAATTATGAGACCCTTTTTGTAGCACCTTGTAAAGGTTTACAAAGTTATGCAGCGAAAGCTGCTGCCAACAATACCAAGACCACGGGGTAAATCCCTTCTCTTAATGATAAGTGTACTAGGTTGTTTTACGTGCATTACACAACACATGGGACCTATGGCTTTTAGGTTCTGTCTCATCCAAAAGACAAAGCAACATTGATCAAGGAATTAAATTGGCAGTCACTAGAAACCCGTAGTAGAAATGCCAGCCTTACAATGATGTAACGGATCTTTCACAACCAACTACCATCCATCAACACACTCAATTGTTTGACCCCAGCACCCCCCGGAACATTAACACGCAGTTACCATCCACTGAAGTATCATCTCTTCTCACCCAGCACCAACATCTACAAAAACTCATTTTTCCCAAGAATTACCCCTATCTGGAACAATCTGTTGTCACTGCTCCCCTCTCCTAGTTCAAATCCACTCTTAATGTACCCTAGTTGTTTCATCGGTCACACGCATGTGTAATCTTTGTGTGATATCACAACGTGGGACTTTGCCGAGTATCAACGTAGAAGTAGAAGTAGACAAGTGTCAAGACTGGAACCCAATCCCGAAGTTTTGTGATCAGAACATTAGAACTTATGAGTCCATTATGCTAGACCACTCGGCCACGACACACCACAAAACTTCTATCATTCTCATTGGGAACAGTTGATAATGAGCCAGATTTGAACATCATGAAAGAAAAGGCAAAATTTTAAAATTTGTAATTCTCCGATATCTCTACAGATGTAAACAGCCAGGATGGTCACACATTCTTCTGATTGCTGCTGCGACCGTTGGGTTCATGCTACCCTGGCAGTTTGCCCAGTTTCCTCTCATGACGCAGGTAACTCAAGAATGCACCTCAGTAATAATGATACACAATTCTTATATTCACACATTTTGGAAGCATATGAGTGCATTGTCGCTGAATATAATCACGAAGTAGAATCTGGACTATTCCATCCGAGTGATTATATTCTGGGACAATGCTAAAATGCATTCAATAGTTGTTTTGTATAACTCATTCATAGATCCTTGTCATTTGAAATTTGTTCACAACCAATACAAAACAGACACGGAAACTTGTCCACCCTACACTCTGAAAAACCTTTTTAAACGTTGTGGACGACTCGATGAAGACCCAACCTCGTCCGCCGTGACACAACCTTGCCTTGTTTGGATGTGCGAAGCATCCATTAATAATCCATATTGGACGCCAATATTATATTGTGGAAACTTTCAGTACAGGACTTCGAACGGCTGGCCGGTGCCCACGCTTTAGCCGAAGCATAAGCCCAGGGCCAAATTTCATAGAGCTGCTTAAGCAAAAAATATTGCTTAACAGAAATATGCTAAGCAAAAATTTACGGAATACCAGTCACAGATTGTGTATGTGAGATAGGATTTAGGCTGGTAACCCTATTCTGCTAAGCAGTTTTGTGCTGAAGCAGCTCTATGAAATTGGGCCCAGGTTTCAAATTCGACCGAGGCTCTGGCTCTGGCTCTATCAGTCAATTTGAAAAATGAAAAATTTGTGGGTACGAGTTTGACGGGACTTCAAACAAGCGGACAGTGCCTAAGTGGGAGCCTAAACCATGGTTTTAAACACGGCCTGTGTATTTTTTTAAAGCCTTAATTTCTCTCTTTTAAAAGACCCTGGCTGTATGTGCTTCCTATCTACTTGGCTATACAAGTCGCAGCAAGCTCAGATGTGTAGTGCAAGGACAAAGTGTAAGTTTTCTTAATCAAATTAGTGTTGGTGCAACAGTGTCTTATCTCGGTTCAGTCAAAAGGTTGCAACTTGTCCATTCCAAAATGTGCAACATTTTTCCCTCGCAACAAGGTTCAGAGATGCAACTTTTCTGATTTAAATCAAAGGTCCAACGTTCAAGTTTGTTTACCCCTAGAACAGATTTTAAGTTCCCGTTTTTGTCCTCAAAAAAAGATATGTGTTTTATTCCCCCAAATTTGAAAAACATCAGTCTCTGAAAATGATAACCCTATCTGAGCACATTGTTAACCTTTTCGACCAGGGCCCAATTTCATAGAGCTGCTTAAGCACAAAAGGTAGCTAAGCACAAGACAATTATGCTTACCAGAATAAGGTTACCAGCCAATGTGGCATGTCACAAGTACAATCTCTTGCTGGTATCCTGCTCATTTTTGCTCAGCAGAAAATTGTCGGGCAATATTTTCTGCTTAAATAAATAGCTCTGTGAAATTGGCCCCAGTTGTCAGTGTTAACTTCCAGTTACTAGTCAATTTCAAATTATTGTGAGCCTATCATAGTAAGATACATCTAGCATTGTTATATTTTCATTTTAGTTTTCCCCCATTTTATTCGGCGACCCCCATCTAGCTTTTAGTGAGCTTCAAATTGCCAAAATTCTGGACCTGCATATTTGTACCCGGCGGCCTCCAGTTAGATTTGTTCTATTTTGTTTTTCAACAGCCAGTAGCGTCCCTGAAAGTTGACACACCCTACCCCCCCATTGCTTTTGTGCCCACATTCAGGGATTGTTTTCACTTCTTTTATTTTTATGACAAAGACATTACGCTAACTCAAATTTCTCCTCTATTGTGCCTCAATGCTCAAGAGCAAAAATGTTGGCTAAGTAAATGTCTTTGAATGATTCTTGAAACAATCCAATTGGTTAGAAGTTTCACATATAGGCCATACTTTTTGAACATGGTGATCTCATTTTTAATCCATGGATTTTGACGTTTGGTCTTTTCAGCTTGGCCTGGTAGTGAGTTATGTACTTCTTTTTGGCAATGAGATGCTGCTGACATCGTTTTTTGCCTCTTGTCTCATTGCTGTGTGGGTGAGTTTTTATCACTAACGTCAAATTTTAATCTGGTCCAGTGTATTTTATATAAAATTCAGGATTTTCTGGATAACTGTGCACAAAATCCCTGAAAACATAAACCATTTTTTCACTTTCGTTAAGGACTCTATCTTTCAAAAAATGAGTGCATCACAAAACTGAAATTGACTTCTTAAGGCCTTGTCACACGAAGCAATTTACAGGCAACCAGTTCCAGGCAATCTCCAAGAAGAAACAAAAATTCACATGTAAATTTCCACATAATTGTCTTGGGGACAGTAAGATAGTATTATTGGGGTGTCATGTGGCCGAGTGGATTAGAGCATCGAAATCAAGTTCCGATGGTTAAGTCATCAGGGTGTGGGTTCGAATCCCGGTCATGACACTTGTATCCTTGAGCAAGATACTTCACTAGAATTGCTTCTCTTCACCCAGGGGTATAAATGGGTACCTGCCAGGGTAGAGGTTGGTATTGTGTTTGAAAAGCCTTTGGAGCGCCACAGCAGCTCGGGGCTGTGTGCTTCCCAGGGAGATGAAAAAGAATACAGGAATGTTATTGGCCCAATGACCAGGGCACTAATGTAAAGCGCATTGAGACATTATTGTGAAATGCGCTATATAAGAACTAGTTATTATTATTATTATTATTATTAGAAAAATGTCTGCTGTACTACCAAAGTGTTCCTTTTACATGGGGTGCAGATGGTTGCCTCCAAGTTGCCTGTAAAAATTGCCTCGTGTGACAAGACCTTGTGAGACCCTCTTTAACACAGCATCAAATCTTTCTTCACTTGTGTTGTTCCTGATTCTAGATAATGTTGTTGGTTGCCCCACTGTGGAAATATAAATCACCTCATCCCATTGTTACTATGGTAAGTCTCTGCAAGTAACTGAACCAATCTTCACAGTCAATTAAATGTTGACTAATTTACAATAACAATTAATTAAATATGCAACAGATATGATTCAAATCATTCAAATCTCTTCTCGGAGCCAACATAAAATTTTCAAATTGTTGCACCTGCACGATTTACTGGAATAGACAGTGCAAGTCTCGCACGTATTCGAACTATTTTGGGACCACTATGGTCCCACGCACATTGCTTTAACGCGTGAAGGAAACAAACTCACGCGCTTTAACGGGTCCCAATGTTCAAATACGCACGAGACTTCCACAGTCTATTGACAGTATCATTGTTTATTATTACATTGTGTATTACTGAGTACAGAATGGGCAGAAACCCTTTAAGGGGAGACAAACACAGGGAAGAAGATGCATCGGTTGAATTTTTCTTTTGTCTGGTTAGGTTGTGGAAGGCACTTTACTTGTTGCTTTAACACTGACGAGCAAGATTCTACTGTCAAGACTACTCAGTATGGAAGATGATGTAAGTACATTAGGGGCGGTCAGCGGGTTAGCGTACAGGTTTTCATTTCCTTGCCTTGCACCTCTAGGACCCTGGTTGGAATCTCGCAGGGGGCACTGTGTGGACTGGATTTTCAGTCCCTACCTCATTATGTGGGTTTTCCCTGGAGTAATTCTCTGGGGTTTTCCTTTCACATCTAAAACTGAAACATACTTCCTTGTCTTCTATACATGGGGTTCTTTGCAAGTGTAGACTGTGCAAGTCTCGCGCATATTCGAACTTCCAGAGTTTTACGTGGGCGGGATTTTGTTGTGTCAATTATTTTAGTTTAATGTAGTGTATGGTCATGAAAATTATATATGATGTTGGGAATGTAATACTAAGTGATAAACAGTATGAAAGTCAAATCAATTCAACAAAATAACAAAGTAAACCCGAGAATAAGACTTGACCTCTGTTTCTGGTTACTTGTAAAAAATTAATAATGTTGCTCAACTGACAGGCATGTTGTAATTAAACATGTGATAGACGCATACATTTGGACGTGATTGGCAAATGGGGTTTCTAACAATAAGCATCCTCGTCCCAAGTTTAAATTTTGTTTCAATGTTAATTTGAACAAATTATTTGTATTATACAAAAATACAAAATTTATTTATAACAACTTGCTAAAGGTATTTTTATTTTCAAGAATTTTGATTCGATTTCAATACGGATTTGATTTCATAGAAAAATATAGTCTTTGTTCAAGTTTTTTTTCAAATTCAATATGCGCGAGACTTGCAATGTCTACATTGACTAAGTTTGCTTTTCTGAGGAATCATTGGCTTCACAACCAGAATTAATAAATAAATAAAACATAGTGAACTGAACCTCAGCCCAATTTCATAAAGCTCTATAAGCAGTAACTATTGTTTAAAACCCTCCTGATTTTGACCACTTATTTTGAAAACTGGCTTGAAGTATCGTCCATGAATAGATGGCAAAAAGCAGACTTGATACTTTGTTCCTGTAAGGGCAAGGCAGTTTTACTGTTGTAAAGGGCACCTCAATAAGAGATGTCAATTAGTACCTGAATATTTCAAGGGGCACCAAGGCAATGACCAGGGACATGGAGGCAAGAGACCCCTTGCATTTGCTATCACTGACGTCGAACAATTGTAGCGTAAGCGCCATGTACAACTCTCAGCCATTGAGGGGTCTTTCATTTCACCTCGAGGCTCGTGAATAACGCCAGATACCTGCCTTGAGTGCCTGGCCGGATCCTGCCAGTTGGCCTCACATTCATTTCACATGGAGATTCGCAGTCAATTCACCCGTACATGTACACATATTACATAGAGAATAAAACAGCATTACAATTACATGCATTTTCAAACATTATGCACATGCTGCATGCGGACCAGCAAATGTGCAAGCTGACAAACTACATCACCTCGGACCAATCATAACACAGATATGGAAAGCTTACGTCACAGCACGTTTATCCAATGAAATCATTGTATCCAATAAAATCATTGGGTCTGTAACAGGCCTGTGAAATCTCCGCTTTAAAGCGGATATCCGTTTTTTTTTGCTTTTTTCGATTTTTTATTTCTGTGTTTTTTGTTTGGTTTTTTGTTTTGGTTTTTCACTTTTTGGCCTTATATATGCTTGGCAACAGTAACGTACAACTACAATAATGTGAAATAAGCCTAGTTACTGGATCAATGGGGTGCCCCAATTCGACCAGCGTAAATGGGTGACGCGCGCTCACTTGTCGTTCCATGATCATTCGTACATCATGTAGTGTTTCAGCTCTTTTTTTAAGGGTCCACTCACAGGCCCGTTGTAAGACCAGTGCCTGTCTTTATCATTGCGGTTAAAGACAGGGCACCAGTCTATCTTCCATTGACCTCCAGTGAGGGCGCTGTTTGAGCTTGTGACGTCACATACAAAGGGTCTATTGAAGTATCAAGCCTGTAAAAAGGCATGGTATAAACACATTGTCCCAGTCATCAAAAGATTTGAATGCTTTATTCATTTCGCTTTATAGGCGCACATTGGAAATCTGTTCCGTTCTAAGTTCTCTGACTATAAGGACTTTCACACCATGCTCTACACCTGCGCTGCAGAGTTTAACTTCATGGAGAGAGAGGTGAGTTCATAGTGTGCTTGTGATTTGTGGCCATTGTCCCAGGGATTTGAGGGTTTTGTTTATACATACACTCTTAAAGGCACTGTACACGCTTGGTAATTTTTCACTAAAATAATAAAAGACTTCACGCCTGAAGCCTTTTATTCCTATCTGAAAGCACACAAATTTGTACAAGGGTGTTTTTTCTTTCATTATTTTCTTGCAACTTCGATGACCAATTGAGCCCAAATTTTCACAGGCTTGTTATTTTATGCATATGTTGGAATACACCAAGTGAGAACTCTGGTCTTTTACAATTACCAAGCGTATTCAGTGCCTTTAAGCTTCAGGAAAAGAAGAAAAGTTGCATTCTAAGTAAACCATTAGTTTGGTTTCGCCTTAATCTGGATGTGTGATATTCAGGTGGGCTCAGTGTAGTGTTGAACTGGTTGGGAGTTGGGGTCGGGGGGGGGGGATCAGCATAGAAACATTGCCCCCCCCCCCTAAAACAACAAAAATTTGATTGAAAACATGCACAAATGAATGGTTTGATATAGCAAAAGCCCCCCCCCCAATTATGTCTTTGTGTGTCCCCCCCCCCCCCCCCCCGTAGGAAAAAAAACCCAGAAACCCTGGGTTGGATTCGAACAACCCCCTCTATCCCCCCCCCCCCTAACCATCTAGAGGAGATTCAGGGCTGATGCTTCGTTCTTTTAGGGGAAAGGCAAAATATTAATTATAAATAATAATAATAATTTAGATTTATATTGCTCCCATACATAAAAATGATCCAAAGCGCATAACACATTTAACTGGTAACCAGGCCAGTGCCCAAACCACAGTATGGGGATACGTCTGTCCCGCCAACAGAGAATTAATATTTACTTATTACATCCTAACCCTGCTGGCATCCATAATGTTGTGATCTTTTCAGGAGACAGACGCCCCTAACCCTACCTATGTAAACAAGTTAAACTAACTGGAAAGGCAACCATAGAAGAAAAACAAACAAAAGAAGAAAAAAAAAAACCCAAAACCCACTACGTTTTACTGATAATAAAAGGGCACCTCATTAGGAAAGTTTAATTTAACTAGAGCATTTCTTTTGCATTTTAAAGTGAAATCAAATAAATAGATAATGATTTGTTGTATTGTGTAGACACCTCTTCGATACCTGAAGACTCTCCTATTACTAACCGCCATACTTTCCATTGTGGGAGCCATTTTTCATGTAAGTAGAAAGTTGCTAAATTCTGTTTTATCATAATAACAATATTAATAATACATGATGTTTATAGTTATAAATTACCCTTTTTGTAATAATAAGGGGCCGGACGGATTCGCATACACATACGTTTAGCTATGCGTAACCGTTAGCAGCCTTTCTGTTGTTTTGCAATCCCAGCGTTTTGGTGGCACTGTTCGCTGTTCCAGCACAGCACTTGGTGGCGCTGTTCAACATGGCATCCTCCATAGACGAGCTTATGTTCATAGCTTTAGAGGAAAATGACTAAAATTTTCGTATTTCGAAGTCTTTAGAAATCAACAAAATGACATGTACATGTTCAGTGATTCATTTATTTTTATACTATTCATACATATTTGGAAACAAATACAGGAGAATTACTAGAAGTTTGAGTTTTCCTACATGTTTTTTACTTACGTGTAGCAAGCGGGATATCAGTGTCGTCTGCACGTGTGGATAGTGAGTAGGGTATTACGTCATAATGATGACGTATCCGTCGCACTAACTGTATCCGTTTGTATGCGAAACCTCCCTATTATTACAAGTGTACGAATCATACGTTTTTTCAGGACCCCTCCCTTCCCATCCCCCACCTAAAAGTGTATAAAAGAAAATGTTAAATTGTTTGCGCTTTTTTGTGTTCGTAAGTGTAGCATGCCGCGGTAAGCAGAGTTATGAGTTAGGCTTGGCTGAGGGAAGGAAATTACGGCTTTACAACCCATACCACCACTTGATTTCAAATTCAAGTCTTGTTCAGCTGTCGATTCATGAATGGTAAACTAGCTGAAATTACTATGAGTTTAGCCATCAATTACGGGAGAGATACAAATTGTCAAAATCAACATTTTATTTTATTTTAAAAAGCAAATTATGGGCTGCAGACCCCATCCCTGAGCGTACGGTTTGTACGCTTGTGGAAATGTTGATAATGGCAATAATAATAACGTACCTTTCTATTGCACTTAATACTCTGTTTCTAAGCGCTACAGTATTCATCGTGCAAGGTGTGTGAAGCTATATTTTGATGTATGAGACCTATTCCTTTACATAGCACCATGTAATGGTTTACAAGGTGCTGTGGCGCAATATGCAGCAAATCAAACCAGGAACACTAGGGCGAACCCCTTCTCTTTTCGTGCACTGGGTTCTTTTACGTGCATTAAACAACCCAGTGCACGCCTGTCACATCCAGTGACTGTGCCACGCTCACCAGTTTGGGAGTCAACAAGTACGCAGTTAAACACAGCGTTGCCTAAAATTTTCACTGCACTGTAAAACAAATTGGGACAATGACTTCCAAAATGGCGCAATCAAGATTTATTGTAAGAAATATCAGTTTCTGTCATGAAAAAAAATGCCTTTGGATGATGAAACGAGTGATTTGGGGCCGAGTGGTTAAGTGCATCGGACTCAAGTTCTGGTTGCCAAGTCATCAGGGCATGGGTTCGAATCCCGGTCATGACACTTGTGTCCTTGAGCAAGACACTTAACTACAATTGCTTCTCTTCACCCAGGGGTATAAATGGGTACCTGTGAGGGCAGAGATAGTTCTTGTAATTGATTTAGCTTAGTGCGCTACATGGCAGCACAGGCTGTATACTCCCCAGGGAGCTGAGATGGTTTATGGAGTGAAATAAATGGTCCAGTAACCGGAATGATCACTCTTTGGAATTGCGCTATATAAGAGTTAATATTATTATTAAACATAGGCCAAACACCACGTACGTACAGCGGATGCAATCGTATGTGATGTATTGGACTTACCAACAGGATTGCTAAAGTTCATTGCCCTTTGCTTTTTGTCATCCTAGCTTGTAAGACTTGAAATAAGTAGACAGAATGGACAGACTTCCTCTTCGGATGAGGAAGGAAAAGATGCTAAGAGTGATGAAGAACAACCTTCCAGCGAGTAAGTTAATGATACACTGTTGCTTAAAGTGATTTTATACGATTGGTAATTGGAACCCACTGTTTGTCTCAATCCTATATAGTTGTAGATATATACCATTTTCATTTCAAAAGGTGGTAGCGTTTTTTAGATATTGATGAAAATCTGGAGCGGTTATGTCCACTCTGGAAGAATAAATTGGAATCTCAGATTCAAATTTTCGGGGATAAAAACTGATATCTTTTTCCATTAGCACAGTACTTCGAAGTGAAAAGTTTCTCAAAATGCATTATACTATCCAAAGCTGCTGTACTTCTTACCCAGTAAGTTTTTATTGCCATTAATTTCAGAGTCATTACCAAATGTATACAGACCTTTAAAGGTATTAAAATAGTCGTATTAAAAGGTATAAAATAGTCGCAAACAGTGTTCAAGTTTTGTGTGATCAACCATATACATGAAATAACAAGCCTGTGAAAATTTGGGCTTAATCTGTCGTTTGAGTCAGGAGAAAATAGTGAAAAAACATGCTTAATTTTCAGCATGTAAACACATTGTCCTTAATGTTGGTTGTAACAACCAAAATCAGCTGTTGCGGGTTTTTTAAAGGTTTTCAGATACAGTTTTCTAGAATATTACTTCACTCCAGAGGGAAATATTTCACAGAAAAAATGGTTCTAGCTTGAACTTCATAATCAGTAAGCTTTTAGAGTAAAATTAACAAAGATGTTTTTTATCCTTAATGCCAATCCTGTATAATACATTTAACCCTCTGTAGGCTGTTCTTGAGGATTGTTTAGTTTCGGAGGATCCCCAAATTTGTTTAAGCTTCCTTAAGTTTTTTGTATGGTCAGTTGAAAAATACAGATAAAAAGTTGAAATTGGTGAATTTTACTTACATGTGTAATGGTTTTTGTTTGTTTATTCACATGTATCAGTGACACTCAAGAAAAGCCCCATGGGGAGGTAAGATTTTGTACTAAATTTGTTTTACTTAAACAAACAAAATGATAAAGAAAATTAATTAACCAGTTCACTTCTGAAGACTCATGAACAGTCAAAACTGTTACGCAACACGCAGGGGCAGTCTTATAAACTGGCATTTAAGTTTTTGTGCATTTTTCACATTTTGGCTGTCAAAAAACTTAAATTGCATGTAAAAGATATCGTGCGCATCTAGCCATGCGCACGTCGCCAAGAATGCCCACTGCACCACAGTGGGGGATGAATGCAAAATTAAAGAGAAGGTAACTCGAGGTTAGCATCAAGGTTTTCCAGGGTTATCCGGGGTTCAACCTCTAGTTAGCTCGAGTTCCTGTACAAGTCTCATGCATATTTGAACTTCCGGGACCATTGTGGTCCCAACCATATGGAGTTTTACGTGGGCGGGATTTTGTTGTGTTAATTGTTTTAGTTTAACATAGTTTAAGGCTACGAAAATTATATATGTTGTTGGGAATGTAATACTTAGTGATGAACAATATGAAAGTAAAATCGATTCAACAAAATAACGAAGAAAACTTGAGAAGAAGACTTGACCTCCATTTCTGGTTATTTGTTTAAAAAAAAAAAAATTTGCCCACCTGCTGGTCATGTTGTCATTAAACCTATGTAATAGACACACACATTCGGACGTGATTGGCAAATTGGATTTCTAACAAAAAGCATCCTCGTCCCAAGTTTTAATTTTGTTTCAATGTTAATTTGAACAAATTATTTGTATTCTACAAATTTGAACACTTATTTGTAACAACTTGCTATTGTTTTTGTTTTGTTTTTTCAAGAATTTTGTATAAAAATAATTTTAAAAGAATATTTGATTTCATAGAAAAATTGTAGTCTTCATTCGATTTTTTTCTCGTTTTCGTTATGCGCAAGACTTGCAACAGTCTATTCTCCCTAACGCATTGGGAATCTGACTCATTGGGTCATTGGGTCTCATAATTCATAACTTCAATAACCCATCTTTCTGTTTAAAAAGTATATACTAAGCGCCTTGAGTACCTTGTTTGGTAGATACGTGCGCTATATAAGACTTTGATATTATTATTATTTATTATGACTCGCAAAAAGATTTTTGTGGTAATGACGTCGGATGATCATGGGGTAATGACTTCTTGTCCAAATCCACTACGTATTTTTCACACTTGTTCACCCACGACCCATAAGATGTGTCTTGACAAAGTCATTGATTATTTTTGGTTACAGCTAGTGTACCACCTGTTCCAGCTGATGGCATTTCTTGCCATGGCTCTAATCATTATGAGACTCAAGCTGTTTCTCTCCCCGCACCTTTGTCTGGTTTCGAGCCTCCTTGCATCTAGACAGGTTTGTTATTACTGGACTGTTTGTAGATGAGAGATTTTGAGATGGTAGGTGTCTGCAGACAAGTTAAGGGTAGACTTTCATTGCTTGTATAATTTTGGGCATAACCCATGTTTTCAAGAACAAGTCTACTGGCCCCTATGACCTAGTTCGGTTTGTACGGAAGAGGGGGTATGAGTGCAGTGGACTAAAGTCGGCTATGGTACGGAAGAGGGGGTATGAGTGCAGTGGACTAAAGTCGGCTATGGTAAGGAAGAGGGGGTATGAGTGCAGTGGACTATTGGTAGGAAGAGGGGGTATGAGTGCAGTGGACTAAAGTCGGCTATGGTAAGGAAGAGGGGGTATGAGTGAAGTGGACTATTGGTAGGAAGAGGGGGTATGAGTGCAGTGGACTAAAGTCGGCTATGGTAAGGAAGAGGGGGTATGAGTGCAGTGGACTATTGGTAGGAAGAGGGGGTATGAGTGCAGTGGACTAAAGTCGGCTATGGTAAGGAAGAGGGGGTATGAGTGCAGTGGACTATTGGTAGGAAGAGGGGGTATGAGTGCAGTGGACTATTGGTAGGAAGAGGGGGTATGAGTGCAGTGGACTAAAGTCGGCTATAGTAAGGAAGAGGGGGTATGAGTGCAGTCAACTAAAGTCGGCTATGGTAAGGAAGAGGGGGTTTGAGTGCAGTCGACTAAAGTCGGCTATACATTATATTTTATATTATATTGATTGGTTTATTTCATAGAAACACTTAAAAGGAATGAACAGTATGACAACCGATAGGGTTGAATTGCACTAGAACATGTACAATATAAAAATTACTTAAAAAGTAGCAAAAAGGTTAAACAGTTTAAACACACAATAGGAAAGTATTAAAAACAATCAGAACAACAAACATTTAACCAGCACAAAACCAACAAAAAAGGAAGAGGGGGTATGAGTGCAGTCGACTAAAGTCGGCTATGGTAAGGAAGAGGGGGTTTGAGTGCAGTGGACTATTAAAAGTTGCCTATGATAGGAAGAGGGGGTATGAGTGCAGTCGACTAAAGTTGCCTATGATAAGGAAGAGGGGGTATGAGTGCAGTCGACTAAAGTCAGCTATGGTAAGGAAGAGGGGGTATGAGTGCAGTTGACTAAAGCTGGCTATGGTAAGGAAGAGGGGGTATGAGTGCAGTCAACTAAAGTTGCCTATGATAAGGAAGAGGGGGTATGAGTGCAGTCGACTTAAGTCACCTATGATAAGGAAGAGGGGGTATGAGTGCAGTTGACTAAAGCTGGCTATGGTAAGGAAGAGGGGGTATGAGTGCAGTCAACTAAAGTTGCATATAATAAGGAAGAGGGGGTATGAGTGCAGTCGACTAAAGTCACCTATGGTAAGGAAGAGGGGGTATGAGTGCAGTCGACTTAAGTCACCTATGGTAAGGAAGAGGGGGTATGAGTGCAGTCGGCTATAGTAAGGAAGAGGGGGTTTGAGTGCAGTCGGCTATGGTAAGGAAGAGGGGGTATGAGTGCAGTTGACTAAAGTCACCTATGGTAAGGAAAGGGTTAAGCGATCCAGCCCTAAGCACTGCTGAAGCTGCTAATTCGGACACGGCCTCATTTCATTGTGAGCCACGATGATTGATTTTGGCGGGTTATAGTTGGTCAGGGTGATTGGTTACTAGTTGTATTTTACTGATTGCAGATCTTCAGCTATGTTGGTGATAAGACAAGACACTCAGTTCTCATCGTTATCCTCATAGCCCTGATGTCTATTGGAGGCATTCATAATCTCCAACATCAATGGAGTATTAAAGGAGACTTCAGTAACGCTCCACAGGAAGAGATGCTGGAATGGATTAAAGCCAACACCCCGCAAAGTAAGCCAAATTGATTTGATCTGATCTGAAACGATTTACTGAAAAATAACTTCCACGCATCCAAAGGCGGAATGAGAAAGTTTATGAACACAGAATTAGACAATTTGTGCTAAACCTCTCGTTACCGAATTGTTTGGCATAAGCAACTGCTGGTGACTGAATTGTTTGACCACTCGGGCGTGAAGCACCCATTCTTACACAACAGAAAGCTTTCGTTCAAAGGTCATTTTGACAAATTCTATTGTCTCCTTGAAGATGTTTTACAGATAAATACCAGTGACCATGGGCTGTACATTGGTTGTACATGGACCGTACTGTTCGTCAATGAGTGTAGTCCACTTCTTTTTTTTTCTTCTTTTTTTCAGATGCTGTGTTTGCGGGTCCTATGCCAACCATGGCTTCAATCAAGCTATCCACACTTAGACCAGTGGTCAATCATCCACATTATGAAGATTCTCGCTTACGGTAAGTCGATCACACCAAAATTCATTCAATATAGCAGCATGGCCTGGCAGCACGATCCAACCCCCACGATCAGGCAGCAAGGCCCAGCAGCACAGCACGGCCCAGCAGCACGGCCTGGCACCACAGTCCTGCAGCACGGCCCGGCAGCACGGCCCGGCAGCACGACCCGGCAACACGGCCCGGCAGCACGGCACGGCCTGGCAGCCTGGCCCGGCAGCACGGCCTGGCAGCACGGCCCGGCAGCACAGTCTGGCAGCTTGGCCTGGCAGCACGGCCCGGCAGCACGGCCCGGCAGCACGGCACGGCCTGGCAGCCTGGCTCGGCAGCACGGCCTGGCAGCACGGCCCGGCAGCACGGCCTGGCAGCACGGCCCGGCAGCACAGTCTGGCAGCTTGGCCTGGCAGCACGGCCCGGCAGCACGGCACGGCCTGGCAGCCTGGCTCGGCAGCATGGCCTGGCAGCATGGCCCGGCAGCACGGCCTGGCAGCACGGCCCGGCAGCACGGTCTGGCAGCTTGGCCTGGCAGCACAGCCCGGCACCACAGCATGGCACTACGGCCTGGCGGCATGGCCCGGCGATACGGCCTGGCGGCACGGCTCGGCGGCACGGCCTGGCAGCACAGCATATACATCAACTCCAAACTTGATGGGTGGATTGGTCTTGGGATCCTCAAAAGCCTATAATTTTTGGACCACCTAGGTGAAATGTCAAGAATCGGACAGGCTTGCAGGGCATTTGTGTTGACCAAACACGACTTTTCTTGTTGTCTCTCTCTCCAGAGCTCGTACTAAGGTTGTGTATGCCATATACAGTCGGAAGCCTGTAGAGGAGGTGTACAATGGTATCAGAGACCTGAAGGCTGACTATGCTGTCCTTGAAGAATCTTGGTGTGTACGCAGATCAGGGTAAGTCTCCATCCTTATCCAGGGCCAAATTTCTTAGAGCTGCCTAAGCAGAAAATATTGCTCAACAATTGTCTGCTAAGCAGAAATGAGCAGGATACCGGTCACAAATTGTACATGTGACATGGTATTTTGGCTGGTAAGCTTATTCTGGTAAGCATAATTTTGTCTTGCTTGGCTGCTTTTTGTGCTTGAGCAGCTGTATGAATTTGGCCCTGTTCATAAGTGTGATGTAATTCTAATGTTTTCCCAGATTACGTTGCTCACTCAAAACCCCTGTAGTTGTTCCAATCCAAATATCCAAATAGTACAAAAAAGGAGGCGGCGGCCAAAAAGGAGGCGGGCGGGGATGAGAAACTCGTTATTTTTGTTATTTGGCCTTATGCTTGAGGAGTTTATTTCCATAACAACACGCCGGCAACGTGAGGTGGTAGTAGGGTTTTCCTTAGTCTCTGATTAAAGAACCTGTCCGGGAGACACAGGAGGAATGACTTCACCTTAATAATTAATGTCAGTACCCACATCTTGTGTATGTATAGGCATGTCTATAGCCATTTTTCATTGGCATGTCATGGCCAAGCGCATTGGATTCAAGCTTTGGTGTTTCTGATCAGCAGAGTGTGGGTTCGAGTCCAGGTCTTGATACTTGTGTCCTTCAGCAAGACACTTAACTATTAGGGCTTCGTCCTTCGGATGGGACGTAAAGCTGTACGTCCCGTGTGTTGTGTAATGCAAAAAAGAACTCAGTTACACTTAGCGCTAAGAGAAGGGGGTTTGCCCCTGTGTTTCTGGCAGTGGCTGCTGAATGCACCACAGCACCTTGTAAACCCTTATATGATGCTACATAAATGGGTCTCATAATTCAGAAACTTCAAAAATCTGTAATAAAATATTAACAATAAACGCTTTGAGACATCATAGATAAAGCACGATATAAAAATCTAGTTATTATTATTTTAGGATCGATTATTTATTTGTATTTATTTTTATAGGCCTGGATGCAGCCTTCCAGAAATCTGGGATATTGAGGATAAAGTGAATGCTGGGAAGGAGCCAGCTTGCATCAAACTCCGAAGGAACCCCACCCCATTTTTCAGAGAAGTGTTTAAAAATAGTGTCTATATCATTCTTAAACTTTGACACACTTTTAGTTTTTGTCAGCCATGACTTGCCTTCCACCTCTTTAAAACTAAATGATATAGGTTCTTGATTTCTTTCCATCCAAGTCCAAATTTTTGCTGAATTATCCCTCTCGTTACAATTTGTTTTGACGTAAAAAAAACAAAAAACAGTTCAGCATTATTGAGCTCAGGCAAACGCAGATTGACATTTACGCATGCCGCCATCTTTTCATATGTATGTAGCTAGCGAGGGCAAGGATTTAGCCAGGATTTGGTAAAAGGGTGTCCAAATGTGCTGGAATTTTAAAAACAGGTTGTCCAAATTGTTCACTTACAATACATTTACATGTGAATGACAGATAAAACAGGGTGTCCAAATTTAAAACAGGGTGTCCAGAAGACACCCAGACACCCCTCTGGCTAACACTATGAGTGAGGGTAATGTTTGCCCATGTGTAATACTACAACTGTGTGACAAAAACAGCATCTGGCACGTGATGGTGAATGGACCAGTGAGAATTTAGATCTCAATCATGAATATGTATGAGGTGTAGTAAAAGAGTTTGTAAAAAGAAGCTCTGATGACCACATGCATACTGTAGTGTAATAATGACTGGTCAAACACTTTGGTCACCAACAACTGTTTATGTGTCAAAACAATTTGGCAATGAGAGGGTTTGACTATAGACCATGCAAGTCTCGCGCGCATTTGAACATTGGGACCCTTAAAGGCACGAGTTTGTTTTCTTCATGTGATAAAGTGTTGTGCGTGGGACCAAGGTGGTCCCACAAATGTTTGAATGTGCGCGAGACTTGCACGGTGTGTTGATGACCACCAGTTTGTGTCACAGCATTGAGTGTGGCAAAATTAGTGAAGTTTTTGTTTTTATTTAAACTGGCGTGGGATTTTGCCGTCGCAGTGTTTAGTTGGCTATATTGGCTTGACTTGAAAAACAACCAAGATAGGTGTTGATTAAAAACAACAGAAAATACATAGCAAAAGCAAAAAGTAAAGGCTGTTGCAAACTGCTTAAAAATCAAAATAACCTTTGGTATAAATAAAAAAAAGTCTAGCGTTTGGACCCTAGCAGAGTCTTTGTCAAGGGCTAAATGTTTTCTTTTAGTCTTTCGGCAGACTCTGCTAGGGTCAGAAAATGATACCATGGCAAATTTTGCATCAAATTTATATTGTGCTTTTCTATTGGCGTTTCAAAGCGCTTGTTAATCTATGACATGCAGGCTTAATGGGGACGCTAGGTGACAGTAGATATACTAGGGTAAATTTTCCAGTGTTAGCGTAGGTTTGAGCATGCACACTCTTCCAAGAATAATGGCATTACCGTGTAAGTCATTACCATTTTTCCACCAGTGCAGGAAAACTTTTGCGGCACAAATTACAGGTCTCTAGTGTTTACCGAGCGCTGTGTGTAAAGTTCTGTATATATACTTTTTTTTTCAAGAGTGCTGTAAATTTTTTGTTAAGGGTATCACTTGTGTGTGCTAAATAATAAATAACAAAAGGCATTTATTAGGTGCTTTTAAACGTTGTATTAAAGTGCTTTACACTATTACTACCCCTGTTCATTGGGCATTCCTGAAATCATCTCAACTCCTTTGGAGTATGCAACACCGGCAGCCAAATTCCCCGCATGTTGCTAATTGCTCACATCAATATACTCCTAGGTGATGAGAAGCAATTATCGTTTAAGTGTCTTACCCAAGGACACCAGTGTCACAACCGGGATTCAAACCCACACTCTGATGACTCGACCATCAGAACTTGAGTTTGATGATCTAGATCGCACGGCCACGATACGCTATGAAGTACATTATTGTAAATTATCAATTAGTTACACAGACTATCCTCTATCCATAGTAAACTAAAATATTACACCTTGCCTCAAGATGCTGACTTATCCACGTTCATTAAAGAGCAGCACAAACCAAAAACTTTTAACCAAAACAATTATCAGGGTAACTTGTGTTAAAGGTTTGGCAATATACATGAAAATTCTGACCTTTGACCAACCTGTGACCTAGGCATAGAGAATTTGCCTCTGATTTTCGGGTATGCGATACTTAATTTCTGATATTTTAAATGGAAGAATATGATCTAGTGAACTGTCCGTGGGAGCTTCAATAAGATAGCATCTTCAGTGAATGTTCATTTAGTGTTTTTTGATTATGTACATTTCCTCAAACGATTGTTTGTTTGTTTGTTCGTTGAATTAAAAGAAAAGACAGTTCACAGTAAATCACTCTCAAATAAGAGACTGAAAAATTAACCTTGTTTCACGAAACTTTAAAATTTTAACTAGCCTGCCGTGCTACCTTAGCAGCAAGTTTAACTAGGTCATATAAATATGAACTAACCATTCTGCTATTTCTGTGAGATTTTAATGTAAAATAAACTCCACATAAACTCCACATAAGGAGGTTGCTAAATCTCTCAAGCCCACCGGGCTATCTGAGAGTCAAGTTTAACTAGCCCATATAAATATTGATTAACCCTTGTAATATTTCTGTAATGGTGTAATGTAATAAACGTAGCTCCACATAAAGAGGTTGCTAAATTTCATAAGCAAACTGAAGCCAGGTCAACTAGCCTGCAGTACTCTGGTGTTTGAATGCCAGAGATGTGACTAAATTAAGCTATGACATCATAGCTCAATTGAACTCACAGAACTCAAAATAGTTTCAGGCTAGGGTTGCACTCCAGAGTTAAACAAACTAGTCTATATTGTCATGTTACATATGGGTTCAACCAATCAAATCACCAGAATATTATCTGCTGGCGATGTTTTTCATCAATTTGGGGTCTGGTATCGGTTTGGTCTGGTACCCCCCCCCCCATCCAAATTAGCACCCTTTGTGAAGCCATGATAAAACTTGTCAACAGTTCCATGTTCCCTCTAAAGACCTAGGCCCAATTTCATAGAGCTGCCTAAGCAGAAAATGTTGTTTAGCAATTTTCTGCTAAGCAGAAATGAGCAGGATACCAGTCACAAATTGTATTTGTGACATGGTAGTTTGGCTGGTAATCTTATTCTGGTAAGCATAATTTTGTTATGCATAGCTACTTTTTGTGCTCAAGCAGCTCTATGAAATTGGGCCCTACCCAAATAGCATGTAAAAAGAAAATACTCTGGGTTGATCATTTGACTTGAATTTTTTTAATTTCATAAAGTTTTAGCAGCAGTGTTGAAATATATATTGTACGAGTTATGATGGGTCTAAATATTGTATAGATAGTTTGGGTACTTTTTAGACCCCCATCATAACCCCAGGATCCGCGCCTGATACTGTTGCAGGGAATTTTGTCTGACTTGCTAATAATTATTGTGACGATTAACGGGAGCAATAGGATTTATCAAATTATAATGAGTATTGCTAAAAAGACTTAAGTTTATTCATTTTTATTTCTGTTATTTTTCCAAACTTGTTTCAAATCTGAAATAACTTGTATTTGTATTAAAGGGACACGTTGCCTTGGATCGGACGAGTAGGTCTAAAAAAAAGCGTTTGTAACTGTTTGTTATAAAATGCATATGGTTATAAAGACGTCCTTTTTCTTTGCGAAGTAACGCGATCCGCCATTTTGTGGAGTCAAAAATTTGGCTCTAAAAAAAAATGGCGTGTCGTGTTAGTTCACAATGTAAAAGGAAAACCACGCAATTTCAAGGCATATTTGTGTGGATCATTGTATTCTACTTTTATAACATCTTTCTAACCATAATGCATTTTATAACAAACGGTAACAAACGCTTTTCATAGACCAACAACTCGCCTGATCCAAGGCAACGTGTCCCTTCAACATTTTGCCCTTGTTGTTTTGTTTTTGGGTTTTTTTAATAGATAAAGTATGATGTGTGTTTGTAAGAGTTTTGCTATTAAACCAAAAAGCCATTACTTTAATATTTAACTTGTTTACAATGTAACATACAGGGTCCAAAGATGTTTAAATTGCCATGTAATGTTTTATCTTCATGTTATTAACAGTATTAAACATTTACTGTGAAAGTTGTGATAATGCTATGTATCAGGGATAAACAAAAAAGGGCCATTTAGAGTAATTAAGGTTTTAACAATTTATATCTTTTTTCGAATTTGTTTTGATCCACCCACCCCAAATTTCATTTTGTTAAATATTGATAGAGTATTTTATACACCCTATACACTGAAGAGCAAAGCAAATATTTTAGATCAATGTTCTCTCAGCTCAGAAGTTTTCAATGGCTTCTCCTGGCTTACAGCATGCAGCTCAGTAGTTGAGAGAGATGAGACACGGAGGTCGGCTATCGAAACAAGATTGACCGATAACAATGGACAGCACAGGCAGGACAGACGATCTGGAAGAGACCTCTGGGTGTTTTTGCCCTTGAAATTTGTTTCTCTTCTCTTATTTTAACTGTAAACCCACCCACCCACAATTTTGAAATAAGATAGAAATTGTTAAATATTGATTATTCTAAATGGCCTCTAGTACCATACTGGGTTGTCCTACGCTGATAAGCACTTTAGGGGGAAAAATTTGCCTCAGTTTGGATTCGAACCCACAACGTTTTGCATTGTACAGCAGATGTCACACCGCAAGATTATCAAGCTGGCCTGTTGGCAAAAGGCTATCTGGAATCCTCTACAGGAAACAACTCGTGCAATTATTGCAGTGCATGAAGTAGGGTTTCAAACTGGCCCTACTTCACCAGCTAAGCTCGCTAGATAAGTGTTTTAAGACATTAGTTTGAACGGTTGCGGTTGGAAACAACTCGTGCGATTATTGCAGTGCATGAAGTTGGGTTTCAAACTGGCCCTACTTTACCAGCTAAGCTCGCTAGATAAGTGTTTTAAGACATTGGTTTGAATGGTTGCGGGTTCAAATCCCACCGATGTGCCTGTGATTTGTTTTCCTGCAGCTGCCAATTGAAAATGCCTAGTCTATTAGCACAGGTTCTATTTCATAACCACTGTTTACTGTAAGAAAGGCGAAATGCGCGCTTACTTGCTTGCGATTCTTATAAGCAGGATTGAACAATTTAAATCCATTGTGAAGCGCAAATCTTCTAGATCCTTTATGAAAACTGCACTTTTGCTTACACACATTTTTCTGCTGTAGTAAGCATAAAAGGTTGTTTACTGGGCCTAATTTCATAAAGCTGTTTAGCAGATAATACTGCTTTGAAAATTTCTTGGCTAAGCAAAAAAATGGATGGGGCACCAGTTATAACAAGGTAATCTTTATGGAATGTTGGCTGGTAACCTGTTTCTGCTAAGCAAGATATTCCTGTGCTTAGCATGTTTTTATGCTTACAGGCCTTCATAGAGCTGCTTAAGCAGGAAATATTGCTTAACAATTTTCTGCTAAGTGAGAAGGAGCAGGATGCCAGTCATAAATTGTACATGTGACATGGTATTTTGGCTGGTAAACTTATTCTGGTAAGCATAATTATTTTGTGCTTAGCTACTTTTTGTGCTTAAGCAGCTCTATGAAATTGATTCTTGGTTGAAAATGGGCACAGGTCTCTGGAATACTGCCGCTCACAGTACATCGGTGTTAGGAAATACTAAGTTGTAATTGCTGCTCAGTTAATGGTTTAACAATTTGAAGTATACTTCAGCTCTTTGAGCATGTGTCCGGAAAACTCACAGTTGAGTGTTCACTTGACATGGAGTGGTGTACAGTACGTATAGTAATCAATAATTAGTAGAATATTAATGTGTGAGGTTTCCACCATCTTCTAAAAAAAAGCTAAATTTGAAAAGAAACAGAGTTGATTGAGGTATTGTGTAGTTAATTCTGGTTGGGTGAACTTAAAGGTCTGGTCATAGATTGGTTTTTGTGAACATAATGCTGATTTATAGGTAAAATGTTCAAGAAAGATACAATAAAAGTCACTGTGAAAGATAGAAATGAATACAGTTTCTACTTGTTGAGAAAACAGCAAAAAACTGTCACTGTATTTTCATCAAGAACATCAAATCCATCCACATTTGGCGAGGTGACAGCGGGTACCAACCGCATCTCTGGCCGCAGCATTCGCAAACGGACACCACTCAAATTTGAATTTTCAGTAAATCCTCAGAAATCTGACAAACGATTCATGCATGAATCGTTTCTCAGATTTAAATGTTTTGGGGTGACAAATTATCCAAACCATATTTACTTCGAAGGGAATCCTTTCTCAAAATAGTCTATCCACAGCTGCAGTGCTTCTCACCAAGTAAGTTTTTATGGCCATTAATTTTTGGAGTATTGCCAATCTATGACCCTCCTTTAAGGTGATCTACAAGACCACCTGTCTGGTGGTTAAGTTGGTTTTTGTTTATGATGATTATTATTATTAATATTTTTATTCCATACTTGATTTCCAAATGAGCCTTCTTTATACGTAATTGGAATAAACCCGCCAGGCTTCCAAATGCATCTTCTGAGAGTTTGTTTTTGTTTATTGTTAATTTATCTTTTCATATTCTTTAGTACAGACATTCCTGTAACCAGTGGCGTTGGGGTGGGGGAAATTTGGGCAGGGGGTGGGGGAGGAAGGCGTTAATGTAACGAACCATTCATTTGTGCATTTTTCTTGTCTCGATTGGGGGTAGGGGCAAGAGGGGGGGCATTGGTTCTGCCCCACCCCTCCTTCCTCTGTTTTAGGTACGCCACCGCCTGTAATATCACATATTCAAAAAGAAACACAGAGCTTGGACTTCCTGCAGGCACAATTTGTACACAGCTCCATGGAAGGAAACATAAGTTCTTATAATTTGAAGAAGTTCATTGTATGATTGTTATCAACTTTTGATATGAAGAAAAGCTGCACATCTTAAAACTTGTTCAGTCGTTGTTTTTACAGTTAGAAGGTGTGGTGAAATGAGGGGTGCACTTTGGATGGATGGTGACTGATTCCGACACACCTATGTTCCGTAAAAAAGCCTCGTGATTTTCACGTTAGGGTTAGGGTTAAGATAAGGAAAATGCACTAGGGGTGTCCGAACATAGGTGTAACCCTTTGGATTAGGGCCTGGGGAAGGAAGCTATTGGCTGACCATATTTCCCTCCTTTCAACACTTCTTTGAACAATGATTTTTATGTCCTCTTTGATTGCTTTTTAGGAAATGGGAAAGGAAGAAAGTGGCATTCTCATGATTGGCAATGCCCCCACCCCACCCTATTCCAACCCTGGATGCGCCACGATCCGGTTACATCTCAATCCATAGGCTAATAATATGAGACGTACTTGTCAGCGACAATTTTTATAAATCTGTATTACTTGGTATTCTGGATGATGACTCATTTCTTTTGTGCAAGATTTGTCATCCCAGTTTTTTAAGTGACTGCTAGTTACCCCTACCCCCGACACACCCTTCCCCCGACACACCCTTCCCCGACACACCCTTCCCCCCGCCCCCAGCGCGCCCGCGTCAAGTCATATATACACGCGCGTACACAGACCTTCAAGATGCCTTCAAGTTAAGTGACGTCATAATAAAAGTTTTTGGCTCAATAGAGGGCGCTATGAAAAGTTTAACCCAGTACAGTGTGAATAAAAAACTATTAAAATTTTATAACCAATCTGATCTGCATTTGCGTGATTGCCAGGAACACTAAGACATTTTTAGAACTGCTTTAATGCATGTAAGTATAACTAAAAGACTTCTAGCAAAAATAATTAAACAAATATACATATTTGAAAGAGATATGGGTCTAAGTCCCCTACTAACATTACAAAATGCCTAACGTCATGAACGTTGTTTGTCAATGTCAGGAGGTTGTGTGTGTCGCTTTATCGTCCGTACTTGACCAGCGAATGCCCGCCCGAGTGGTATGGAACAATTTTTGAATCTTACTTTTAAGTTTAATTAAACTAATTTTCGAGAAAAAAAATACTGAAACTGACCATCACCCTTTCACTTATTTTATAATGACCAAAATAATATATATAAATATAGGATGTCGTCAATTTCTCATCCTTGCCTTGCATGCCTTGTTGTTGAACGGTGATTGTATGACTAGTAATACTATTCTAGTACTGTACTCTGTAGTCAGTGATAGCCTAGTATAGGTAGTGATTTCCCAAGGCCTTTGATCAAATAGCGGTAAATGGGTCATACATTAGGAAAGATATCTAGGGTCTATTGTACCGTATAATTGTTGACTATCTTGTTGTCTCAACTTTGACCTGTTGACTAAAGTGTAAGCCCAGAAATAAAAATTAAACCAGTTGCTTGGCCCTGTCCGCTTCCTTTTGCCACCACCACCTCAATATTTTTATTACATTATATAATTTTGTTATTAAAAATAACAAAAAAAGTAACAATGAAGAACTTGTCTTTTTTCAAGAAAACAAGTCTGCAATCTTAGATTTTATAATTGGGGCATCCTCCCTTTTCAAAAAAGCCTAGACAAGAAACTTTTGTTTTTACTTGACCTTATTTTTCACTAATAGCCTCAACTCTCAAAGTTCACAATGAGCTTTTTGGATCTGAGCATTTTTTTATGTGAAAAAACCCTATTTCCAGACAAAATGGAGTCAATAATAGTCATGGAAAGCTCAACAGTTGACGAGGAAAGTTCAGTCATAACATCACCTTCTGGAGGAAACGACCCACCAATATTTAATCATTCCATTGAACAGAAGGCCGACCCACAAGGGACCTTGAGTTTCGGCTTCAAAGGTAAAAAGAACTTTAAAATATCTTTTGAACTTTTTGAGGTTAACATCTTTATAGACTATATAGCTTGATTTTACAAAGAACTAAGATTAATCTTAGAGATCAGTTGTCAATATTACCATATAACGATTTGTATTATGACATAACACTTTACTTAGCAATGGATTGATTCACTAGCTCCTTTTGAAATCAAGCCCATGGATTGACAATTTCAGAAATTATCTGATGAAAGCAGAACTGTTTTTATCCGTGGTGATAAGTTGTCAATATTACCATATATAACGATTTGTATTGTGACATCATACTTTGCTTAACAATCGATTGATTCACTAGCTCCTTTTGAAATCAAGCCCATGGATTAACAATTTCAGAAATTATCTGATGAAAGCAGAACTTTTTTTATCCGTGGTAAAAAAAATAGCTACTATATTATATTCTTTAAATATAAATCAGTCACGCTATTTGATCTTCTTCTCTAGTGCTGAGGATACTATTCCCAGAAGCTCCTTGAAATCTATAACTCCAGGGGTTACCAAAGAGTTAAAATGACAATCTTTTTAAAAGTCCACCAAGGGCGAGTGTAGCGAGTGGAGCATGGTGGTTCATGGCTGGGGTTCAAGGGAGGCCCAGAAAGGCCTCTGGTGGCCCACGTGCAACAGACGTTCAGGGTGCAACCTCCTGGATTTTAGAGGGTTTTTCTGGAGTACAAATCAGTATTCTGAAGCACTGTTTTTTGGTTGAAAAATTGCTAAAGACAATTTACTACAGAAAAAACCATCATAAATCATCACATACATGTAGTAGTTGAATGTTCATTCAATTTGAAAAATTCAAATCAATGTAAATCAAAATTGATTTCCTTATTGGTGAAAAAGAATGAACAATAAACAAATTTGGAACAATTATTTAAATCAAAGACAATCAAAAACTGATTGAGAAAAAAACAACCCAAAAAACATAATGAAACGGAAAGGCCCTACAGAGCAAGTTGATATCATTTTAAGAAGCCAAAAGGAGGCTTTTGGAAATTTAGACCCACTGAAAATACAAACCGACACAATTTACAGCAAAAACAAAAGCAACAAACAAACAAGTATTAACAATTTAACTTAACAATTTAAGTGTTGATTTAATATGTGATTGATTATAATAACCAAACAGGACTGTTATTGTACAGGGAAAAGGAGACCTCACTATTACCAAAAATTAAAAACAAATGAAACATGCAGAAAGATATATCAGAAATAGAAAAAATTAAAAGGAGTCAAAATAACTGCATTTTTTTTCTCAGAGGACAACATACCACTGCACGTTGGAGTGACAGATAAACACATGGGGGGTACCCTAAAAGGTGAGTGTCAACAGTCAATAAAGATTCTATGATTTAAAGGTACGGTCATAGATTGTTTTTTGTAAATGAAATGCTTGTTTATAGTCAATGAATGATACAGTAAAAGTCACATGCGAAAGTTTCAGCTGAACACAGTGTCTACTTGCTGAGAAAACAGCAAAACACTGTCAAAGATTTTCACAAGAGCGTTGAATCCATCCACGTTTAGCAAGGTGACAGCGGGTACCAACTGCATCTAGGGCCGCAGCATTCGCGAAAGGACACCAACACCATAAATCTGAGAAACAATTCATGCTTTAATCGTTTCTCAGATTCAAATGCTTTTGGGTGAAAACTTTACCAAACTGTTTCACTTTGAAGGGAATCTTTTCTCAAAATAGTTTATACTAACAGCTGCAGTGCTTCTCACCAAATAAGTTTTTATGTTCATTAATTGTTGGAGTACTAACCAAAGTATGACCCTTCTTTTAATGATTGTACGACAAGGCAGAAACGAATAAAAGTTTCAGTTTGAAAGCTCAATGATTAGAGATTCAATCCTCTAGAGAAATGTTACTATAGCTGAAATACTTTTAAATTCGAGAAGGAAATAACAAGTAGAGACAGAAAAGTGTTCAACTTTGTGTGATTATGACAATCGTGCATTTCAACGGTTTTTTTAATTTGCTTTATGAATAGCGATTGGCCAAGAGATGAAGACTGCATGTCTGGAGTGGGAACAACTAATGGTGTAAGTAGAAATCATTGACAATCCGGTTAATGCCCTATAGCCTGTGTGTTATTATCCACGCAACTCGATTGTGAGACCAATTTACGGATGTGCACTTTGTTTTATTACGTCACAATCTAGACGCAAAATAATGTTCCAGAAGGCAGGACGCCTTCATTCGATTAGATCACCAGAATGACTGGCTAGACCCATCCTTGTGACAAAGTACGGGAGCAATCCTAAACGAGTGAACATCCGCATTAGTATTTTTGAACATTTCAATGGACCAGTCTATGTGCAAATGCTGAAATCCGATCCAATTAGAATATTCCTACTGAATTTTTGCTGGAAGACTTTGACTCTTATTCATTCAAAAACCAAGTTAAGGGTTTAGTTGTTATTAAGTAGGATTTGAAACTTTGCATGGTGGAGGTATAACTAAGAGAGGTTTGCGGTTACACCATGTGAATATCTCTTTTGAGTAGTGTTGGTTCTGAAAAGAACTGGTGGTTAATCGCTCTTAAAATTAATAGAGTCGTTAACCACCGGTTCTTTTCAGAACCAACACTACTCAAAAGAGATATTCACATGGTGTTACCGCAAACCTCTCTTAGTTGTTATTAAAAGCCTCAAAAATACATGTACAGCACTTATTTTAAGCTGTGGTGTTTTTTCCGCCTCTATAAAGGGAAGGTATACGTTTGGTAATCACTCTTCAAATTAATGGCAATAAAAACTTACTTGGTTAGAAGTACAGCAGCTTTCGATAGTATAAAGCATTTTGAAAATCATTTCACTTCGAAGTAATGTTGTTATGGAAAAAGATATCAGTTTTTATCCCACAAAATTTGAATCTGAGAAATGACTGTCAGATACGTTTCTCAGATTGTGTAATTCAATTATGGATTATTCTTCCACCATAATTCAGAATTCTTCTTCGTATTGTTCCCTCACCAAAGAGAGAGTGAGCAGTTTGAGTTGTTCTGCCCAACCAGAGTTGATAAGTTGCTTCAAGAGGCGCACGCCATGGAGGAACATCTGCTGTGTCAGAAAGAGGAGCTCATCTCTCGCCTTAGAAATCTCTCTCAAACCCTACAACTTGTCTCATAGAGATCATTTAACTATGTTTAACGGTATCATCTTGTCATCCGATTCAACAAGCTACCTTCATTTATACGTGAGGCCATCTAGGCCTTGCTCTTAAGGTTGTTGTAAAGTAGCCCACTGGGCTAGTAAACTGTGAGTTTTGCTTGCCTCCAAGAAGTTTTAATAACCCACATCTTAAACATGTATTGTCATATATCTTTCTGATGTATTTTAATGGTAGCGATCACAACCAGTTTTATGGTCAAATGAAGTTACAACCACACAATCAAAAACACAACACTCTGTGTTGCAGTCACTCTGTGGACATTCCTTTGTTCTGTATACTTACGGAAAATCATATCCTTCAACACTGTAAAAAACACTGTGTGGACGTGTGGAAGTCCACATAGTGTTTCAAGTCCCTACATTATGTGGACCTCTTTTGTTCTCAGGTCCACACTTCGTATGTAGCGTTAAAACACACATTCTGTTTTTTACATCCCTGTAAAGACATCTTTTGTTCTTTCTATTGTCCCTGTAGTTAACAACCTCCCATAGACTTCGTACACAAAATTTCTTGTGGAGCCCCCGGGTCTTTAGAACTCCCCTATGGAGACCTTTTGTATTCCCTTTCCTGTTTTGTTCCCGGTCTCCTTAAGGTAGCAAATATTAAATCAAACTAAAACATTTTGACAATTTATGATTCACATCTGAAAAGGAAGAATTATGAGCATTTAAAACAAGTAGGTTGCCCAGTTTTAATTTCTCACAGGGCAAGTTAAGAAGTGGTGTTTACTAGCCCGTAGTAGTTTTAATTATAAAACCCCTTGCAAAGATTCTTCCTTTTTATTGGTTTAGATCGAGCGCGTCACATATGTCTTATTTTTACTACAAGGCTTCGCGAGAGCGACGCGCTATACACGCAGCAAACAAGGTACTATACCCGTAGCAACCGATGTACTATCCCATGGCAACCGATGCACTATCCCATGACAACTAAAGTACTATACCCATAGCAACAGCAGTTTCTTGGTACCTTGACGTCTAGGCACAATATATGTATGGTTTGTAATCAAACAGATATTGACTGCTTTTACTCGTGCTATGGTTAAAACTACGACTCCCTCGGTGATCCCCGGAGCGGTCTATTTTCGCGAAAATAGAACGCGCTGATGATCACCTCGGGCGTCGTAGTTTGAACCATAGCAGTCAAAGCAGTCAATATTTGTACACTAGACATTGTACGACGGGCTAGTGTTAAGGGTGAGCCCTGCCATCAAGCATCACCCCATCACATGTAGAAGGCTCATGATACCGTTCTAAATAACCTGTTCTAAGTCTGCCTCGATTGTAAGAGTGGATGCTCTATCATGATGCCATGATATATCATGAACATTTTATGAGCAAGGCGATAATGCTCAAAGGGTCTCTATACGTTTGGTAATGACTCTGAAAGTGAATGGCAATAAAAACTTACTTGGTAAGAAGTACAGCAGCTTTGGAAAGTATAAATGCATTTTGAGAAACTTTTCACTTTGAAATACTGCGGTTATGGAAAAATACATCACTTTTTATCCCCAAAAATTTACCAATTGCAGATTATTCTTCATGCGTGGACATAACCGCTCCAGATTTTCGGCAATATCTCGAAAACGCTACCACCTTTTGAAATGAAATTTGTACAGGTTAGTTTTTATGATATATATATACAAGTATATAGGATTGAAACAAACAGTGGGTTCCAATTACCAAACGTATACAAAACCTTTAACAGCCTTACTTGTAAGCGACAGTGGCTAGGCGAATTGTCTGTAAATATTTACCATTGACCCAGTGATTCCCATGCCCATTCAAACGTAAGGCGACCCACCTCACTACTTTCAGTAACCGACTCACTCTTTTTGTTTTTGCCAATATCACCACCTTGCTGTCAAGATTTGCCGCAAACGATATGTTTTACTGAAAACGTGACCACCACGTGCGTTGCTTGCCCAGCATGCCTTGCTTGCCCAGCATGCCTTGCTTGCCCAGCATGCCTTGCTTGCTCATAACCCCTGGAATTGGTTAATTTAAATTCTGTACTACCGAAAACATGATCCACTCTATGCGCACGCTTAAAGGCACTGGACACGTTTAGTAATTACTCAAAATATATATTAGCACAAAACCTTACTTGGTAACGAGCAACGGAGAGCTGTTGATAGTATAAAACATTGTGAGAAATGACTCCCTCTGAAGAGACGCAGTTTTTGAGAAAGAGGTAATTTCTCACTAAAATATTTGAATCTGAAAAAGGTTTCAGGCATCTGAAAGCACACAAATTAATTTTGTGCAAAAGGGTGTTTTTTCTTTCATTATTTTCTTGCAACTTCGATGACCAATTGAGCCCAAACTTTCACAGGTTTGTTATTTTATGCATATGTTGGGATACACCAAGTGAGAATACTGGTCTTTGACAATTACCAATAGTGTCCAGTACCTTTAAGCATGGTAGCCTGCAAAAAAGGAATCAAGTCGTACAGTAAACCCCTCTCATTCTTCTTTGATGATCTTGTGACATGTCTAACTGTATGCAGTTTAGGCTGACCGTAAAAAACATGAGTCATTTAAAGTGGAATCGCGAATACTTGCATTTTGACATGCGTACTAAGTGCCCATAATTAGTACCCGACAAGCACTCAAGAGTTTTAACAAGGGTGTGCGTTAAATAGTCACTTTGAGGAGCCAATCAGCATTGTTTGTCAGTTCTTCCCTTCCAGGGGTTAGTGAGAGGGATCTATATGGCACACATCCCATGGGAACGAGGCCGAGGTGAAATATGAGAACAGCTCTTAGGTATTGCGTAAGCAGGTCTGGATTTTCCATTATGAATTTCTGACATTAAGGCCGTGTCCGAATTGGCGGCTACAGCTACTGCTATGGCTAGATTTCCGCGTCATGCGTTGAAGTATAGGACGTCCTTAGCAACAGTTGTAGCCGTAGCTGTAGCTATAGCCGCCAATTCGGATATGGCCTTATCTTCGAACAGTCGCACAAAATAAAACAAAACCTCGGACTCGAACAGCCATTGAAAAGTTCAGTTTAACATCTTACGTTTCTCTTTCTTTATTTTTTGTAAATACAAATATTATTTGCGTTATTTGATACTACTATTATTTGTTCAAACTAATTCTAATTTATACACACTTGTATTTTTAAAATTTATTGAAAAACCTCTTCAGATTGTACTGTTTATATTTTTCATTTGTTTACAAGACAATAGAATCTAGAGGTTGAAAAGTTCATTTGACAATAAAAGAAAATGTCTTTGAAGAATAGTTTAGATATGAAGCTTTGGGAAGAATTAAACTGGCCAGCCAGTCTACTTGCAGGGAATTTGTATTATAACATCCCATACTTACATTCTCCCTTGTGATTAGTTAAGAGTGCATCACATGATATGTCTTGTTTTTACTAGAAAGCTTTGCGAGCACGACGCACTATACCCATAGCAACCAATGTACTATACTTATAGCAACCAGTGTACTTTACCTGTAGCAACAGCAGCTTCTTCGTACCTAGATGTCTATGTTAGTGTATTTTATGGGGTGTTATAAAACAAATGACTGCTTTTACCCATGCTATGGTTAAAGGCATCGTACACGTTTGGTAATTACTCAAAATATATATAAGCATAAAAACTGACTTGGTAACAAGCAACAGAGAGCTGTTGATAGTAAAAAACATTGTGAGAAAGACACCCTCTGAAGTAACTTGGTTTTTGAGAAAGAGGTAATTTCTCACTAAAATAATACAAACTTCTTGCAAGAAGTTTTTATTCCTATCTGAAAGCACACAAATTTGTACAACAATGGTGTTTTTCTTTTCATCATTTTCTTGCAACTTCGATGACCAATTGAGCCCAAATTTTCACAGGCTTGTTATTTTATGCATATTGGAATACACCAAATGTGAACACTGGTCTTTGACAATTACCAAACGTGTACGATGCCTGTAAAACTACCAATCACATGGGGATAAACCATACCACTCGAAGCTGTCAATATTTGTGTACTAGCTCTTAATTATGTGACTAGCATTTGGCCACTGCTGGTTTTTGAGGTACTTTAGAAGTAATACAAATTACCTTTTCAGTTAATACACAACAAATAATGGTCTTTTTCAAATGACATCCTGAGAAACATTTTGTTTGTTATTGTCAAAAATGATAAAATAAGAAGTTTCAGAATTTTTTTTTATATTTGACGATATGAATTTAAGCTGTTTATGGTTATTGATATTAGTGTTTACTGACAATCAAAAACATTTTTGGGAATTACATTATACATTGCCAGAGTGCTCTATTATTAATTGAGGATTGATGACCCGTGTTAAAGGTAGCAATATACAGGATCGGTAAGAATAAAAGTCATTGTTCAATTTTAGTCCGAAAACTTACTGATTATGAAGTTCATACTAGAACCATTTTCCTCTAAAATAAAGTCATATTCAAAGACTGTATCTGATAACCTAAAACAAAAATTACTAATAATAATAATGCAACAGCTGATTTCGGTTGTTACAACCCAAATTAAGGACAATGTGTTTGCATGCTCAAAAGTTGTGCATGATTGTTCACTATTTTCTCCTGACTCACCCAACGGATTAAGCCCAAATTTCATAGGTTTGTTCTTTCATGTATATGGTTGATCACACAAAACATAAACACTGTTTGGGACTATTTTATCAGCTCTACCACTAAGCTCTACCAATACCTTTTAAATTCACACAGGAAAGCCCTTACAAGAGCTAAACGAACGACACTACCCCCTTGTTGCTGTGTGATTAGTGTTGGACTGTGAAAATGCCAGTAATTACCCGTTATTTAATTTTCACAACAAAGTTAGAAAAATACTGTTTACCTGGTAGAGTTTGCTCATAATTAGGCACACACTATTTTTGTTTTAAGATTGAATGACTATACTCTACCTACTGTTCTTAAAGAACAAATTTCTAAAGCTGTTTAGTTTATGAAACTTCTGATAATGTCACTGCAGCACATTACCATCTTTTTACAAGAATGTAATGTCACTATAAAACCTAGGTCTGCCACCACAACCCCCGCTTCTAAAGCGGAGAAGTGGTGGCTGACTGGGGCTAGCTAGCTACCAGCGTGATGCCACAAGCTACTCAACTGACATAGGCTGATCCCGGGCTGACTCGAAAGAACTAATAAACAGATTGCACGACCAATGTTTACATGTCATCACATGAAATATTATACTTAGTACTACGTCATCTCAACTGATGGCAAAGACGAGCAAAGACTATAGACCCCTTGCACAACGCGCTGCGCACTCACATGCGCTTATCCTGTCCGCCATTTTGGGTGTCAAAATCGTATACAAACATGCACAAAAGAGAGTTGACACCCAAAATGACGCGTATTGTTCGGAGGTGCGTTCCGCGTTGTGTAAGGGGGCTATACAAATCAATAGGTCCCCCTTGTATAACGCGAAACGCTACAGGTACGTTGAGGTTACGCGCATGTTTTTACGCGCAGAGAACAGCTATCGTCCAATGATCTGCCTCCTTTTTGAGAGTGTGACGTCATATGCAATGGGTCTATACTGAGACAGAGTGAGTACACTGACAGTCAGCTTTATTTTTGGTAAATAAAAAAACAGTTACTTAGCACTTTGATTAGTTGTATGTTGTGACAATGATTTAACTCACATTTGTCATTACTCTTTCATAAATTACTAGTATTCTACTACAAAAGAGGTTTATTTTGAGTTATGCACAACCAGCGTCGGACGACGATGTACCCACCTAGTCTTTTGTTTGTAATGTAAATCATTGTAATAAAAGTAAAAAGCGTTGGAAATATCAAGATAGACAAAGGAATCGCGCAGTTTTGGAAAGCCTTTTCTTTTGGATAATTTCAGAATCGGCTTCAAAATTGTGACATTCCTGTGTTGAAAAGTGTGTGATTGTTGTCATCTGTGTGAGCACCACATCGTGAACATAATTTTCCTTGTAGAATTTACAAGACTTGCACAAATGCTGGAACTGTCCTTACTGGCTTTAATCAGCCACTCCGGTAAGATCTCTGGTACAAACTCTGGAATATTCTCCACAGATTTTGAGAAAGAAAAGCCTCAATCAAATAAACAAATACAACAATCACCATGCACTTTCCTAAAGAGGACGCCTTGTTTGTTGATGTTTGATACCCACTATAGGTCACGTGACTTGGAGAACGCAATCGGTCTATTGCACCAAATAAAAAAAATTCTTTACACAGATGCAACACAACTGTTAGTACTTTTTTCATTTTTTCGTGTGAAAAACAAGACAGTTGGTTCGCCAGTCGAAAACCTATCCCAAATGAGCGATCTCACCACCATTTTTCACAATGTATTTGGTCTTGGCTGACACCAGACTCTTCTAGGTGTGTCTCCATGTCTGCGATCATGGGTGGGGGCCCACAGATGAAGCAACGAAGGTTCTCCTTGTCAAGTCTCTGCAGTGCAGTTGCTATTACTTCAGAGTCGATGCGTTTATCTGAAGTAAGAGAGTAGGAAGAAAATCCGCACTGCTCAAAATCATGAGTGTACTTTAACTGAACAACAGAGAAGACAGTAATATTAGATTTATAATGTGCCCGTCTGGAATAAAAAAGGCATTCCTGGTGCCAGCTTTTCAGAGGCAAAGATGAGGATGGTTAAGAATGATTTTATTTTTTGTTTTTATTAAGCACTGTATACTCGGTACTTTCCTGAGTCCTGTGAAAAAAAAGAAAAAAAAACACCCACAGGCAAATTACTTGATGGAATTTGAACCCACAACCTTTGCTATTCTAGAGCAGATGACTTGCCAATGGTAAGACATATCTGTTCTATAATGGCAAAGGTTGTGGGTTCAAATGTGCTGTTCATGTATTGACATTTTTAAGCGTCATTTGAAGACCTACCTTTTTAGGCAATATTATCTTAATTAATTGAATTTGTTTCCTTTTTAACTGTTAATGTAGAATTCTATCAAATTTTCACTGGCTGGTCCAGATTTTTCAACCTGCCTTGAACAAATTTTTGTAATTGTCTTTCTAAATTGTTTTCTTCGGAAACCCTCTGTATTGTAATGTTATTTGATAATTCATTTTTACCTTTGTATTTAGCGCTTTGAGGCCTTTTTGGCAATTTGGCGCTTTATAAATATCTTTTTTATTATTATTATTAAATGCCACCCTAATAATTTTCCTGCGTTGGTTTTTAGTGGGATGCACTCCTCATCAGTGGGGGTGCTGTTTAAGCTTGTGACATCATAAGCAAGGTCTTTACAAATTGCTTCAAGTCACTCCATAAGCAGAAAACATCTGCTCACAAGCTTTATGAAATTGGCCCCTTCAACCAAACTGGCTACCTCACCATTCCAGGGCCAATTTCATGCTAATGATTAGGCAGGAAGTTTTGCTTAAAAATGTTCTGCCTTAAAGGCAGTGGACACTATTGGTAATTACTTAAAATAATTATTGGCATAAAACCTTACTTGGTAACGAGTAATGGGGAGCTGTTGATAGTATAAAACATTGTGAGAAACGGCTCCCTCTGAAGTAACGTAGTTTTCGAGAAAGAAGTAATTTTCCACAAAATCCGATTTCGAGACCTCGGAATTAGATTTTGAGGTCTCGAAATCAAGCATCTGAAAGCACACAACTTCGTGTGACAAGGGCGTTTTTTCTTGCATTATTATCTCGCAACTTCGACGACCAATTGAGCTCAAATTTTCACAGGTCTGTTATTTTATGCATATGTTGAGATACACCAAGTGAGAAGACTGGTCTTCGACAATGACCAATAGTGTCCAGTGTCTTTAATAGCAAAATTAAGAAAACAATTCAAAGACAATACATGTGATGAGGTATTTTGGCTGGGAATTTTATTCGGTTATTAAAGTATGCTTGCTTTCTACTTAGATCCTGTTTGTGCTTAAAGGCACTGGACGCGTTTGGTAATTATACTCAAAATATATATTAGCATAAATACTTTCTTGGTAACGAGCAACAGAGAGCTGTTGATAGCATAAAACATTGTGAGAAACGACTCCCTCTGAAGTAACGTAGTTTTTGAGAAAGAGGTAATTTCTCACTAAAATATTTGAATCTGAAAAAGAACTCAGGCCTGAAGCCTTTTTCTTGCACCTGAAAGCACACAAATTTGTGCAACAAGGGTGTTTTTTCTTTCATTATTTTCTTGCAACTTCGATGACCAATTGAGCCCAAATTTTCACAGGTTTGTTATTTGATGTATATGTTGGAATACACCAAGTGAGAACACTGGTCTTTGACAATTACCAAGTGTCCAGTGCCTTTAATCAGCTATGAACTTTGGCCCAGATTGATATAAGCTTACCTGACATGTGGGTAGATTGCGTAATCTTTTCTTTTGTGACAAAGAAGTGACAATGGATGTCCTCTACACCAGCAGCAATGGCCTCAATTGACTCCTGACAACAACAAAAACAATTTCAAAAAATTATACTTGATACACACCAATTTCGGCTGATACGCACAAATTTAGGCCGATCCGCAAAAAAAATATATTAAAACAAAATAATTCACAAAAAACATCAAGAGAAAACCATATAGAATGCTCCAGATTGCACAATAGGGCTTTTAAAACCAAGATAAACACCAAGTAGAAAACATTCCGAAGACCTTGTTTCAGTTCAGCATGCTTCGGCCAAACATAACAAAATTGAGGCCAGAATGCCCCACATTTTTTTAAAAACCTGGAGAGAACCCTGGTTATGTATATTACATTGGATCTATAATTACAGTTCATCCGCTCAGTGCTACACGGTCATTAATTGCAATTTCACATCTGTAAGGATCAAAAGGTCATTAATTAACCCTTTCAGCCCCAAGTTCTTTTGACATAAACAACCGCTGTGGCCCACGTTGTTTGACCACTCAAGCGTGAAGCACACATTCTCGCACAACAGGAAGCTTGTGTTCAAAGTTCGATTTTACAAACTCTTTTATTACCTGGAAGATTTCATTTTAGAGCATAATAAGTACTACAAATTATCTTACTCATTGAATTTCCTTTCATACAATTTAAAAATCATTGAAATCAGCCAATATTTGTCCAAGTTCTTGGTGTTTGTTTCCCAAGTGTGTTCTGTAAATCCAAACACTTTTTTGCACACAACCATATGGCGCTCTGTAGGTGTTTGTCATTTCGGATCTTTCCACTCCAATTTGAAGTGATTGCATAATAGCAACCCTATTATATTTAACCACCATTGGAAAGATCGGATCTTTCTCTTTCCAATGATGGTAAGCTTAGGTATGGAAGGTGAACATGGACAAAACAACAGCTTTTTAACAAATGGCCTTTGTGCTCAGGCTTGAGTGCTTTTTTGTGTGTTATCTTGGGCGACTAAAGTCGCCATTGGGGCTCAAGCTGGGTATAGTGCACAGTCGACTAAAGTCGCCATTGGGGCTGAAAGGGTTAAATGAAAAATTTGAATTTTTTTTAATCAAAATCAACAAATAAATGTGGCTAGTGTTACTTCCTTGTTAAACATAATTGCAACATAAATTTTTTTGAATAGTAAATTCAATAATTAAACACACCACTCAACCACTCTGTGGCGATGTATCAAAGGTCGCCCTGTTTTGGTAAAAACAATGAAACCATCAATTGTTAGTCTTTGACAGTATTTCAGATGAAATATTTTCTCTGGAGGATTGGTACTGGTATGAACTATATAATCAGTCTTCAGACCAAAACCAATAAATTTTTCTTTTTGGGGGGCATAATCACTAATTCTGTACTCTGTCTAGTTACGTCTTTATATCACCTACCTTGAAGATAAGTTCCTTCATACTAGAGGCACTATAAAGAAGCTCTACTTTCCCTGGTTTATATAATAATAATAATAATAATAATAATAATAGTGGCTTCCTATATAGCGCTCATATCCGTCACTCAGTGACGCTCAAGGTGCTTCAACATTCAGTATTCCTGCAAGGTATGTGGGGCTACGCAAGTATGAGACCTACTCCTTTACATAGCACCATGTAATGGTTAACAAGATGCTGTGGCGCAAACTGCAGCAGCCAATCAAACCAGGAACACCAAGGCGAACCCCTTCTCTTTTCGATAAGTGCACTGGGTTCTTTTACGTGCATTACACAACACACGGGACCAACGGCTTTACGCCCCATCCGAAGGACGCAGCAATAATGGTTAAGTGTCTTGCTTAAGGACACAAGTGTCAAGACCGGGAATCGAACCCACACTCTGGCTGATCAGAAACACCAGAGCTTGAGTTTGGTGCTCTTATCCGCTCGGCCACGACATGCCACAAACCAATACATTTTTCTTTTTGGGGGGCATAATCACTAATCCTGTACTCTGTCTAGATACATCTTTATATCACCTACCTTGAAGATAAGTTCCTTCATACTAGAGGCACTATAAAGAAGCTCCACTCTCCCTGGTTTATATGCTGTTGGGTCATTCATCCTGTCTTGGTGTAAGTCTTTGACATGCTGAAGGATGGAGTACATCGGGTTGATGCCAATACCTCCTGCTAAGAGTAGAACATCCCAGCTAGGATCCCCGGGTGAGGGGTCATAGTTTATCTGATCGCCACCGACTCGAACGCCAACTGTGTCGCCCACTTTACACTGAAAACACAAATTATATTCATTTTCAAATTCTGTTGAAACCAGAGCATTGTTTGAAAAAAATAATTAGAGGCTCTCTTAGTGAAGCAGAATTCTCCCTTATCAGTGGTCCGCTGGCCAAATGCCAGTTAAAATCACCTCAGGACTTGTCAAAATTCTCCAAGTGGTCCGGCTGGCTAGATCAATGTTAAAAAGCATCCCAATTTAGTATGAAATATAGACTAGTGGAAAAGCTAGCGAACTAGTGATTGACAAGCTAAACGGTCCAGCTGGATGGTCATTAAAAAAGCTCAGGGCAAATACTGGAAAGGACTGAGCATACAGTGCTTAACGGTGGTCTTCATTTGTTGGTCGTCGTCACCCTTGTAATTTTCGATGGTTGTAAAAAACTCTGTCACTGTGTAATTGTTTGAACATGCATTACATGTCATCCATTTTTAGCCATGTAGTGCTACTGCACTACAAAAAGGTTCTTTTTGGTTGACCCATGATGGCTCCCTGTTAAAATTCCAGGACCCACACCTGACTTGGGCACCCACCATCCATGTTTCCTTCATGCTCCTGTTATGATCAAACAGGTATTACATTTGGCACAACACAAATTCGGGGGCTTTGCACAATACAGTGTACCACCATGAGTTTACAGTCTACATGTATTTATATAGGTGCTAGGAAGTGCATTTTACAATAAAAGTCACCCAAACGCCCACAGCAAATTCTTTTATTTTAAATGTGAACTTGTTCAAACATCCCCCTTTGCAGATAAGTATAATCCACAAAACATAAAATATTAGGCCCATATTAACTGTATGTTTGGCCCTTTTCTAAATCACAACTTCAGTTCGGGCTCCGGTCTCATAGGGAAATCTGTCCCCAGGAGATTCTGTCCCCCATATGGGAAATTAACATGGGCTGAAGGAGTTTGATTAAAAAGAGGGCGCTATCAGAAGAGGTTTGAACACAGGTCACCGTATGGGGGGACAGAATCTCCGGGGGGACAGAATCTCCTGCAATACCGGCTTATTTTGAAAGCACCGCATTGGTACAGAGCTTTAAAAAGCAGCGGACGCAGCATAAACCCAAGCCCAAGCCGAAAACATTGTTAGAAAAGGGTCTACGATAATACGCTAAGATTGGTGCTCCCTTTTCCCCATGATGCATTGTTGAAACTAATCAAAACATTATGAAAAACTCTTGGTGGTGCTCTGTATATGTGACAGGCTCCTCAACTGCCCTACCTTTGTATGAACCCAAAAGGCTGGGGCATGTTCACTGTACTTGACTACAAGCCCCAATTGGGAATCTGTCCGCAACAGTTTGGGAGATGTGCACATGGAATAGCCGCCTACTGTTCGGACGCCCGAAATGAAAAAGTCAACCCTTCAATGAAGTGAAACAGAATGACATTAAGAATTTTGATCCAAACCTTCCCAAAGATGCGCATCACTCAGTAAAGTCTTTATCAGTATGTTGACCAACCATTCAACTGCACTGGTTGTGTACCGTGGAATAACCCTGCACAGAAAGTCTTCCTACATGTACAGTGAAGAAGTCCAACACAGTGAAGAAGTCCAACACAGTGGAGGAGTCCTACACAGTGGGAGGAGTCCTACACAGTGGGAGGAGTCCTACACAGTAGAAGTGTCTGTCCTTTCTCTATGGTCTTACTCAGTGAAGGATCCTACACAGTGAAGAATGCCAACACAGTGGAAGAGTCCTACACAGTGTAGGAATCCCACACAGTGAAGAATGCCAACACAGTGGAGGAGTCCTGCACAGTGAAGGAATCCCACACAGTGAAGAATGCCAACACAGTGGAGGAGTCCTGCACAGTGAAGGAATCCTACAAAGTGGAAGAGTCCAACACAGTGGAAGAGTCCTACACAATGGAAGATTCCTACACTGAGGAGGAATATCCTACAAGGTGGAGGAGTCCTACACATTGGAGGAGCCCTGCACAGTGGGAGGAGTCCAACACAGTGGAGGAGTCCAACACAGTGGAGGAGTCCTACACAGTGGAGGAGTCCAACACAGTGGAGGAGTCCAACACAGTGGAGGAGTCCTACACAGTGGAGGAGTCCAACACAGTGGGAGGAGTCCTACACAGTGGAGGAGTCCAACACAGTGGGAGGAGTCCACCACAGTGGGAGGAGTCCTACACAGTGGAGGAGTCCAACACAGTGGGAGGAGTCCAACACAGTGGAGGAGCCCTACACAGTGGAGGAGTCCAACACAGTGGTGGAGGCCTACACAGTGGGAAGAGTCCAACACAGTGGAGGAGGCCTACACAGTGGAGGAGTCCTACACAGTGGAGGAGCCCTACACAGTGGAGGAGCCCTACACAGTGGAGGAGTCCAACACAGTGGAGGAGTCCAACACAGTGGAGGAGTCCTACACAGTGGAGGAGCCCTACACAGTGGAGGAGTCCTACACAGTGGGAGGAGCCCTACACAGTGGAGGAGCCCTACACAGTGGAGGAGTCCAACACAGTGGGAGGAGTCCAACACAGTGGAGGAGTCCTACACAGTGGAGGAGCCCTACACAGTGGAGGAGTCCTACACAGTGGGAGGAGTCCAACACAGTGGAGGAGGCCTACACAGTGGAGGAGTCCAACACAGTGGAGGAGTCCTACACAGTGGAGGAGTCCTACACAGTGGAGGAGCCCTACACAGTGGAGGAGTCCAACACAGTGGGAGGAGTCCAACACAGTGGAGGAGTCCTACACAGTGGAGGAGCCCTACATAGTGGAGGAGTCCTACACAGTGGAGGAGTCCAACACAGTGGAGGAGTCCTACACAGTGGAGGAGTCCAACACAGTGGAGGAGCCCTACACAGTGGAGGAGTCCAACACAGTGGGAAGAGTCCAACACAGTGGGAGGAGTCCTACACAGTGGAGGAGTCCTACACAGTGTGAGGTCGAGTCCTACACAGTGGGAGGAGTCCAACACAGTGGGAGGAGTCCTACAAAGTGGGAGGAGTCCTACACAGTGGAGGAGTCCAACACAGTGGAGGAGTCCAACACAGTGGAGGAGTCCAACACAGTGGGAGGAGTCCAACACAGTGGGAGGAGTCCAACACAGTGGGAGGAGTCCTACACAGTGGAGGAGTCCTACACAGTGTGAGGTCGAGTCCTACACAGTGGGAGGAGTCCAACACAGTGGGAGGAGCCCTACAAAGTGGGAGGAGCCCCACAAAGTGGGAGGAGTCTCACTAGGGCAAGTTTTGACTGTACCTGTGTGTGGACCCATAAAGTTGGAGGGTGATCACTTTTCTGTATGGCAAGATCAAAAGTGCCTTCCTCTTCGAAAGTTCTCATTGTTGTACTCATTGAAAATCCAGTGAAACTATCCATTCCTGGTATGAAGAAGTCCACCCTAAACAGGGGGCAAGCACACCAATGGCTTCATTTAGAGAGATGTTACAGCATTGGTGACATTCCCATTCAAAATAGACTCGAGAGAGTCCCCCATGAATAAACTAACCAATCACAAATACCCAGTCAGTTTTGGGTTTTTTTAAATTGATATGGGTATAATTTTGGGTAACAATTTAATAGCGGATGACATTTTCCACAAGATTCACACAAGAAAACGTATGGTCATTCGCTTAGTCCTTGCCAAAGATCACTCGTCTAAACTGACTCGGGTAGCATCAGGAAAGAGAACAAATTTTTCACACATTTACATACACTGTGTAGTACCACTATATCCACATTTGAAATTACAAAGAATGAACAAGAAAGAAAAAAAGTTACCATTGTCCTGCTTTGAAATGGAGATGAGGATTGGCGACCTTCAAGGTCAAGAACTTAACGGATGGTGAAATATCTTTCAGTTCAACTATAGTGGCACTGCTAACACCCTGCAAAAAGGAGGAGGGAGGGAAGCAAAATACACTAATTGAAAGACATGTCAAAAGCATTTTTGTTGTATGTGTACATTCAATTGCATCCTGACGTCAATAGAGTAGGGTGCAGAGCTACCAACATTTGCATCTTGCAATCAGGGAGATTTTGTACAACAATCAGGGAGATGTTTAGAATTACATTCAACATAATAGGGAAACTGTTTCTAAATCAGGGAGATTGTCAAATTTGTTCATCAGAACATGGAAAGATTGGTTTATTTTCAGGGAACTTTCTCTAGAATCAGGGAGAGTTGGCAGCTCTGAGGGTCTTCTCAGCTCGAGGTCAAAATAAGGTTGCTCATTGGCCCGTCCTATGTGCCCTCGGCTGATTCGGAGGGGGCCAGATGACCAAATGAAAGAAGTACGACCAGATTTAAGTCTACTGCATAATAAGTGCAGCATAACATTTGGAATGTTGCAAACCATTGACAAGGTCTTCAGGTCACTTTAGGACAATTTCAATCATGGAAAATGTACCTGGGATCTTCTTACAAAATGAAATACTTGTTTTGAACTTGCAAGTTTTTTGTAGGTTAATTGTTATCATCGTATTTGATCATGCGAACAGAACTGCCATGTCAGCTCTAGCAAGGCATGCCTGATACTTCACGAAGGCAACAACATAGGCAGACTTGAGCCCTTTTCACACGACAAAGGCAACCTATAGGGTCCTTGGACTCGGGCGCTAGTTGTCTTGATTACGGACGCTGGTCAAACTCGAACATGACCTTTCACACGGTGCAGAAACCAACGTCCCGTGTCAAAGATCCTTCATCTTTTGGGGTGTCAAATGTCAACATTGTTTTGCCGTCTCACTGGTATCTGCGCAGCTAGCATGGAATAGCTATTACATCAGTGTTGTTTACCAATCATCTTGCACGCATGTGTGGTAGCCCTAGCTAAACCACGGTCCTTGGTCTGTGAGTGTCAGGTGTTCACTCACAGAGCATGCACAGACGATCGTGGTGAATTTTCACATTAATGATTTTTTTTCTCGCTGGTCTCGATCGTTGTCAGAAAAAAACTAGGGACCCGTGCTTGTGCAGAGCAGAGGTACATCACACAATGTGGACTTGACAACGTTGTGCTCTTAGGACCATGAACCCCTGCTTATTTCCCTCATGTGAAAAGATCTTTTGCCTCCTAGTCTTGGCCCAAGACGTCAGAGATCGATGGTGGAATGTGTATGTGCGACGTTAGTTATTCATAATAGCGCATCCTCTTATGGCATGATTTAACCACCTTGACCAGCTCTCACTCACGCGTTGAGAATCCTTCAACATTGGGTTAACTTTTTCTATTGCACTTTCCCCAGACTGCGCAATCGCAGAAATAGATACAAACAAACATGACCCTGGGTCACGTAATAATTTATGCACATTTTTTTCTGCGATCGCATGCTGATTGGCTCCTGAGGAAAGGCTGGTAAGAAAACTAAGAATTTAACACAATGCAGGCTTCTCAAGAGGTTAGTGAGAACAGGTCAAGTTGGTTAAATCATGCTTTAAGAGGGTGTGATATTACAAATTCCTACCACTAATCTCTATTACGACGAGCATACAATACACAATCCACTATCGATCACAGACGACTTGGGCCAACTGGCCAACACTAGCTGCCTCCATGCTCCTGGTCATTGGCTTGGTGCCACCCTGAAATATTCCAGCAGAAATTTAAATATACCTCATAGAGAGGTGCCCTCTACAAAGGGAAAACTGCCTGGCACCAATTTTCAATTGGATTTTTCTAATCCCAGACTTTTGGGTACACTCATTGCCATAGATGTGACCATTTGAAATGGGGGTAGGGGGCAGGGAGGAAGTATAGAGCTGGATTTATCAATCAATTATTTATAAGAGAGCATCGGTGAAACTTTAGTAAAGGCAGATTTCTCAGTACATGTAACAGGCGGCTTACACATTATTTGAAATTCTTACCGGTTGCCTGAAGTTATGCGCTGTTCTGTCAAGATGGTCACTCATTCTTCTGCAGAAAGCTCTCCTTAGTGGAAAAATATATTGCAATTCTATCATTATTAGTAAACCTGAAAACTGTTTTCATACAGGGAATAGAGTCAAGCTGGGTCAATTTCATGTTTTGTATTTTTGTAATTGATACTTTTTGACATAGTGCGCTATCGATTAATGGGAACAAAGTTGGTTCACAAAAGTCATTTTTGCGAAGTCATTTTGGACACGATGGCCAACAGTCATGCCAGTGCAGATTGTTTGCCAATTTACATTTCTATAGGCTGCTTTGACAGATTCTAGATTTAACTGATTTTGGAGCCACTTTCTGTGACCTCTTCTCTGTTCATTTTAACAAGTAATGGCCTTTCACTGACCATACATTAAACCAAATAAATAGGGTATGTTAAATGAGCAATTTAAAGGGGCTGTTCTAAAGCCCCCTCGACCCCAACAACTTACTCTCCCATAATCGAACCGTGTCCCAAATCCGAACCACGTTTCACAGCCCGAGTTTGAATACAGTCCGATTTAGAATGCAGCATAATAATAATAATAAAAATAATAAGACTTGCGCACATATCCACCCTGCTGGGTGTTCAAGGTGCAGACACATCTGTCATGCAGAGCGGAATGCACTTTGTTCAACTGCTTTTAACACAGTGCAATTGCCTCCTGACACAGTTTTTGTTGCATGTTTTTTTTTCATTACCCTCACAGGGTGTGACATTTGGCCATTCACGATGCCGGAAACAACAGGCCATGCGGCCGTTTTTCAAGACAGAGAGTGTCGTCCGAATTGGCTGCTGCAGTTTCGCTCGGCCCCAGACTCCCGGGCTATCAGTTTTGGTGACCTCGGTGGCCCGGAGATATTTTAACTGGTCATGGGCCAGCGGGCCAGCAGGCCACCGTTAATTTCGACCCAAAAAAAGCACAAACAAACATTCCCCAAAAAAAAAAAAAAATACGCTATATAAGTTAGACTAGTTTAGAAAGAAAGCAAAGTAGACACAGGGCCTAATTAATTTTTTTGCAAATATTTATTTTATTTTTTTATAACATTTTTACTTAACAAATATAGTGTTTATTCTTATTCTATGGCTCTCCTGCATGTTTATAATGACTGACACAAAGGCACAAATACAAATAGGAGCAGATGGAGCTCCTCTGGGGAGTCCATCAGTCGCAATAAAAAAAAAAAAAAAAAAAACAGTAAAACCTTTCAGAGAGGAAGGAAGGCCCCCCTTGACCCCGGCCGTGAGGTGCTACGTTGCACACACCCACCCTCGACAAAATTAGCCGGCATTCAATTTGCCCTAGCTACAACCTTGCCCATCGGTCTCATATCCAAGAACGCTGGGATCAGGCGGACTGAGTAAACACATAAAACATGCGTTATAGGCTACCCTTAGATAACAGCCGCAGTCGTAGCTGCAGCTGCCAATTCGGACATATTAAAACATAAAAATAAACAATACTATAGTTGTAGGAAGAATTGTGCTCTCGAGGAGCTAGCACAAATTAGACATGAAATTCCCTACTTGGTAATGGTACAATTTTGGTTCCAGCATTTATCAATTCTGGATTTCACGACTACTGTACATTGTCCATGGAGGAAGCCCATGATTTGTCAATTGTCATGCATGCACCAAACAACACAACAGGGATGAGCTGGCCGTAATCGAACTCAGGCTGTAAACACAGGTTCCCAATTGGGATAAAATCTGATTCTTGCTTGGGCCAACCATGAGACATGCATGGGATTGCGAAATGGTTGGTGCGCAAGTCGAGTGGGTCGTGGGGGTCGAGGGTATTTTAAAACAACCCAATTTAAAGTGAGGGTAAGGGTCCCAGTCAAATCTGACTACGTGTACATATGACCGATGGTTTCAACAACAAGTACAGGACCTGCCATGTGTTAAAACTTGGCAATATTTGTTTGACAATCTGAGGAGTCCGTCCAGATAACCTAGTAGGCCGGGTACATGTAATTGATTCCATCTGAAGTCGGATGAATAGTACCCAGGCACTAATGCCCTGCGATAGAACCCCAATTGTTGAATATTTGGAAATCATGGAACATGCATGTGTACTGTACAGCTGTACTTCTTATCTTTTATTTATTTTTTACTTTATTTGAATTTGGGGCTATTTGAGCAGCACCTCACTGCAACTGCAATCTGCAAGCTGTGTTCTAATAATATCAAAAAGCTGTTGGGAGGCTGTTTCAAACACACAAGAACAATCATAATCGTAGGTCATGTTTGTCAATTTCAAAAGTCGGCCGTCGGGACCCGCAAGTTACAAATTAATATACAAAGGTCAGTGTTTAGATATCACTGACTCTGACAGTGCTAGTGACCGTGCTGGTGACAGACCCCATACACTGACTGACTGAGTGTCACTGTCACTGTGTCCCATGTCAGATGTCTCATCGTCTGTTTGCCCCATTAATAGTGCCAATACTCTGGACTTCCTCCGATCCTTGGCCCTACGCCCATGTACCTCCAGGAGGTGACATTTGTTCTCGAAAAGAAACTCACGTTTTTATGCCAAGATTTTTTCCCCAGTTGTCACTTATTGTAGCTCATTTGTGGACAGCACATTAAGTCGAAAAAGAGCGTGCTCGTTTTGGTGTAATTTATGAAGAAAATCGGAGGCGTTACTGACAATGGTTTGCTGGGGCGGTTTGTGGGCTAGACTAAAGTCAGGTGTTCATGGCGGGCGCTATTGGTGAGTTGAATGAGCGGGTCGTCGGTCGCGCTGTGCGTGAAAGGTAAACGAGAAACGTTTTGCTCCAAGACTAGCGCATCAGCAAACATCACGGATGCCGGGCAGTCAAAACCGTGTCAGTAACGCCTCCGATTTTCTTCATAAATTACACAAAAACGAGTGTGCTCTTTTTCGATTTAATGTGCTGTCCACAAATGAGCTATAAGTGACAACTGGGGAAAAAATCTTGGCATAAAAACGTGAGTTTCTTTTCGAAAACAAATGTCACCTCCTGGAGGTACATGGGCGTAGGGTTCCGCCCCAACTTGACAATCGCACCAACTATAGTTGGGACTGGTCCCAACTTGAGTGTTCAAGTTCGGGCGTCCCAACGGCGTCCCAACTGTAGTTGGGACAGTAGTAATTGTACAGACAGGGTACAAGGACTATAGAAGCAAGCAGGGGGATATCTCATCTGCATTAATTGCAGGTTGGTTGTTTGTGATAGCAGAATTCCAGAAAAGAAAAAAAAGAAGAAAAAAAATTAAGGTCGATCAAAACAGACTTTTTCAGGGTAAATATGGTGGAGTAACCCACCTCCTTTTTTTTTTTTTTTTTGAAAAGGTTGGCACCAGAACACCACAGGAACATAATGACAAGTTTCACACTCATCTAGTACTATTCTAAAGCAAAATCTGGGCTCAATACCCACATAATTATTAATGAACAAGTTGTTGAGAGAGAGATCAACGCCCGCATGTTGCAGTCCCCACAAAACAAACGATCACGGTTCCTATGCTATCCTGTACAGCCTGTAGGCCTACTGTAGAGTTAGTTCTATGGGTGATCCCAACTACAGTTGGGACGCCCCAACTTGAACACTCAAGTTGGGACCAGTCCCAACTATAGTTGGGACGATTGTCAAGTTGGGACGGAACAGGGCCAAGGATCGGAGGAAGTCCAGAGTATTGGCACTATATATGGGGCTAATCGTCTGTCAACTTCAATGGAGGTCTAATTGTCCATTTTGTCTTACTTTACATTTTTATTATTAGTACTTACATGTACGTCCATGGACAATGATGGAGGAAGCATGTATTGTTTAAGTCGTACGACAGAAACAATCCACATTCCCTTGCCAAAACAAAACTTAAAATACAATTGAAATAGTTGCCATAAAAATCGTAACTCTCGATCCTCCCGACGGTCGTGACCAAGAGCTTTGATATCGTAATGCATCGTAGATCATGTATTGCCATTGGTCATTGGTCTCATCCCGGGCCTTAGACCTATTGTCAACCATCACTGTGAGACTGAGAGTGTAGAAACTAATTCCATTCATGGAGTGACTGAGGCAGAGCAATTCTACCTCCATGGTCAGAGCATGGAGGAAGAATTTCTTCCTCCATGGTCAGAGCCTGACCATGCCTAGCAGAGACAGAGTTCAGACTGTAGTTTGTAGTTTAAATCACAGCTAAAAAATAGTTTATTTAGATTTATTACCTGATCTTCCACAAAGTAGTCGCAATATCAGTTGCACTTGAAGAAGAAAGTTTAACAGTGGCTTCTCGTGAACAAGATAAATTCAACCGATGCAGAAAAGACTGCAGTATCGACATATTATTAATGTTCTGATCTAAATAGTAATAGAAAGATGACACTCGACATGACCTACTATAATCCAATGTTTTTTTTTCTTGTTGAGCCTACGCCGGTAGAGGGCGCTTTTACATCATGATCTCGAATACGCGCTCGAGGTGCACCGCACTAAAATTGATAAACTCCCATAGAAACCTACGAAGCTGTTTAAGGGACATGGTGAATTTTATTTTCAAATTTTCAAACCCGTACGTACGCCTTACTAACGCGTACTTACGCCTTATGTAACCCGTACGTACGCCTTACTAACCCGTACGTACGCCTTATTAACGCGTACGTACGCCTTATTAACGCGTACGTACGCCTTATTAACACGTACGTACGCCTTATGTAACCCGTACGTACGCCTTATATAACCCGTACGTACGCCTTACTAACGCGTACGTACGCCTTATGTAACCCGTACTTACGCCTTACTAACCCGTACGTACGCCTTACTAACACGTACGTACGCCTTATGTAACCCGTACTTACGCCTAACTAACGCGTACGTACGACTTATGTAACCCGTACGTACGCCTTACTAACGCGTACGTACGCCTTATTTAACCCGTACGTACGCCTTACTAACTTTGTTAGTAAGGCGTTTGTACGCCTTACTAACCTGAAAATTTGCCAAGAGATGGAATATTTCAGATATTTTAATATCTTAAACTGAAACAGTTCAATACAAACAGAAACATTACAAATTATATGTTTAAAGGAAAAATTACTTTTAAAATAACGGCGACAAAGTTTTTAAATTTACGTTAATTATTCACTATTTTAATATATTTCTTAAGTTTGTCCAATAGGACGCGTTTCAGGCTGATCTCGGTAGTTTTGAAATACTCAAACTTGTTACGATAAGTCAGTTCAGTATGGCTTCGAGTGAAGCAAGTCTTTCACAAGATCACCAACAAGTATTGCAAAATCTATGTAGGCTCTGTGGCAAAAGAACCCAAACTCATAGGCAAGAGGTGAGCGGCAAAAAACATGCTACACGGTAGTTGCACGACGTGGTGACAAACGTCGCGCTCTTGCCGTGTCGAATCGAATTTAATTCCCAGTCGGGCTATGCTCTTTGGGAATACGCATGCGCAAAACTTTTGAAAAATGTTTTATCTTTATTTTCTAATAATGTGCACATTCTCCTTGTTAGTACCGTAGCTGAGAGTATTGCGGGGTTGGGCAAGGAAACAACTTCTGACTGGAACAAACATAATCTGTAGACTTCAGAATTAAAATAAATGATTTTGTTTGACACTCTTTAAAAAGACGATGAACGTTACTCACCAAACGATGGTAATAATAATGAAAACATTTAAGTTGGGAAACAATGTTATGATTTTGTCATTAATATTGAGTGTCACAGCTCGAATTGATCATATTTTTGACCGCATGAGGGCGCTTTCTTCGGGATTGTCTTGCATCAAGATTACAGTTTCATCTTATTTTAATTGCCTGTATGTAGTTTTCTTGCATCAATGACGAAATACATTAACATAATAATAACAAAAATGTAAAAAAAAACCGTTTGTTTACTTGTTTTTCATCCCGTAAAAATTGGTACTCATGCGTGAAACATGACTCTTTAGCAATTTTTTTCCCGCGTGGCCATTTTGAATTTCTTTAAGTGCGGCAAACTATTTTACTAAATTCGACGTTTGTCACCAATTCGTTTTAATTGCCGCACTTGACGAGTTCGACACGGCAAAAGTGCGACGTTTAGCGCAGGCCTTACTTTAAATTGTTCAACAAGACAAAACACCTGCCCTACGAATGGACACAGGTTTGGATGTATTTTGGGGAAATTATTGAGCAGGTGATGGTTAAGATGCCCAACCAATTTGTGGGGCAGCAGCAGGTCTAATGATCACATTGATTAATTTTATTAATTTTGATGTGCAATTTTGTTGGCTGAATAACTAATAATATTTTTAAAAATAAGAATAAACAATGTTGATTTTACTACCTGTCCACCAGTCTTGAATCAGATGCGTGAGCCAACTTCCTCTTCAGTATATGACTGTTCCTAGTCGTTCAGTCCTTGGTGTTAAGGGGTCAGTGGGAGAGCTCTTAAACAAACTAAATTTGTATTGGGGTGAACTGATGCATTTATGGGTTTCTCTCTGATCGATTGATACCTTTGCTTTGCATTTGTTGCATTCCATACAAGCAAATGTAAGTGCCTGTTGAAAATACTCGGTCACTCTCTTGATATTTGTGAAGTGGTCTTCTTGTTGGCACTTGGGGCATTGAACATGGGGCTCACTTCTCTAAATAAGCCATGAATGCATTGCAGACAAAACACATGATTGCATGGGGTTTCTACTGGTTCCTTAAGCAACCTCTTACAAATGGGGCAGGTATAGATGGGACATATTGATGTAAATCCATCTACACGAACTGGGGACAAGATATTTGAATCAGCAAGCAGGGTCAAGAAATGGAGGTCCGGTGTGATCTGCTTTGAAGACTTCGCTCCTCGCCCGACGAGAGGCTTTCTCGGCCTGCCACCTTTCTGTTTGTATTGAACTGTTTCAGTTTAAGATATTAAAATATATGAAATATTCCATCTCTTGACAAATTTTCAGGTTGTTCCTACTTGTCAAAGTTGTGTAAATGACGTTTGATTTGGGCCCTCGCTGATGGAGAAAAAAAACGCGCGTCGTCTGCTACGACAAACTTTTGCCGTGTGACCTCTGACCTCTGAAACTGAGTGATGCACAACCGAATGGCAGTGCACATACGTAAAAAGCACGTCCAACAACCAACAAAATACACTCTGAATGGCGGCTTGACTCGAGCACACGGACGTATACGCGTAGAAACATCAGTGCTGCATGCAGTGTGCTCCTCCTGCACACACGCCGCCGGGTCAGGGGTCAAATCGCACGTGAAGGTTAGTAAGGCGTACAAACGCCTTACTAACAAAGTTAGTAAGGCGTACGTACGGGTTAAATAAGGCGTACGTACGCGTTAGTAAGGCGTTCGTACGGGTTACATAAGGCGTACGTACACGTTAGTAAGGCGTATGTACGGGTTACATAAGGCGTACGTACGCGTTAGTAATGCGTATGTACGGGTTACATAAGGCGTACGTACGCGTTAGTAATGCGTACGTACGGGTTACATAAGGCGTACGTACGCGTTAATAAGGCGTACGTACGGGTTAGTAAGGCGTACGTACGTGTTAATAAGGCGTACATACGCGTTAGTAAGGCGTACGTACGGGTTACATAAGGCGTACGTACGCGTTAGTAAGGCGTACGTACGGGTTACATAAGGCGTACGTACGTGTTAATAAGGCGTACGTACGCGTTAGTAAGGCGTACGTACGGGTTACATAAGGCGTACGCACGCGTTAGTAAGGCGTACGTACGGGTTTGAAAATTTGAAAATAAAATTCACCATGTCCCTTAAACAGCTTCGTACGTTTGTGTGTAGCATTGTCTCAGCCATTTTTGACCGGTAATCTGCGAGGCTGGTCAAAGTCAGCTCACAAGTGCTGAACCCGGGCGCGGCCCCTGGAGCTTTTTGCGCTGCACTCAAGTTCCCTCATTGGACTACCCTGATCACTCGCCATTCTTTTGGTTATTAATTCTGGAGTTGATGTAGTTTCTGCATCTGTCTTTTCCTGACATGTCCTCTCGAAGTCCGACTCTGTGCAGCCACACCGTCTTCATACTTTTGAATTGTTCTCAGACAGGGTCTTATAAGAATTTACTGCCAAACAAAAATTGACAGGATACAGCCACACATGATACATGTGAAATAGATTTTTAGCTACCCTATTTTAGTGAATGTACTTGGGAAATTTGGTTAGGCAGCTCTTTTTTAGTGGGGCGGCCCAAATGATATAAAAAGTGCAATGAGCTATATGCCTTCATGATGAAACAATCAATAATGGTAGTTTATTGAGGTCTTTGTTTTGTATATTCTACCTCCAATGAATGCACCAACAATGATTAAATCACTGTTTAATGATGCAAGATGGAGACAGTAGATGGTCAATCGGGCCAATACGTCACTACGAAAAATACATCAGAAAGCGTCTTCCTGCTGGAAAATGGTGTATGTAATGTATGTAACAAATCGATCCACGCAACCTCATTTGTTTAATTCCATGCCCTCATTGTCTCGCTCAGCTGAGGAGAATACGCAACATTTTCAGATAGGTATTATTATAACAAAGTATTCCCAAATTCAAACCGGCGCGCCAGTGTAGCCACATCTGGATTCTGCAAGCATATTCATAAGAATGAGTAAACAAGACTTCCGCCACTGACCAATGGGGTCTCGCCTTTCGCGCGCATTATAGTAATGAGTCATCGGCGGGGAGACAGAAACGTCAAGGCGTTGATCGGTGAGTGGCGCGCATACAGCTCACACGACCACGCGCGCACCGTATACTGAACACACAGACACCATGCACACAGCTCGGGCGGGTTGGTAGCTCGGGTTGGTAGCTCGGGTGTGTAGCGCGGCGCAAATAAAATAAAAATGAAAACAATATAATAAAATTGAGAAAAAACTCCAACGCCTTGATCAAGCCTATATCTTCATTGGAATATACACCTCCGGATGTGTATTTTATCCAGCAAACTCCTTCGGGAGTGATCATCGGACGTTACGTAAACTTTATCAGAATGGAACTTTGTTCTAGACTAAAATATACGTGTGAGCATGGAGGTAGAAATTTCTACCTCCATGGCGTGAGCAAGTGCCTTGCGCATTCGATCGTGTTTTCACTTGTAAGCCGTATAGTAGAGCATGGAGGTAGGAAGTAGAGCGACTACGAGCGTGCGCGCAGCAAAGAGCAGTTACTTTGGTAAGCCAATCAGCGTTGATTTTCAGTGCTTCCCTTCCAGGAGCTTGTGACGGGTAAAAAGCCCGGTCCTTATGTCAATTTTATCACGATGAAAGATTGATATTGAAAGTATTAGTGCCGCTGTCATTATATTATTATTACTACTAAGTTGTGTGTGTTGTGTCCCCCAAACGGGTGTAGAAGGAAAGATATCGAGTCGAAAGAGGGCGCTATCATACGAAAATGTCTGCACAATATTCGCCGTATCGGGACAAAATCACCGCGGGAGGGGGAGGGTTATAAAATCCCCTGTGACAAATGGCGTCGATGCTGGTGCAAAATAACGTTTGCAGCTTTTATAGGATATAGGGTTAAGGTGTCCTGACGGTATAATAACTAGGTGAAAACCCGACAAATAATTATGCAAACTTCACTTTGTGACTGAAAGATTGGAACAATGTAGGCCCATCCGTTTGTCTGAGAAGACTTCCAACCTAAGCTAGAAAATTAAGTGTGAGCATTTATAACATAGATCTTCAATTGTTGTTGAACATCAAATAAAAACATGTAGTTCGGTATCGTACACGTTTGGTGATGACTCAAAACAAATAGTAGCATAAAAACTTACTCAGCAACAAGCAACAGGGAGCTGTTGATAGTATAAACATTGTAGGAAACGACTCCCTCTGAAGTAGCGTAGTTGTTGAGAAAGAGGTAATTTCTCACTAAAATAATAAAAACTTCTTGCAAGAAGTTTTTATTCCTAATCTGAAAGCACACAAATTTGTACAACAAGGGTGTTTTTTCTTTCATCATTTTCTTACAACTTCGATGACCAATTGAGCCCAAATTTTCACGGGCTTGTTATTTTATGCATAATTATGTTGGGATACACCAAGTGAAAACACTGGTCTTTGACAATTTCAAAACGTGTACGATGCCTTTATTAATGAATATTTATGAAATATTTTAATAAATAAAAAATATATAATAGGTTTTCCCGGCCAACTTAATTTCAACAAAAATTTATAACACCCGGCTTATTTAATTTCGTTTGAAAATGAATGCTCCGTTGAGTCAATATTCAACAGTCAAAATGAGTAATTCAATTTCAACAGTTTAGCATTAACTGGTCAAATAAGATCATTCAAATTCATCTAAGTCGACAAGAACATTCAATTTCGCAATAGCCCAACAGACTTAAATTAAGAGACTTGTCAACCATTCAATTTCATAAATAAAATGAAGTCAAATTCAACAGAAGAATGATGAAAATGTAGTCTTGAATGCCTATTTTAATATAGAATGACTTACGAACCTTTTAGGAGGAGAAGAACGAAATCGTTCAATTTTGCGGCTGGAACACGAATTGAAATGTAATTAATTGCAGCCAAAAAGAAACCCGAGTTTGAATGAATTTTAGGGAAACATCCATGAATTTGAATGCGTGTTAAAGAGGGGTTTCAATTTCATATTTAGTTTTGTGACGCATTACATTTCCAATATAGAGTCCTTATGAAAGTCGGGAAAAAATACAAGTCTCTATTCTCAGCACGTGATGTAAAATGTCATTATCTATTACCGATAGCCTACTCTTTCATGGCGAAATTTAAACGCGACGTCTTCGAACATCAAAAAACAATTTGGGTCTGTAGCCTACAATACAAAGATAAATTTTTTGTGCCAGTCAAAAAGTCAAATTCATTGCTGTTTTTACTGAATATCATCAGTATTCAGGGATGAACTAAAAGATAGTCGTACAAAATCGTACACAAAATTAAAAAGTTACGTCATCGAACGTTTTGGGATTTTCCAAAAATTGCTTTTGAAGGGTAGGCTTATCAAACACATTGGCATTTTACACCATTTACGTGAGGTTTAGAAACTTCTGTGAGTGTTCTCCCCATTATAGGACTCTATCTATTGGAAAATGAGTGGCGTTTTGTTCTTTTTTTTGGGGGGGGGGTCCCGGCGTTGAGGGACGTGTTCGCCCAAACCACACACTAATTGACTGAATTATGCAACCATGATTATAAATAATTTTTAGGCGTCAACAAAATTAACGTTTTATTACAGACAGAGAGACTTTCAATTTTGTGATTTTTGGCTTTTTACCATCATGTTGTCCAATTGACCTAACTTGTCTGGCATACCCTTCGCTCGTCCCACAAAAGGTCCCCCCCCCCTTGTGGTCGTCCCAAGACCAAAATAAAAGGAACCATAACCACTTGTTGACACCAGAGGGCGTTGCAAAAAGTCAGCGGACTGTTGTCTGGTTTCGGACTCGGTTTGGTTTAACTACCGCACATGGTATGTGTAAATGTATAAACGAAACATCATGCGAAACGTCGGCGATATTTTTGTCGACGAGAGTATTAATAAAGTGGGCGGAAGTTTATCGTCGGTTGAAAAGTTGTTGTCGTACGTTCACCAAAACAATAATTGTTTCCGGTAAGTTGCAAAATTAATATTCAATTTTGTTTTTGACGGATGGCGTCTTTCGTTTTGTGTGTAGTGGTGGTTGCCTTGCCCTTTTTAACGAAGTCAGCTACAGTCAGTAGGTGGACTTCGGTAGTTTGGCATCATTTTTTATTGGCTATTTGTAAAATTGCTTCGTGACGAGTGTTACTGTTGTTAATCTGTACAGTGCTTGGCGGAAGTCGTTGAAGTAGGGACATTAACGAAACTTATAGTTCATCATTTTACGAAACTATTTTGTTCTACTTGATACTGATAAATTTATTTATTAAATATTAAAATACTAGCAACATTGTCATTGAATTGACTGAGTTGTGTGTGTGTGTGTCACATACTGGAAATTCTATTTATTTTCAATTTCCAAAAGATCGAAGAAAAGATGCCGAATTCAATTGCTGTTTTTCTGGTTTTCTTCTAATCTTAGTCAAGAGGGTAGAGACTACGTTGTAGAAAATGTAAGGCAGAATAAGAATATTCTTCTTTTATTATTAAAAATTTACTCGGAGTCAGACTACATGTAAAATTGGGTATAGGCCTAGGCCCTATTACCTTTATAAAAAAAAAATTTCATTTGTAGTTCTCAATTATTTTTTTTAGACGGAAATAAAGTCTGAAATTGCAGTACAGCAAAAAAACATTTCGGAGCCAAAATGTAAAGAAAGTACGTAGGCTAGTCAGGAAATAACCACAACAAGGAACCAAAATTGATGTGCAAACATGCCAAGCATGAGTGTCTTCCATACAGTGCAATTAACACACATTTCATGTAGATGTACTGTTTAGACTTGGTTCCAAGTCTGTGATCGTGTTTTTTTTGTCTAAGTAGCCAATACAGTATTGCCTGAAATAGCGCCCTCTTGTGGATTACCCCAGGGGGGAGTTTTTGCGTTGCTGATGCAGATAAATAACTGCGATCTCAGACTTGAAATCAAGTCTATGGAAAACTTAACAAACCGCACGAGAACTTGGAAGACTTTAAGATTCTAAACGCGGTTATTGTCAATGATTTGGTTTATTTCTGATTATTGTTATGCTACAAATAAGTTACAATTGGCTAGGCATTGCTAAACCTCATCTTTTACCTCGTTTAAATATAGGCCCTATATAAAAAACAGTGTAGTGTAACCATAGACTAGAGTTTTACACTCATTTTGTGCATTCATTCTCACCATCGGCAACTGCCCATGTACATAGTATACAAAATTAATAATACATGCAAGGTAATGTAGTTGTGGCACCTGTGTCCTTGAGCAAGATATTTGACCATTATTGCTTCGTCCTTTGGATGGGACGTTAAGCCATAGGTCCTGCCGTCGATTTCACCAAACTCTTCCTAACTTAGGATTAATCCTAGGCAATGCTAAGAGATAGGACTAGTCTTAAGTTAGGACCAGTACTTAAGACTAGTCCTATCTCTTAGCATTGCCTAGGATTAATCCTAAGTTAGGAAGAGTTTGGTGAAATCGACGGCTGTGTGTTGTGTAAAACTTGTAAAACATATCGCGAAGAGAAGGGGTTTGCCCCGGTGTTTCTAGCAGTGGCTGCTGAATGCGCAGCAGCACCTTGTAAACCATTATTATAGAAAGTGCCACATAATGGGTCTTATAATTCAAAACGTAGCTCTGCTTATCCTGTTGAAAAACAACTAATGAGCGTTTTGATACGCCCCTAGTGTGATATATTATTGCTAACCCTGGCAAACTCCCCGGAAATAGCCATTTCCCGAGTAATGTATAGCTATCCCCCTGCTTGGGAGTAGGGTTAAGCAGCTTAACCCCAGGGTTAGCATACTGTACTGAGTGTGTATTTTCCACAGAAACACTTCATCAAGTGTGAAACGAGTATGAGGTGGCAGTGGGGTTCAAATTCCCCCATGAATTTCCAGAGATTTTATTTCCCGGGAATTGGCTAAAATATTTGTGTCAAAAGGGCTTAATGTGGGATTGAGGGACAACAGAGGATGCAACCCTCAAATGAACCCACACGTACTTGTAGTAGCAGTTCATTATGCGTTTTTACCAATAAATCCCTTTGAGGCCAGGAAGCATCTAAATGTATATCAGGGCTCGAATTTTACACTGGACCGCAGGCCCGAGGCCAGTGGTTTTAGTGTCAGGCCAGTAAACTTATGACTTGACAAGTCCGGCGGTCTTGTGTTTTTCAATTCCGGCGGTCTTGTGTTCGTCAATTGAATATCAATACATGTACCTCACTGTGTAATATCCTGAAGATAAGCAAATTAAATGTTCAAATGTTGACTTTGAGTCTGAGAAATACCTTTCAATTCTATTGCGTATTGAAGTATACTTAATACCCAAAGAGACAAATGAGATCAATCTTCTTTTACATAGTACAATTATTGTTCAAATAAAAACATTTGAATGCATGTTTTCAAGAACCAGGGAGTTTTTTCTCATTTTGATTCTGGTCTTGCACAAAAATTGTTGGTCCTGTGGTATTATAGATTTTTTGCCCAAATTTGGGCCCTGTATGTACTTGTCAACTTGTATCACTAGGGCTTAGTTTCAGGCAACTATCCTGTCATACTGGCTGTAAAGAAATTTAAATCAAATAAAAAACTATAAACAAGTTACAGATGTTTGAATTTCTGCCTGAATGTAAACAATGCTTGAGAAATCCTACATTCTGACATGGATTTTTCCTTTTTCAATACAGAATACATGATTGAAGACACTGACCCTAGCTTCGGCTATAAATCACCTTAAGCAGTCATCACAGGAGCACCTTGTCACTGATAACACCTCGGAGATGCGGCTGTTTGGAATCAACTAGTTTGATCTCATACCAGATGTATTGTCATGACTTCACCTCCTAATGTAGCCATCACCCTCTGTAAGCTTACATTATACTCACCTTTACAGGCCGCGTCCGAATCAAGTGACTTTGGCTAAGGCTATGGCCGTTGGCTATAACAACAATGTCGAAAAATTGGACTTTGCGACGTTCTGGCCATAGCCACTGCAAAAGCCATTAATATGGACATGGTCATAATTTATATGAAGACATCGATTTGTCACATTCAATTTGAGTTCCATATTTAAAAGAAGTTGCAGTGTTAAAGATCAAATTGTTGGCAGAAAAAGTTACAGCTGGAAATATCATTACAATTGGTACCCCAAAAATCAACACATGGCGTGGTGTGGGCTGAGCATAAATTGAAATTCCCTAGGTGTTCTCGAGAAACTTGTAGCTGTGTGTTGGTTAACTTTATGCCTCTGATCATGCTGGCTATGGTATGATACAGTAACATGTACAGTGTATCTAATAGTATACATGTAACCTTAATGTGACAGTTGGTGCTGCGGCTTGTAGAGATGTGGATTTCAGTGTTAAAAGTCAGGGAAATTTCCTCTATTAGATACTGTAGTGTTGAAATTATAACCTGGTTGGATTCCCTGTACAAACATCAGCAAAAAACAAATCAAAGAATGATAGTTTTTAAGCCAGTTGACTGATCCACTAAGCTCTGCCCTTTTGAACTACCTCTAACCCATCAAACTCCAACAGCATGGTTTGTTTAATTCTGCTTGACTGAGGGCTACACCAGTTAACATAATATGCTTTGAGGGGATCAGGTGGCTCAGTGACCAGTTTCAGTGGTTTCTATCCCTGCCTTTCACCTCTGTGGACCACGGTTCGAATCCCACCTCTGACCGGAGCTTGTATGTGGATTGGGTTTTGAGTCCCTACCTGATTGCATGGGTTTTCCCCTTTGGGGTTTTCCTCCCACATCTAAAACTGAACATTTCTTCTCGTTTCATATTCATCCTGTTATTGGCCCTAATTGTGCTGTTTGATGAGTAACAAACAAACAAATGAATAACTAAATAAATAAATTTACATGGAGCAGGCATTTATGTACCACCATAATCAGAGTGCAACAGGTTGGGTGTTGAGTTATGGTGTTTGATTTTGTTAGAGGAAGGATCCTAGAAAATCACCCTAGGGAGTTACATGTAGGATTTTTATTGTAATGATAATGAGCACTCATACTACATGCCGGTATCTGTCAAGCCTTGACACTCATGGCTTGGTACAACTGAGTAACACAAAATCATGGTTCAGAAATCAATGTATTGATCAATCACAAACTGCGAAAACACGCCAAAAAGTCTGCCTTCTTGTCAGAATAAAGTCCCTCCATTAAATGTAAAAGAAGTTACCGCCATTTGGATTGATGCATTGTGTCTTTTGTTTGTGGTATGGGGCACTGTGTCATGTACAGTATGTGGGCGTTATTGATAGACAGTTGCTCTCAGGGTTCTACCCAGGTTTTTTCAAAACTGGGGGGCATTCTGGACCCAAAATTTGCATGTTTGGCTGAAGCACTCTTAATTCAAACTGTTTTTTACTTTATGTTCATGTTTGTTTTTGAAAGCTCTTCTATGCAATCTGGAGCATTTTAAATGTTTTTATTTTATGTTTTTTGTTTTAAACTTCAATTTTAATAAATAAATATAAACATTGTTAGGTCTGGAATTTCATCTTTGAGAGGGCAAGGCCATTTTCATTTTGCAAAGGGCACTTCCATCGGAAAATCTAATGGTCTATGGGAAACTTTTGAAGGAGTACCAAGGTCAAGACATGGGGCAACAGAGAGCTTCTGTGGCCTCTGTGTAATTCCAGCCCTGTTTTATTTCTTTTTTGTGTGTGTATCGGCTGGAATTGTTGACTTTAATGGATTAGTTTATTAATTTCAGTCAACCAGGACTCTTTTTTTCTTTTATAGGGAAGGAATAAATCTCATTCAAGATGGAGCAATCTTTCGTCCAAGCAAAATTTGAGTATGAATACTTGTCTGGGAGCGGTAAACCAACCAAAATGTACCCCGGTGATGTGTTCACACTGCTGCGCAAGTCCAACTCTGACTGGTGGTACGTCCAAAGAGAAGGGGAAGAAAAGCCGGTCTATCTCCCAGCTACGTATCTTGAAACACCGCCTGATAATGTACTGTTAGGACACAGGGCTAAGACACCCATTCAGCGTTCAGCAAAATTGATTTCGCAAACTAACTTTGTCGAACCTTCTCAAGAAACTTTCCCAGGTGGCGATCCTGCAGCTTCCCAAATCAGAAATAATAACATTGTTAGTGAGATTGCTAATAAATTCCAACATCGGGTGACAATACCGGCACCTGATTATGAGGAGGTACAGGAGAAGACGAGGTACCAGCATCAAAAACGTCCTTCACAGTTGAATGTCCAGGATAGTAACGGTAGACAGGGTGGTTTTGTGGTTACCACACCCATAGGAAGCACAGCATCACCCATGACAGATGGTGAACCTTCATCACACTCTGAGGTAAGACTATTTTCAGTATGCATGTTCCGTTCCAACTTTACAAATGTCCCAACTGTAGTTGGGACCAAACTTGAGTGTTACAGTTGGGATGGCCCAACTGAAGCTGGGATTTCCAAGTAGTGATGCAGTGACAATGATAGTGATCGAAGTACCACAACGATCAGTGCCTCTGAAGTAAATTTCCATCCTCTCAAGTTTCTCTTGGCTAACAATAACATGGTAATTATCATGGCAAAAATTGAGAACAAAACCATGGAGGTAGGAATATTTCATGAAAAAACAGACGAATCAGTTGTTAATACGTATGCAACTGAATTAATACCCACGCCACCTACAAGCAGTCTAGTGTTAATGCTATGGGTTAGGGTTAGGGTTGAACAAGACTCTTGCATGTAACCATTATTGCTTTGTCCAAGACGTAGGTTCCATTTCTTGTGTAATGCACACATTTAACGAACCCAGTACACTTATCGTAAACAGAAGGGGTTTGCCCCGGTGTTTCTGGCATTTCTGGCCACTTCAAGGTGAGGGCTACACTTAACCGATTCAGGCTATCGACCCAAATCACTGCCACCAGGGCCACGTTGCCACCTACTCCTGGGGCTGTAAACAGGGTTACCCTCTTCACAGTCCATAAGGGTGTAGGCATGGGTATCATCCACAAGGAGCCTGGCTGGTAGAGCAGAATGCAATACCCTCCCAACCTTTTACGAAGCAATTATGGTTTAAAGTGCCTTGCTCAAGGGCACAAGTGTCATGACCGGGATTCGAACCCACACTCTGCTGCCTACAACACCAGAGCTTGGGTCCAGTGAACTAGACCGCTCGTCCACGACACGCCATCACCCTGTTCATTGTATAAACCCATGCAATGGGGTTCATAATTCAAACACAGCTTTGCATACATAATGTAAAAACTAATGAGTGCTTTAAAATGCCCATTAGGTGTGATTTATGCAGCCTAGAGCTATAAAGAACTGCGGTTTATGTACAGGGAGCCTGTATGAAGGAAATATATTTGAACAATTTTTACTGAAACATTTCAAGGGGCACCAAGGCAAGGACCGGGGGGCATGGAGGCAATGTACTCTGTTGCCTCCCTGAAGTATCAGGCCTGTTATCAATTTGTACTGAATTTTGCATCCTTTTCAGCCTTCCAGTGTCACCTCGCCCGACTTTTACTCGCCACCTTCTCACGATTTCCATCTGCACTCACATTACTCAAACCTCAACCCGATACCACCGGTACCGACCACCCAAGATGAATGGGAGACACACACGGACAAGAGGGGGAGGAAGTATTACTACAAGCCGAGTACCAATGAAACATCATGGGACCCCCCCAAGAAAAGATCCCCAAGTGTCAGCCCCAAAACAAACAAGAAGGTAAGTGTGTTGTTCTACTGTGATCTACATACATGTACATGTAATATATAGCAAGCGTGTGATTTCTCAGGATTTTTCCTGATTTCTGGATTTTTTTCATTATCACCTTGAGTCTTCAAATTTTCTTGAAAAATGTAAAGCAGTCTCCAAAGGGAGAAAAAGAGGTTCACATTGTGTCCAAACCTTGTATTCCTGGGCCCAATTTCATAGAGCTGCTTAAGCACAACAATTTACTAAGCACCAAACAATTTTGCTTACTTGAATAGGGTTACCACCTAAAATATCATGTTATGTGCACAGTTTTTGACTGGTTCCCTGCTTATTTTTGCTAAGCAGAAATTTTTTAAGCAATATTTTCTGCTTAAGCAGCTCTATGAATATATGTTTGGTTTGCGGTAACACCATTATGTGTAAATCTACTTGCTAGGTAGATTTTGTTCTTTGAGAACTTGTCTTGCTTATTATTCTACTGCCGCAGAGTACAATATTCGGAATTCAAGAGACTTCTCAGTTCTGAAAAGAGCTGTCCTTCTTATTAACTACATGTACTACCTGGGCGGGAGGTAGGAAATCGGTCGTGACTACTACTTTCGCTATGTGGATCGGGGGGACTTCTCGTTAATAACTACACTGCCGCAGAGTGAGTCTAAATAGGTCTCAACGTTTCGACTAGCTTGCTCTAGTCATCGTCAGGAGACTGAAGAGTGTAATACATGTTTGTCCATTTACCCTTGGTTCAGGGGTTTCAGTGTAGAGTCAGTCACTGCTCTGATTGGTTCTTCTCAAAGGAGAACTGTGGTTTTAGGGCCCAGGTTCTGAAGCCTGTAGACGTCCTGAAGTATAACATTGTAGGTTCTGGGCCTTATATACATGTCAGGGTAACCCAGGCCCGCAAGCCATTTTCAGGAATTTTCATATACGTACGTCAAATCTCATTCCTGATATACATGTAGACACCAATCTACCATTCAGGGGCATGCCTTATTGGATCATGCTGGACCTTGTTGGGCTTTACCGCAGAGCTATTGACTTGAGTGCTATTAACTCTTGATTCTAGACGCACACAGATGTTTTGAAGCTTCCTGTACAGAGATTTGTTGATGAGATTACGGAAAGGTTTTAATTTCTGATAATAGTTTGCCAGCAAGTGGGCTTCTGTTTTTGTGAAGCAATTGTAGTGAGGTAGTTGAAGACGTTGTAAAGACTTAGTAAAAATGCCCAAATAGCTTGAACAATTCTGAACTATAGATAGCTGGTCTCTAATGAAGCAATTTCTTTGCTTGATAAGGGGCTTGTAAGGTCCCAGTTTACATACCATCATGCCATGGGAGACATCTGGTCTACATTGTAGTGTATTCATGTACATATATGCATGTATGTATGCTCTAGTCTTGGTTCAGTATTTGGCTCTGACCCAAAAGGAAGTATTTGTAAGATGGAGACCAGTTTTGTTAAATTGGTGGGTAAGGATTTAGCTTTGTCTTTCTCTGTATCTATAATAATAGAATAATAATAACAATAACATAGCGCATGTATCCACCAATAATGTGCTCAAGGCGCTTTAACAAAGAGAAACACTTTTAAAGACATGTTTTGAAGTTTATGAATTTTGAGACCCATTTATGTAGCACTTTATGGTGTAGCGCACTCGGTAGCCACTGCCAGAAACACCGGGGCAAACCCCTTCTCTTAGCGATAAGTGTAACTGGGTTTTTTTATTACAAGAATTACATAACTCACGGGACCTACAGCTTTACGTCTCATTCGAAGAATAAAGCAATAATGGTTTAAATTGTCTTGCTTAAGGACACAAGTGTTAAGACCGGGACTCGAACCCACACTCTGCTGATCTGTGCTTGACCGCTCAGCCACGGCACACCACTTTATGGACTCACTACCATAGGGTGTTCTCCAATTGTCTTCCAACCTAACCTTACCTTTGACCACACCCATTTTTCTCTTACTGTACATAATGTATGTAAGTCACATCTCTGTAGTGTAACTGGCCCAAAGCAAACAGTGAGGAACATACTTCTCCAATTATTTGTCATGTAATGCCTTACACTTTGGAACTTCATACATAGCTATCATATTTCCCTTGCCTTGGCTTTTCTTGTAGCCTCCACCTTGAGTGGCCTACAGATTGCACTACAGCACCTGGTTAACCATTACATGGTGCTATGTAAATAAATGGGTCTAAAGCCCTTTTCACACGACAGTAATTTAGCAGGGGTCCCTTGCTTGATTTGAGCATGGTTGTGAAATTTTACAAACTGTACTTCGTGTGCAAGGACAACAATGTTTGGACTGTCAAACTTAAGGTCCCTAGTGAAGTCTTCTCAACTTTGCCGTCCGTTATGGACAGTCTAAACATTGTTGTTCTCTCACACGAGGTGCATTTTGTAAAATTTCGCAACCATGCTAAAAATTAAGCAAGGGACCCTTGTTAAATTGCTGTGGTGTGAAAAGGGTTTTATTTGAACATAGCTTCACATCATGTACTTTGTAGAACAAATAATGAGCGTTTTGAGATGCCCTCGGGTGTGACTGAGCGCTATTACATAAGAACTGCATATTATTATTATGAAAATTCGCCTGCCGTGAAATGCCCTGGTACTGTATGTGTACAGCACATAACAACAAGGGCACAACATGTTTTTATATTTGTACATGCTTATCTACATAAGCTACTTGACCTACATCTTAGTATGTCACATGTTTTTTGTACAATGTACTACTGGTGTTTTTGACAGTGTTACAGGTTCCGATGTACAAATGTATTAACCACTTTGGGTCGGTATTCTGACAAATATTCTATGCCCACCTGCGGTATTATTTTGTTAGGACTTTTAGAGCTTCTTGAGTAATCGTTTTTCTTTGGAAATATTGTTGCCACAATGAAACCCTGTTATACATTGCATTGAATGGTTGCAACACTAGACTGCTAGCTGTTAGGTAAAAAAGGAAGGAGGGCCTATTTCTTTGATTAATTTTTTTTTCAAAAATGGCCACCCGACACATTTTTCGAGACATTTTTTTGTTTTGTTTTTTGGGGGGTGTGCTTTTTTCGGTGATATTATATGATCTTATTTATAAAAAATTAAAAAAATCATCAGTTATCGTTAAAAATGTATCATTTTTTTCTTAAAAAAAAAAAGGGAAAAAAAGAGGGGACGCTAAGCATGTTTTAATTTTTTATTTGGCCTTAGGTAGTGAGGGTAAATTCAGTTGCGTGTACATGTACATGTACATGATGGAGAACCATTAATTCTTCACAGGTTTTTGTTAAGTTTAGTGACGGTTTACTATGAGTGTTACTGTTGTAAGCCGGAAACTTCATAGAATCGAGCCCACATATCCATAGAGAATGTTGTATCTAGCTACATCACTATCAATGTCACCAATTATCCTTTATGCTATCACTATATCAGGCAATCCCAGCTATAGTTAGGCCGTCCCAAATGTAACGCTCAGTTGGGACGGGTATCCTAGGGAAATCTGTCCCCCGGATATTCTGTCCCCCATGTGGGAAATTAACTTGGGCTGAAGGAGGATGATTCAAAAGAGGGCGCTACCAAAACTAGTTTATACACAGTTCGCCTTCTGGGGGGACAGAATCTCCGGGGGGACAGAATTTCGTGCCACACCAGTCCGAACTATACAGCAGTTAGGACAATTCTTAAGTTGGGACAAAACAGCATCATATATATATACTTTGTACCAGGTTTGTTTTGTAATGCCATCTGATACAGGTCTGGTCAAATTGGTCACACCCCTTCATGTCATTCCATCTGTAATATGCACACCAGAGTACACTGACTCTCCTGTTGTGTTTGTTGGTTGTAATACTCAGTGACCTTAGGCCTAAGCCATTCTGTACACCACTTTCCATTGCAGTAACTGAAGTGAATGCCTTCTAAAGCCCCTGCCTGCATAACTTCTTTTTGTTCTGAATCAGTTAACAACAGTGAAATAGCAATTTTGTGTTGGACAATGTTGACCACAAGAGAGGCAATAATTAGGAGGGTTGTGTACTAAACCATAGAGGTGTACAAAGAGGTTGACTCAGTGCCTGTTGTAGATTCAAGAAATTAATATTGATTATATATGAACTATTTAGTTTAGGACTAATATATAATACACCAGAGATCTGGCTGTTTATACATTAGGCTAACCACTTGCAAGCCTAGAATTTCATCTTTGAGAGGGCAAGGCCATTTTCATTTTGCAAAGGGCACTTCCCTTCTGGAAAATCTTCAAGTCTATGGGAAACTTTTGAAGGGGCACCAAGGCCAAGACAAGGGCAACGGAGGCCTGCGTGTAATTCCAGGCCTGCACTTGGATTACAATGATGAAAAAATATATGAAAGATGTTGTTTGAATTTCTCATGAGTTAAATGACTCTGAACTTTCATGATTCTCGATATGGAATGAAACTCCAGAATCTGTGATGAGTTTTTATGTTATGCAGGGGTTGTATTGTGTTTAGGTTTTACATTGTAGTGGATCCACTATTTTATGTGGCCTAACAATAACATCCATGGTCTTTTAAAGATGGTCACGGTGAAAACTTCCCTTTTTAAATATTTTTCCTAAAATGCTAGTAGTACTAGTTTTTGAGATATGAGTCGAACATGTAGCTTTGATCTCGCAAGTCCAAAACTTGATGTTTGAAAACTGTAAAGAAATAAGTTTTGTTGCACTATTTTCTAGTGACTCCAATGATGGATTGAGCTTAAATTTTCACCGGTTTGTTATTTCTTGTGACAGTATGTCAGGTTACACAAAGTGTGGATACTGGTCTTTGACAATTACCAATATTGTCCACGTACTCTGAGCAGCTTTATGAAATTGGACCCTGCAAATTTAGCCTGTCATTTCAATAAATGATAAGCATTGTGAGGGTAATACAACTTATAAACAAAACCATTTATCACATTCTGTCATATTCCAAATAGTAGAAATTCTTTAGGATTTAATGCAAAGTTCATCACTCCAATGTCAATATTGTGACATTATTTATTTTCCTGGGTAATCTAAAACCTTTCAAGAGTAATTTATAGATTAAATATCAACTCTGATTTTTGGAGGATATGTGCTCACTTTCGGTACTGTACATATACCTTATGGAGACCAAGGACAAAACAAAAAAGGGAAAATAAAAGGTCTGCACAAGGAAATTTGTGTACAAAGTCTATGGGAAACTGTTGCATGTAAGTGCAGGGACAAAGGAAAGAACAAAATAATGCTCGAAACAAGGATGCATTTTCAAGATTTATGCTCGGACGCTGTTTAGGCCCTATAAGTTATTAGAAATGAAAATCTTATCCGAAGGTACATACTTATATATAAAAAAGTACTTAATCTGCAATTTCAAGTTAATCTGCCATGATTTAACAGGGGATTTTCATTCCTTTATTTAATCCCTTTGTTATTGAGTTGGTGGGGGAAAATGTGTTTGTTTGGGGGTGGGGGGGGGTGTGGTCACAAGTAAAGTGCGCCATCAACGTTGGTACCTTCTCATTCACGAACGAGCTGCACGAGTGTGTGGAACTCCTTTACATACTATGTACAACAACTATACACACATCAATTTTTTGCTATCAATGTACACATGGTACACACAAAAAAAAAAAAATGTATTCAGATAATATGGGCCTTGCCACATGAACCTCCTTCCAGCCTTCAAACCCTTCCTCCTTAGGCCCACTTGCCTACAGGTGACCATGGTGACCTCAATCCTCCAATCTGCTGCAATGTGTCACTTCACACCAACATGTCTGGACTTAAATAAGATTGGAATGCCTGACCCAGTGATGAGCTATTTTTACACTTAAGGTCTATATCCCTGGGTCCTTCTGAATCCTTCATTTCGGCGAAGAGGATTAATAAATACAAGGATTTCAGAGGGTAAGGGTTTTAATCTGCCCCTGATTTTTTGCACATTTTAAAAGCATTTTTACAGCAGAGTGTTAAATTTGTTTTCATTTGATTCACATAAGAAACATGTGCACAATTAATGTTAATTCCTCATTCATTCAACCCTTGACCATTGTGCTAGTTGTTGGGGTGCCATGATGGATGCGCTGTCAGGATCGCCACAGCTCTCTGACCTCGGGGCATACCTAATTAATTACCTTGAGACAATGTTTATCACTTCCTTCTTGTAACTGAATAGCTTTACTACGTTGAATGGTTTTATCCAAATCACTTTGCGATGATTGGCCACTAGACAGTCGGAGTGTACAATGTACTTCCTTGTTCAAGTTGTTGAGTGAACACAAATTTTGTTCTAGTTGGTAGTTTTACATTGTATTCTGTCATTGTGTGTTGTGCTGTGTGGATTGATGATTGATCATGTTGGTAAGAACGCTTCATTCTAACTTTTGTATCTAATTTTGTGACTGGCACCCCGGAACAATGATATTGACAAAATAGGGAGACTGCCAATAGATAGCTCAGTTGGTACAGGTTGTAGAGAGCTGGCCTGTTAATCCCGGAGGTCGTAGGTTCAAATCCCGCTCTGGTAAATTTTTCTTTGTGGAACCCAATTTTTGTTTAAATTTACCCAGTCAGTTTCCCTTGTGGTTTCTTGAATTTTTTGAGGGAGAGGTTAATGTATGTGATGTATGTCACTGTAGGGTGGTACAAGGGGTGTGTGTGTGTGTGTGTGTGTTGTATACATATGTACAGTGTTCATTGATCAATGAGGAATGTATTCAAATATGTTTTTTGTAAGGGCTTTTGTGTGTGAATATATTCCATTGAAAACGGTAGGTGCTCATGTTTTTCATGGAAGTAGTCAAATTGCTACATGCAGGCTACAGTGTATGTATAATTCTGTGAATTTTTATTTGCTCAGATACATTTTTAACAGAAGTTAAGATTAGGTTAATTTTTATAATGTGTGTTTTTTGTTGAATGAAGCGCTTTAACAGTGCCGGTACATTGTATACATAATTCATGTGCTGTGTATTGGGAATGTTATCTTGTCATGAATCGTATTAAAATCTTGGATGGCAACCATGTGTATTGTTTTGTATGCCTGGTGGCTACATAGCACATGATTGTCAGTTATGAATCATGTTAAAATCTTGGATGGCAACCATGTGTATTGTTTTGTATGCCTGGTGGCTACATAGCACATGATTGTCAGTTATGAATCATGTTAAAATCTTGGGTGGCAACCATGTGTATTGTTTTGTATGCCTGGTGGCTACATAGCACATGATTGTCAGTTATGAATCATGTTAAAATCTTGGATGGCAACCATGTGTATTGTTTTGTATGCCTGGTGGCTACATAGCACATGATTGTCAGTTATGAATCATGTTAAAATCTTGGATGGCAACCATGTGTATTGTTTTGTATGCCTGGTGGCTACATAGCACATGATTGTCAGTTATGAATCATGTTAAAATCTTGGATGGCAACCATGTGTATTGTTTTGTATGCCTGGTGGCTACATAGCACATGATTGTCAGTTATGAATCATGTTAAAATCTTGGGTGGCAACCATATGGCAACCATAGATGTACTGTTTAGTATGCATGGTGGCTACTAGTGATAGCACATACTGTACAATGCACATTGCACAATGTACACATTAGTAACATTGTACATGTACCTAAAAAATTATCATTTTACAGGACTGGAATTCCATGTAAATGGAGGCCATTGCCTCTGTTGCGGGTCTAAGTTGACCCTAGTTGGCCATGGTGCCCCCAACAGTTTTCCTGTAGACTTTAAGATTTTCCAATAAAAGTTCATTTGAAAATTGAAAATAGCTGTGCCCTCTCAAAGAAGAAATGTCCAGCCTGCAAGCACTAAGATTCATCTTAAGATGAGTTGTCAATCTCGCCATAGTGATTTGTATTGTGACATCACACTTTGCTTAGCAATTAAGATGGATAATTGCACTTAAGATTAATTTGAGCTCTTTGTGACATTGAGCCCCAGGTGTTATAATGTTAACACTGCATCTGCTAAATCATGCGTTTTTCACTTTTCAATCTAGCCACTACATGTATGTCCCAATGCGCATGATCGGCGCGCAAAGGATTTTAAGCAATTGGCAACCATGATGTCGCTCTGATTTTGAAGCAATGCGGTACACAACTATAAAACTTATTACTTGTAAACTACAGCATGGCGTCCATGTTAGCAGCTTGATTTATTTTTGTAGCTGTACCTGGTTTCCCAAGATGCATTGCGGTATATTTTTAAGATGGCGCTTGCACAAACGGCCTTTGTAATGTTCTGTCTTGAGCAATTGTGTGTATATTGTATACGTATGTACACTGCATTTAAAATGCTAGATGTATTATTGTACTGCAGTTTCATACTGTTCAATGGGTAAGAACTTTTTTTACAATTCACAATGAATTTGAACTTTCAGTTTCCTTCAGTAGGTAGTCAACTTCCATTAATTGTTCACGCCCTAAAATACAATGATAGCCATGACGAAAGCAGAGTTTTGATTCTAGATTCAAATTACAACATGTGCAATGACAATAGCAATGCTTGCAAAAACTCCATTGCAGGGTTTGCCCTTAACATTTTCAGTGACTAGCCAGGAGGACCATTTAATGTAGCTTGTCATTTCACTGGTCCCCCAGCTTTCTCACTGGTCCATGTTTTAAGGTTTTCTTGTACTTACTTACATGTAGGCAGCCTCGCTACCATGGGCAGCACGCCGTATCGATACCTCTCGTCGCTAACCCCTGGGAGGGAAACACTTAAAATCAACGCAGATTGGATAACCAAAAGTGACTGCTTTGCGTGCACGCTTGTTTTACATTCGAGCGCTTGTAGGGTGCTTGTTGGGCGCTTAGTACGCGCGTAAAAATGCATGTAGACACGTGCAACAATGCAAGTATTTCGACGTAATACATTTCAAATAAATCATGTTTTTATATGGTCTCCCTAAACTGCATACAGTTAAGACGTATCAAAAGATCGAAAAAGAATGGGAGGGGCCAGTTGCTCTATGACTTGATGCGTATTTTGACAGCGCGCTCTGCGTAGTCTCTGACACAGAGTGGATCAACCACATGGCTAATATATTTGGATACTTCAAAGTCACACTTCCAGGGTTTACAATCGAGCAAGGCATTCTGGGAAAGAAAGAAAAATGGCGCAGTGAGATCGTACACCACTGGGAATGAGGTTGGAACATAGGCCATTGGACACTCCTCCAGCATACGGACTCTGAGCCGTCTTCGCCGCCTCTGACCAGGTGGACCCTAGTCTCCTGAGTTCCTCCTCTGTACCCTTTCTCCAGAGCTCTGTTCTTTGGTCTCCCTCTCTTCCTTCCCTGAGGGTTCCAGGTTCATGGAACTTGTCATTTGAAGTAGTTTGAATGATCAGTGGTTTTTCATAGCGGTGTGCAGCAATGAAACTAGCCAGCTGGATTTGTCGGACAGAATTTTGACTGGTCCTTGGGTGTTTTAAGTGGTATTTGGCCCACGGACCACTGTTAAGGTAAAATGCTGTCCAGTGCTTTGTCGCACAAGGGACCCCTCTGGACCCCAGCTGCATGAAACTTTGTGCTACGCACATGTACGTAAGCACATGTACGTACGCACATGTACGTACGCACATGTACGTACGCACATGTACGTACGCACATGTACGTACGCACATGTACATACGCACATGTCTGTACGCACTTGTGATGTGTGTTGTACACACAAGTTTCTATGCTAATCAGATGAACTCCCTCTTTTTTCATTTCACAATCACAATTTCCCAAATCCTAGGTTTTTTCTAACAGTGTCCAAACATGTTTTCTATGTATCCCCCCAATGGGAATGGTTTTCAGAAATGTTCAATGTTTCTCTTGAAAATCCAGAATTTACACAATTTTCTAAAGAACTTTTCCTGAACTTTTTCCAGATGTTTAACCCTATCATTACCAAGTTGTTAATTTTTTGTACATAAGAAACTGCTGGTGAGTGAATTGTTTGAGAAATCTGTGACATTCTCACACAATAGCACACCTGACATGTGTCATGAATTTTTTTTTACAAACTCTACTATCACAGGACCTTGGAGGTTTCATTTCAGAATGAAAATAACTACTAACTGAATTTAATTTGTTTGTAAAGTGCATGCATTAGACTGTTGCATGGGCGTCCCGTGTGACAATCTACTATGTACGCCTGTTAATAATTTTTTCTTTTGATCGGCGATTTATTGCTCGAATAAATCAGAGTTTCTGTTTTTGTGTATCATAATCTTGAATTCTTTAACTTGGTTTTATTTTAAAAAGGGAGTTATTATTATTTTCGGTTCTCGCTACTTTTGAGAACCCAGGGTTACATGTTTAAAGGTCTTCTTTTTATTGGGAGAATCACAAAAAATTGAGGTTTACATTTTGTGATGGATTTGGGGAAGAACTTTGTTTCATCAGCATGGTCAGTCAGAAAAGAAAAGAAAGAAAAAAGAAAGGATATCCTTTTCCTTATACTGTACATGTACATTTTGGCATGTCGTGGCCGATGCACATTTTGGCATGTTGTGGCCGAGCGGTGTACATGTACTGTAGTTCACCGGACCCAAGCTCTGGTGTTGTCAGCAGCAGCAAAATTGTGTAATTTCTATCCGAAAGCTTACTTGTTATAAAAATGGTAATGGTAGTAAGCATCTTGTAAAAATTATTTGGTCTGAAATGCCCCCGTTGATAATAAATAAATAAAAACATTTGAATCCGAGAAACTATTTATGCATGATAAAATAAATAAAAACATTTGAATCCAAGAAACTATTCATGCATGAATCGTTTCTCAGATTTCTGAGGGTTAGTATCTGTTCCTGAAGGCTGAGGCCAGAGATATGGTTGGTATCCACTGTCAACTCGCTAAACATGGATGGATTTGAGGTTCTTGTGGAAATACCATGACAGTTTTCATCTGAAACTTTCACATGTGACTAATATATTGTTATTTGCCTGCAGAATAATAATAATGAAAAATTATAAAGCGCACAAATCCAGAAAAGTGCTCATAAAATACAAACAAGAACATGTACAAGTTTTTACTATAATTAAAATGAAACTTGCAAGTATTTCCTTTTATGCATTGTTTTTCCTGCTATGCATAAAGTTGTTTTTCCTGTTATGCACATATCCAGATGTCTATTGTCTGAAAAGTGTAACTATCATTATCAAACTACAAACTGCTCATTAAATAACAAATTTCTCTGTTTTCCTAGAAAGTGGTGCCCCAAAGAGCTTGAAACTTTCCAAAATCATACTTGGTACAAGTAGGTGGTTGTTTTGCATACGCCACATGTTGTAAACATTACAACAGAGGGACTTTTGGGTTCGTTCCTTTGTTGAAAATTAATATTTATTGTAACAAACATGGTGACAATGATTGTAAATTTGAATTTTTATATTCTGAGGAAATGGCCATGGTACATACAATGTACACACTGTGTAGTTTAAATGCAACATGTACAAGGAAATGGATTCACATACTATTAGTGTACATGTGAATGTATAAAGTTTCTGAGTTTTTGTGTGTGTTTTGTTAAAAATATTTTTGTATTGATCAAAGAGCACATGATACATTAATGTAAGTACAATAACCCTCCCTTGTGGCGTGTCGTGGCTGAGCGGTCTAGTTCACCGGACCCAAGCTCTGGTGTTGTCAGCAGCAGAGTGTGTGTTCGAATCCCGGTCATGACACTTGTGCCTTGAGTAAGGCACCTAACCATAATTGCTTCGTAAAGTTGGTAAGGTAGTGCATTCTGCTCTACCAGCCAGGCTCCTGGTGGATGATACCCATGCCTACATCCTTACGGACTGTGAAGGGGTAACCCTGTTTCAGCCCTAGGAGTAAGTGGCAACGTGCCCCTGGTGCCAGTTGATTTGGGTAGACAGCCCAAATCAGTTAAGTGTAGCCCTCACCTTGAAGTGGCCATCCGGCCTTGTGATGTAAGACGATTTTTCATAAAATTATATTAAAAAATACACTGGTATCACAGACTCCCACAGAAGTACCAAACTTTTCCAGGCTAGCATTGGGTGTTTGGGTTCTGTGTGTACATTATACGTGTAATATATCAGGAAACCCCATGGCTTGTGTGCTGCGGACTTAGTCTCCACAGTCTCCTGTGGAGTTTTGTGGCAAGGGCCAGTTGGGCAGGAGAGTATTTCAATAGTAATATAGGGAATTTGAAAACCTGTCTGCTTTTAAGTTCATAAAAGTACATGATCTACACATCTGCTGAGATGAAGGCATGACAGCACATGGTACAATGCTTTGTGTGTGTACATTGTGCATGTACTTGGTTGGTCAGTGACTGCTCTTAGTTCCGACACCCCTATGTTTCGATAACCCCTCATCTCTGCATGCTAGTGTTAGAGTTAGGGTTAGGGTTAGGAAAATACATTAGGGTTGTCGTAACATTGGGGTGTTGGAACATAGGTGTGTAACCGGTTGGTCATACTCGTAGGTCCTCATAAACCTTACTGTATTGGAGGATGTTACCCTTGGACAGTTGCAGGGTTCTCCCCATGCACAAGCTGGCGTATGGGGCTGATACCAGCCACTTGCGTGAATAAAACGACTGAGGTACAAGTGTGCACAAGTTACTGCCCATCATGGATGTACTGTATTGACCCCCTTGCACTGACGTTGTACACGTGGCTCTACTGCTGCCATGCTGGCCTTAGTGGGAGCCAACTTGTAATACGTGTAAATGCTGCGTCGCCTTAAATTTTTAAAAGTGCACTTCGCTGTACAACCTGAGGGTACTGGCTCCCAAAATGGTGCAACTGAGATTATTATTATTATGACGTCAAAAAACAATAATAATAACAATAAAGAGAATTTATAAAGCGCAAACAGTTGCAGATCGGCTGCGCCTTAGGGCGCTGAATACAAGCAAATGGATTTAAAAAAAACCAAAAAAACAACGATAAATAAACAATTTTACAAAAATTACGTCTGGACCAGCCAAATACACAGTAAGCTAAAAGATGAACTTGTTAACAAATAGTTGTAGCAGTAGAAATTGAATAAGAGATAAAAACTTTCAATACAATACACTGTTACAAAAATAGTGTTTGAAAAGATGAGTCTTAAGGCGAGACTTGAACAAACTTCTTGGATTGGATTTGACCTATCAGGGAGCAATCTACTAAGGCCTAACCCCTCAGAGCTGCTCAAGCACAACAAATTGCTCACCTCAAAACAGTTTTGATTACCAGAAATAAATACCAACCCAATAAATGTTCATATCAGGTGACTGGATTAATGAAATATGTTAAGAAATATTTTCAGCTCATGAAGTTGAGCCCCCAATGGCAATAATAAGCTCAAAGCAATTTGAATGTGATAATTAGCAATAAATTCAGACTTTGACTTGATACATTTTTAATCTGTTTCATACAGAGTGCAGGTACTGAATCGTCCAACAAGGGTTTACCTCCAGGATGGCGGGAGGAGAGGACTGCCAATGGCAACGGTGTCTTCATCAACTCACAATTCAAAGAAAAGGTAAATAGCAGGGTTGAGAAATGTCAGATTTTTGTCTTAATAGACTGTGCAAGTCTCGCCTGTATTCAAACTTCCGGGACCAAGTTGGTCCCAACTATATTAGCCTTTTTGAGATATGGTGGACACTATAGAAGTGCACTGTTTGGTTTGGGTGTATAGAGACAAATTTACCCAAACCTAATAGTGCCATAGTATTGTTTCCACCATCTCAAAATGGCTTATTGAGTTTTACGTGGGTGCGATTCTGTTTCTTCATAGTTTATTCTTAGTTTATTCTTAGTTTATGGCTGTAAAAATGATATCATATTGTTGTGAAAGTAAAATAAATTTAACAAATCAACAAAGAAAACCCAAGAAAAAGACTCGACCTCGATTTTCAGTTACTTGTAAACAAAACAAATTTTGCCCAACTGACATTCATGTTGAAATCATTAAACCTACGTAATGGTCGCACAAATTGGGGCTTGATTGGCAAATGGGGTTTCTAAAAAATAAGCATCCTCATCCCAAGTTTTAATCTTGTTTCAATGTTGATTAATTTTTGTTGATTATTTGTATTATCAAAATTGAAATTGCTATGGGTATTTTTATTTTCAAGAATTTTAAATATATAGATTTGCAGTTTTACATGGTATTTTATTGGACTATGTAATGTGTCATGGTCGAGCGGTCAAGTGCACTGGACTCAAGCTCTGGTGTTTCTGATCAGCAGAGTGTGGGTTCAAGTCCCGGTCTTGACACTTGTGTCCTTAAGCAAGACAATTAACTATTACTGCTGCGTCCTTCGGATGGGCATAAAGCCGTAGGTCCTGTGTGTTGTGTAATGCACGTCAAATAACCCAGTTACACTTAGCGCTAAGAGAAGGGGTTTACCCCGTTGTTTCTGGCACGTTTGGATGACGATTACGCCGCAGCACATTTTATATCCTTATTAGGTGCTACATAATGCAAAAACTTCAAAACCTGTCTTAAAATAATAACTAGCGCTTATAAATGCCGGTAGATTCTTGTAAAGCACTACATAAATCAAAACTAATTAATATATTATTACATGCGCGGATAATAACTATAAAACTTGCAGCTATTATAAATGTTAAGGTACTGCAACCATCAGTCCGTTTGCTTTTTAAACTTTGTTTCCTCTTGACGCTGAGCTTAAGCTTTGTTTTAAAGGAAAATATTATTCCACTCTATTTGAGCGAGAGGGTGGAAAAGACAATACCGTATTTGTAAAACTTATCTAGGCTGGTTATATGTGTATGTAGTGTTTTTGGGACAGCAAGAGTTTTGACAACAAATAGTTCTTTGTTGTATTGGCCAAAAGGAATACGGATGTAGAAGATTGGTACATTGCGGGATCTACATGTATTGATCATTTGCATTTAAAGGTAGGGTCATACTTTGGTAATGACTCTGAACAAAAATTGTGTAATTTCTATTCTAAAGCGTATGTGTTATAAAGATGGTGATAGTAGTCATCATCCTGCGAATTTCTTTTGTCTGAGATCCCCCCATTGATTAGAAATCAATAAAAACATTTGAATCTGAGAGAGGGTTGGTGTCTGTTCGTGAATGCTGTGACCAGAGATGCGGTTGGTACCTACTGTTCACCTCGCTAAAGGTGGTTGGATTCTACATTATATTCCTGTGAAAATACTTTGACAGTTTTTTGCTCTTTACTCAACAAGTAGCCACTGTGTTCAGCTGAAAGTTGCACATGTGACTTTTGTTGTATCTTTTTTGATAATTTTGCCAATAAATTAGCATTACATTGACATTGACGATGACCCTACCTTTAAAGGGTCTGTATACAGTACGTGTGGTATGACTCTGAAAATTAATGGCAATAAAAACTTACTTGGTAAGAAGTACAGCAGTTTTGGATAGTAGAATGCATTTTGAGAAACGTTTCACTTTGAAGTACTGCGGTTATGTTAAAAGATATCACTTTTTATCCCCAAAAATTTGAATCTAAGAAGCGTTACTGACAGTGACATTTCTCAGATTGTGTATTCCAATTGCAGATTATTCTTCCTGCATGGACATAACCGCTCCAGATTTTCGGCAATATCTCAAAAACGCTACCACCTTTTGAAATGAAAATGTTCACAGGTTCGTTTTATGGTATATACAACTATATAGGATTGAAACAAACAGTGGGTTCCAATTACCAAACGTCTACAATCCCTTTAAGGGGATGGCATTATGTGTACATCATATGTACTACGTATGGTCCTGCAGCATCAGTCATTGAAGGAACCAGCCTGTAGCTGGGAGCAATGTTATTTACATACATACTGAAGTTAACGCCTTCATTTTCTTTGATAATGATGTACACATACATTAATTTGATTTCTTCCAGTGGTATAAATCGCAGAATGATCAAGGACAGACCTATTACTATAGCGGTGATCGTGAAGAGACCGGTTGGAACCTACCCACTGTAAGTCAATGTTTTATTAAACTATCAGGCAAAAGTATCAATTTTTTTACTCCAGCGCTCCTTTTGAAGTATTTGACAAGTTTCAAAATGCCGAAGTTCATCTTCACTAATAATAATTTCTCACTATTTTTATTGTGTCGTTGACAATTAAGAAGTGCTAGAAGAATTAATAAAATAGTTTGGAGCAAATTTTCCATTGGCAGACATTTCCCAATTTTTATGAGATTTTAGAGTTATTTGCCATGAGAAAACCTTCCTATTTTCTTTGTTGATCAATTCATTTGTGGTTGCGAGTGCTTATATTTCCTTCTTTGTTAGATGACAAAAGAAACGGGATGTGAGGATTATGTTGATATACATCGTACAGTTTATAGAAAGTGCTATTCAAGTTGGGCCAGTAGTACATGTATGCCCAATATGGAAGATTTGAGACATTAACATTGTACAATTGTTGCACGCTGATGGGGCAAATGGCACCGAGGTAAAGCCGAGGGTGCCATTTGCCCCTGAGGGTGTACGAGACCTGTGGACCCCATTACAGAACGTGCAACAATTGTTTTGTTCTACCATGGTAATAGATTCCACTTTTTTTGAAGCGATTTGTTGTCATCTTCCATCACTATTATGACGAGATTGCCGCAGTTAAAAAAGCAGATGAACAGTAAACAACAATGGCGGTCGTTCACAGAAATATTTCTTCACTGTTCCCTTACGGCACATCGCATAGGAACGTAGATCAATTTACCTAGTACATGTAGTACCGGCGTATTACAACCTTGAACCCAGGGCTATTGGCGTGTCGTGCCAAACTCAAGCTCTGGTGTGTTGTCAGCAGAGTGTGGGTTCGAATCCCAGTCGTGACACTTGTGTCCTTAAGCAAGACACTTAACCACATGCTTCGTCCTTCGGATGGGACGTAAAGACGTTGGTCCCGTGTGTTGTGTAATGCACGTAAAAGAACCCAGTGCACTTATCGTAAAGAGAAGGGGTTCGCCCCGGTGTTCCTGGTTTGATCAGCAGCATATTGCGCCACAGCACCCTGTAAACCATTACATGGTGCTATGTAAAGGAGTAGGTCTCATACTTAAGAAACGTAATTCAACAATACCTTGCAGGAAAATACTGAATGTTGAAGCGCCTTGAGCGTCACTGAGTGACGGATATGTGTGCTATATAAGAAGCCACTATTATTATTATTATATTATTATTTCTAATAATTGTACAAGGCGCAGGAAACATCCAACAGTTGGCACGATGAAGGTAATGTACCTCGTGGGGTGCATCACTCATGTTCCCCTGGGCCATGTGCATGTACAGTACATGGGTCTTTGTAGCACACCACATGATTGGGTCTCCACCAATAAAAATTCACAATCTATTAGCGTGGTGTAACAATAATTCTTGGCCCATGCTTGCTCTGCGTTTCATCTGGGAGTCTTGGGGAAAAATTATGACAGGAAATGTTCTCCTCTGTTAATAATAATTAATGATACTGATAATTTATTCAAGTATATTGCGCAAGTTACATGGCAAGAATATATTATAATGTTGAAAAACAGATATTACAATAGTTAAAAAAGTTATATTAGATACTTAACAGTCCAACTTTGTATCCGTAACGGTAGAAGTTTTTTCCAATGGTAGAAATTTCGTTTTACATGTAAGTAGGCTTACACATGTACATATAAACATGAAATGTTTCAATATTTAAATGGTAATGCAGGCTTGTGCTGAAAATAATTTGAGTTGATTATCATAATTTTCTTTTAACTACCCCTCAAATTTCAAATGAATAATGGTTGGACAAAATTGGTAACTTTTCCCATCCATTTTTGAGAGAAATTTTTGGGGTGATTAAAAAAAATTAACAACTGTAAATAAAATGACAGTAATTACTTTCAGTATAAGCCTGTATGTTGAAACACCTTTTGGGTGGTTTCAGGTTTGTAAAAAAAAAATTCAAAAAAATACAACCATTGGAAAAACTGATATCTTGACATACATGTATGCAAAGTGGCGTCCATAATTATGTTTCTTGTCTTAGGCACATTTTAAAGACATTTACCAGTGCATACTCTGATGCTAAGGCCAAATAAAAAAATACATGTTTAGCGTCCCCGTCAGCTTCCTTTTTAGAGGCCGCCTTTTTTTTCTTTTTTCTTTTTTTTTTTTTGAAAGAAAAAAATTATACATTTTTATTTTCCCTGACAATTTTTTTAAATTTTTTATCAATAAATAAGATCATATTTTCGACTTCAGCACAGCGAAAAAAGCACACCGAAAAAAGCTGGCAACCATCTTGAACAATAGCGCGGCCGGTTGTCTCGAAAAACTTGTCGGGCGGCCATTTTGGAAAAAAACAAAAAAAAAGCCCTCCTCCTTCCTTTTTTCAAAAAGGCAGGACGCTAAACATGTTTTTTATTTTATTTGGCCTAATGGAGCATGGACAGTATTTAAGATGATTAATTTCCAAAGATACCAATCATAATGAGCATGTGCTTTATTTGGCTTTGTTAATGATTGCTGCATATCGGGAAATCGTTCATGTCATGCCTTTATTATGTTGGCACCAGACTAACATGTCGATAAACACGATCAGTTTGGCAATATGCCAGGTATTTCGTCATTTTGTTAAATCTTATCAGAATATTATTGCTTCATATTTTTATGAATGTTGTAGCTGGAATACTGCCATCTAAAAATGTTGTAAATTGAAATTCTACAAATTGAAGTGCTACAATATGGTAAAACATCCCTTCATTCCTTGGCATTTTAGCTGGGAATTTGTTTAAATCATGCAGAATCCATGCACGTAAAAGAATCCAGTGCACTTATCGAAAAGAGAAGGGGTTCGCCCCAGTGTTCCTGGTTTGATTGGCTGCATATTGCACCACAGCACCTTGTAAACCATTACATACTGCTATGTAAAGGAATTGTTCTCATACTTCATAAACGTAGCTCCACATACCTAGCAGGAAAATACTGACTGTCGAAGCGCCTTGAGCGTCACTGAGTGACGGATATGAGCGCTATATAAGAAGCCACTATTGGGTGCGTTCGATTAGCTTCCCTGGGTCAACCCTGTTCCCCCCGGTGTGTTCTAATAGCTTCTACGTCATTATCAGGTCAGCCCCAAGTACCCTGCTTGTGGAGCGGGTCACTTGGGGCTGACCAAGGTGCATGATGTCACAACGAAAAAGTTTCTCAATGGCCACCATTTTTATTGTAATTCAGCGGGACACTTTCAGTAAGTTTGACACACATTTTCACCCCTAAAACAGCGACTTGTGAGCATTAAGTATTTTTATATTCGAGGACGAGAACTTGTGTATCAGCGTGGGCTTGCACAATAATCTAACGTTGCAGTTTTACTTTGAGAATAATTATTTTACGATCTTTTCGTGAATCCACGGACGTAATGCGCAACATGAAAGTAGTTCCGGGTCGGCTGTCCCAAGATGTATTGGTGTGAATGCTGGGGGAAGTTGGCGTTTGATTAGCTCATGGCAGGGGCTCACCCAAATGAACACACTGGGGTCGACCCGGGGAAGCTAATGGAACGCACCCATTATTATTATTGCATAATGTTTGTGAGTCTGATGTAAAGTCAAGCTCCATGTGAAGTGAGCTCTTGAAATGATTTTTTAGTTCACAGGATTTGACTCTCAAATATTACTGTGCAGAGGAGTGGACCTTGAAATCAGTACTCCAATGGTCAGTTTTAACAACAGCCTTTTAGTTTTAACTGCGCTTGCCCTAATCCCTCCCAAATTGTTTATCTCTTTTTTTCCTTTTTGTTGGTAATGTATTTGATAGTTGTTTACTTTTGAGTCACTAATCAGCAAACGAATTGGCCTGTGTTGAATGAGCATGCTTGTTGTCGTTTTTATTTTTTGCTTGAAGCATCCTTTTCAATAACGTTAAGTGCTGCAACATTTCTTTAGGAGCCTCCCTCCGTCCGCCAGCGACAATCTGAGGAAGCCAGTGAAAGCAGTGAGGTGCGTTGGAGAAGATCAACGAAAGCCACCGATCGTGCCTCCAAAGCACAGTCCGTCTTCCTTTTATCCGAAAGTCGTTTTTTGATGGTGGGTTGATGATTTGGCAGTATCATTGTACCAAGGAACATGTTTACTTTGTACATTGTTTTTTCCCATAATCCATTTTGGACGCCCTGTCAAAAGACAAAAACGGGTAACTTTTGATTATTGATGCATTTGTATACACACAAGGTGCCATTAAACTAGCTAGGTATCTACGGCTTGCTTTCTCTATTCCCAGTCACCCCTTTAACATAAACTACAAGCTCACAGCTGAAGTAGAGCACTTTCACTCCTCGCATGAATCATCTATTGTCATTGGTGGTGGGTCATGAATTTGTAACAAGTAGTTGGTGTTGTTACATTGATAATGTTAATCGTAGATCCTCTACTAATCGGTTGAGGGTTATGCAATTTATGTGTGGCATTAACCATTTGAAGTGATGCTGTTCTTTGATATGGACCGTAAGCCATGACTGATTATCAGGTCTGGAATTTGCTATTACACAGTAATTCCTGGGAAAAGGGAGATTTGGAGCTTGAAGTCCAGTACCCTTTTCCTTTTTAGTATTGGGCAAACAAAACTTAACACCATAGGTGCTTGCACAGTTCACAATACACAATGAAATGTTAATGGCGCGTTACACATCACCCGCTGTTTACCTTCTACACCCCTCCCCCAAAAAATGAAATAAAATAAATAATAATAATATTATTAGAAATTTGAAAAAAATAGTTCTGGCATGTATCACAGGTTTGTCAGGCATCCATTTCAAATTTGCTTGAAATCTGGTTTCTACCACCAGGGCCCAATTTCATAGAGCTGCTTAAGCAGAAAATGTTGCTTAACAATTTTGTGCTAAGCAGAAATGAGCAGGATACCAGTCACAAATTGTACTTGTAAACATGGTAGTTTAGCTGGTAACCTTATTCTGGTAAGTGTAATTTTGTTATGCTTAGCTACTTTCTGTGCTTAAGCAGCTCTATGAAATTGGGCCCTGGAAAAATGGCAAGAGTCAGTCACAGACACATGATCAGTATGCATAAATGTATTAAACTCCTGGGGTATTTCCCAAACCTCGGCTTAGGCTCCGTCTCCGGCTCCGTGTCTGGCTCCAGGCTCCGTTTGATGTTGTACCTGGAGGCGGGGAACCAAGCTGAGGGTCAGGGTCCTGGAAAGGAAAGGTTCCGCAAAAGACTATATGAAAACCTATGGCAGGGGTCAAAGTACCAGACATATAACAGCAATGTTGTCCAGAGATTTACCATTCAGAATGCACAAGTTAACTTTTCAACTTTTCAGATAATGATGGAACCTAGTGTTTTAGGAATTATTTCATTACACATTCAAAGCACCACATCAGCCCAAATTGGGAAAAAAAAGCTTTCTCTAAACCATTGTCGTTGCCCTTGTCATGATTTGGTAAATGTGATGTGTACATACTTTGTTTACCTGTGTCTGTTTACCTGTACACAACGCAGAGCTGCCAACTCTCCCTGATTCTGCAGAAAGTTCCCTGAAAACAAACCAATCTTTCCATGCTCTGGTGAACGAATTTGAAAATCTCCCTGATTGTGGAAACTTTTTCCCGACTATGTTGAATGTAATTATAAATATCTCCTTGTTGTACAAAAGTCTCCCTGATTGAAAGACGCAAATGCTGGCAGCTCTGCACAATGCCATGATTTTTAAATGTGTTGTTTACCTGTTTATGATTATAACACCCCTTACAAAAAATCTGCCTTTTCATTGGTTTAGAGCGCGTCACATGATATGTCTTAGTTTTACTAGAAACCCGGTGGCCGTGTGATAGTCGTTTGCCATGCAATAGTCAAAAGACTATTACATGGCGCGCGCGGTACCCAGACGTCTTTTTTACCCACCTCGAACCCAATTAGTTGTGCATCTGTGTATCTGAAATGCGCGTACGAACGTTACGTGTAGGAGGATGATAAATAGTCTGTTGGGGTGTAATAAAAAAATATTGACAGATTTTACTCGTGCTATGGTTAAAACTCCGACTCCCTCGGTGATCCCCGGACCGTTCCATTTTCCCTCGGCTGCACCTCGGGAAAATAGAACGCTCCGGGGATCACCTCGGGAGTCGTAGTTTTAACCATAGCACTCGAAGCAGTCAATATTTGTATACTATTTCATGTTTGTGTATACATCTGTTTGTTTTTGATCTTGGCAGATGTTTTTTGTTGTTGTTGCCGTTTGTCATTGCCCTTGCCATGAATTTTAAATTGTTGTTTACCTGTATTTAGTGTTCATGTTTTCTTTAATTGTGTATCTGTTTGTTTGTATCAGAAAATACGGGTGGTTGTGTTATCGTCATCATTGCCAGCTGTCATTGGCCTTGCCATGATTTGTATTTGTTGTTTACTTGGATTAAATTTTCTTTGTTTTGTGTATCCGATTGTCTGTGACAGAATTTTGCAGGGGTTATTGCTGTTCGTGAGGTACTTTGTTTCATTTTTTTCTCTGTTTATGTCATGGTTTGATTGAGGCACATGTGAATGTTTTTATCATCATTTTTGCTGCTGGTTTGAGGGTACCCTTCATAGTACCAGGAGCTACCATCAGTAACCACCATTTAATGCAAAACGCAACATTTCGTTATGTCAGTGCAACAGCGTCATGTCTCATTTTTGTAACAATATCGTATCTCGTACTAGAGACGCTCCGTGCAAAAATGTTGTATCTCAGGTGCCTGTAGGTTTTGTGGGTACAGCCGGGTTATTTTAAGAGAGATACGACATTTCGGCACTTTCTTGCGGATAAATAAAAAAAATAACAACAGATGAACTGTATTCTTTTGACATATGGTAGCAATTTCTTTTTTGATTTCATGTTGGCAAAAAATTTCTAACTCTTACTCTTAAAAAACACCCCAACATCCTTCCCATGGTGCCAAACAAACAAGGGCTGAACTTTGGCATTCGGCCACCACATTATCTCCCTTAATTTAGGTTAAATTATATCCTAACCTGTCCAGAAAGGTTGACAGAATGTATACAGAGAGGCACAGGCACTTTGAACTATTACAAAGTGTCAAAAGCATGAAAACAGAAGCAAATTTTCGGGTCTATGGTGGTCTTGACAACGCTGCTCGCTACACTCCATTTTTAGTTCCTTTGGGCATGAGTGCGCAAGAGTTTGTCCGTGCTATGAAATGTGTGCCTGAATTTTCCTTTTTAAAGGTCAAAATTTAGCGTTTCAGCTACCAATTCCTCAAGAGGAATATTTACAAAAGTGGTGGCCAGATGCGGAAATTTTTCCCATACAAGGACAAGAGGTAAAAAGGTGGCTCAGAATATGTCTTATTTTATGTGGATTATTCTTGGAGCTGAGGACCATGGGGTCATTTTCACAAAGAGCTAAGATTGGTCTTAACCCTTATAGTGCCGGCCTCGTTTTGGTAATTCTGTATCCACAGGCCGGCCATTTCTTTAGAATGTAAGGGAACGTTGGCGGCCGGTGGATGGATATGACGTTCCAGAACGTCGGCACACTCGGAGGGTAGAGGTAAGGTAGCCTAGACACCTGACTTCACACTTCGAGGCTCGTGAATAAAGTGTATTACTCGTTGCAGATAAAAACAGGGGACCAGTCTAAAGTCAGTCTGGGCGTATGGGAACGTCGGCGGCCTGTGGATGGATATTCAGCAGGACGTTTCAGAACGTCTGCAGCCCCCGAAGGGTTAAGATGTGTATCTCAGATGGGTTGGACTCATCCTATGGAAACCTGTTGATGAGCCACTTAACATTTATGCTCTTTACTCCCCATCTCATGGCCGGACCAGACAATGCATCAGCGCCTACTATACGCAGAGTACATCACTAGATTAGTGTCACAGGATGTTCTCCTTTCCCTGCTGGAGATCCAGAGACTAGCACAAAGCAGGATAGAACGGGGACAGCTTGTGTCCGCCTGGTGTGCAGCCGACTGCTAAGCAAAGTGTGATGTCACAATACAAATCGCTATGGTGATATTGACAACTCATCTCAAGATGAATCTTGGTGCTTTGTGAAAATCGAACCCTGCCTCTTTTGAAAGTGCATTTCAGGGACTACATGTCTGTGTGGTTGGCCGTGTTCAAAGAGGCGGCTATGGTTGCGGCTGTTGCTATGGGAATCCTATGCTTCAATGCATGATTCTATTCTTGTGACGATCAAGCCGCAGCGGTAGCTGCAGCTGCCAACTCGGACACGGCCTTTGTTTGTATGAAAGCATTTTAAAAGAGATGTACAATATGTACTTCCTTATCCCCGGTTAGAAGAATGGAAAGCTATGATCTGAGAGTCTTTAAAGGGTGTTGTACATGTATGTCAAAGAAACCTTAATAATCAATGCCTTTTGTTTATCGTTGTTTTTATCTACTTTTTATGTGTTTTTATTAATCCAACACCTTGGACTCTGCTACCAACCTCTTATACTCGGCTTTAAACATACCTAACGTACCACCATTAACTATAACCATTATTCTTTCCAAATCATCCTAACCGCTTTTCCATTTCTATACATTCTACATTTTGTGTCTGTCGCTATCACAACAGGAAAAGCATCTGTTCTTTTGTTGCTCACTTCTCTTCATTTGTAGTGGTAGTAACACTCCAACAAATGCATGCAATAAGAAATATCTTGGTATTTCAGTTGTATTTTGTAAGTGGGGAGACATTATTTTACATTTATTGAGAAATGATTACTTTGAGGTTTCCCTACTCTGGTGTGGACCTTCTACGAAGGTACATTCTGTCTTTGTTTTTGGTGGGTTTTTTCTTGTTGTTGGGTTTGGGTTTTTTTTTTTTTTTTTTTTTTTTTTTTTGGGGGGGGGTTTTGGGGGGAGGGTTTGGGGGGGGTGGGCTTTGAAGGCATTGAGGGCAGCAGATATACCCATAATTATCCATTGAACGTACATCTGAGCATGCATACATTTTCAAGAACAGAGAATTTACAAAATGTAGTGGACAAATTGCTTATAGACAAAGATGACTGCTCTATTTTCCAACACCCCTACATGTGTGTTCCAACAACAATGGTCCGTTAACCCCTCGTGATTTACACGCAAGAGTTAGGGCATGTAGGGTGAGGGTTAGGATTAGGTTTAGAAACATACATTGTAAAGGTGTCGGAACAAAGGGGTGTCGGAACATAGGGGTGTTGGAACATGCGGGTGTTGGAACATAGGGGTGTCGGAACATAGGGGTGTCGGAGAGCAGGGGTGTTGAAACATAGGGATGTCCAATCATAGGGGTGTTGGAATATAGGGGTGATGGAACATAGTGGTGTCAGAACATAGGGGTGTCGGAACATAGGGGTGTCGGAACATAGGGTTGTTGGAACATAGGGGTGTCCAAACATTGGGGTGTCGGAACATAGGGGTGTTGGAACATAGTGGTGTCAGAACATAGGGGTGTCGGAACATAGGGTGTCGAAACATAGGGTTGTTGGAACATAGGGGTGTCCAAACATTGGGGTGTCGGAACATAGGGGTGTCGGAACATAGGGGTGTCGGGACATAGAGGTGTCGGAACATAGGGTTGTCGGAACATAGGGGTGTCGGAACATAGGGGTGTCCAAACATTGGGGTGTCGGAACATAGGGGTGTAGTAACAGGGGTGTTGACATAGTTGTACAAACATTAGTGTGCTAGTGTGTTCAAGCTTTGAGTTTCTGTGTACTTTATATTAATGTGTGAAGGAAACAAAATGACACACTTTAATGGTTGCCAAGGTTTGAATGCATGCCAGACTGGCCCAGTCTGCTGGTAATCTCAATAAGGGATGCTTTGAATGTTTACTGGTCAATCCATTGTTCTTGAAAACATGCACATAATCAGAATTACATTAACAGTGGGAAATTATTGTGCATGTCGGCTGCCACCTAGTGTCTCGGGGTATCCCAATATTTGCGAAAGAGAAAGGTGGGCATTTGTTGCCACGGTAAGAGTGTCCGCCATGTTGCCATTTTGGGAGTCAAATTGCACGTTAAATTGATGATAATCGTGTAAAAGCTGTGTTGCCTAAAATGCACACTACAATAAACACACAGGGACATTGACTCCCAAAATGGCGCAACAAAGATTAATGTGATGGTACTTTGTTTTTAAAAAGCTCTAATGGGGAAAAAAACCTCACTAATTCCAACACAGTACATGAACAATCGTGTTTAAAACCACTCGTTATTTAGGTTTTTTTTATAAAGTAGTGCTTGCTTGAAAAGGTGCATTACATTGTTTTTAAATTTTTGACTAATTCATGTAAAAATATTCAAGCTGAGACCATCTTTCCGAGTAGATTTGTTTGTTCGTATACTTACATGTAACATAGATAGTTTTGTACTAGGTGCATTGTATACATGTACATGTACTTAGTAGTAACCCTGACTTGCTTGACTTTCTTAAGAATGTCCGTAGACGCTCTGAGATCGATCCAGGTGATGTGCACCCAGAGACGGTCAGTAGTGAAAAAGAAGGCGTCCTGCAGTATGTACGCATTGGGGAGACGTCACGGAAGATCAAATGGTTGACTGCCTTCACTGTGATGAACGGGTCAGCATTGGCATTCTACAAAGATCAAAAACTGGTAAGTAGCTACAAGACTCAGAAGATTGGTCCAAATACTGGAAATATCCTAAGGGTTCAGTCGCTATAGTGTGGTTGGTGTTGTGGTATCTTTCCTCGCCTTCCACCTCTAGGACCCCGGTTCGAATCCCACCAGGGGCACTATGTGGATCAGGTTTTCAGTCCCTATCTGACTGCGTGGGTTTTCCCTGGAGTATTTCTCTGGGGTTTCCCTCCCACATCTAAAACCTGACACTTCCTTCTTTGTCTTCTCTCAATAGGTTTCTTGGCTAGTATAGTGATTAAGTTCGCTTTTTTGGAAGCTCTTGGCCTCACAACCAGAATTAATATTAATAAATGAAACCTGATCGGAATTAGCTTGGGATGAAAGATCATAGGTTGTATTGGGGAACTCGTTTTGGCTTGGTAGTTTCTGCTCTGCCTTTTACCTCTGTGGTCTCTGGTTTAAATCCTGTTTCCTCCCACATCTAAAACTGTCACTGCTTCATCGTTTTCTCTACACAGGTATCTTCAGGGCCCAATTTCATAGTGCTGCTTAAAGCAGAAAATACTGCTTAAATATTGTCTGCTTAGCAAAAATAAGCAGGATACCAGTCACAGATTGTACATATGACATGGTATTTTGTCTGGTAACCTTATTCTGGTAAGCATAATTTTGTTGTGCTTAGCTACTTTTTGTGCTTAAGCAGCTGTATGAAATTAGGCCCAGGTTACAGTGCTAGTTACGTTTAAGGATCCTTTTGTTTTATTACCATAAAGATATAATATAGGTTTTTCTCTATCATTTTTGGGAAATATGGGCCAATATAAATGTTGCGTTATTCTGTTTTGTGCGAAATTGAAAGCTTCTCAAAACAGTAGTTTTATTTCATTTTCATTTATTAATTCTGGTTGTGAAGCCAAGGACTCTCAGAAAAGTGAACTTAATCACTTTACATAGCCAAGAACCCCATTGAGAGAAGACTAAAGATGGAAAAATCAGTTTTAGATGTGGGAGGAAAACCCCAGAGAAATACTCCAGGGAAAACCCACGCAGTCAGGTAGGGACTGAAAACCCAATCCACATAGTGCCACGGTGGGATTCGAACCGGGGTCCTAGAGGTGGAAGGCGAGGAAAGATACCACTACATGTACACCAACCCAACCACCCAATCGCTGTCATTTAATTTCACTTAATGTGTAAGCAAATGTTTTTCTGTGTTGCAGGATTAAGAAAGATAACCTTTCAATCAACTGGAACAGCTTTCAAGTCCGCAGCAGTTTTCACAGAATCTCAAGTTGCGCCTACTCTGCTAAATTGAATGCTGATTTCACATTGCTAAAAGAACGCATTATGAGTATTTTAATGCTGTATAAATTTGCATGTGAAATTGAATGACGGTTTCAACTGAAGAGGCAAAATCGCTGTAATACGAAAGTTGAAAGTGAAATAGGAGGCTTTTTTGCCAAAAATTACCAGGAAAATCCATATTCACCCTTTAGAGACCATAGCAGCCGCAAGCAGCTTGTACCAAAATGCCCAGAGCAGCTGCAAACGGCCGCAATATTTGACGAACATTTGCTCGAACAAGAGGGTCAAAAAAAGGTATGGGACCGAATTGACATTTTCCAATGTTTCCCATGTAAACATAGAATCTACAACTCTAAAACAAAACCATGTATTTCTGTTTCTTATTACTTTTCCTGACCATCTTCCTGAAATAGCTGTGCAAAAAATCAACAAGATTAACATTGTCTGGGTGTATACAACCTCGTCCCGATTGTTTACTTTATTTCAAACCATGTTTACAATTGTAAACCCTGGGAGGGAAACTCCTTACTTGGACCCTGATTGGACAACTACTGGTGTACAAAAGTCTAACACAATCATGTTAAGTTCACAGCTATACTATTCTAATTTGCATACGTATCCAAAAATTTTGGATATGCAAATGATCCAATACCAGGGTGAGAGAGCAGTCAACCTCGTACACCTTGTACTGCTCGACACACCCTGGGGACGAGGTTGGGGCGTATAGTGATGATTATACAGAAATGAATGGGTTAATAAAACACTGATTAATAAAAAAAAAATTGTTATTTTGTTGCAGCGATCTGGGACAGCAGACATGAGGATAGATCTATGGGGAGCAGAATTATCCTACAACAATGAGAAACAATCCAAATATTCTAAAAGGAGTTATATTGAGGTAAATGGAGTCCCTCTTCTCACAGGCATTAACATGACACGGGTGGCTAGTGCGTAAAGCGCTCGCCTCTCACCGGTATGGCCCTGGTTAAGTCCCAGCTAGGGCAATGTGCAGGCATGAGAATCTTCTGGTTTAAACCGGAATTCCGGTTTTTCCCCTTTTAAATTTGTGGTCTTCGAGTTCAGTGTGAATTTGATATAAAATTTGGGGGTGAGTTGTAGGGGGTATACATTTGGATTTCGCTAATCCCTCTTCTTTAATCAAAAATTTTAAGTTTACCTTTGTAATCGTATTTCGCGGATCGACATACCATTCAGGAAAAAACAGCACGTAACAATTGCTGCCCGGCAACCATGTGCATTATGCAGCGAGATCAATGGATATGTGTAGACTTCTCTCATTCCTCGCTTCAATCACAGTGCAGTTTATTAATTGTTTGACCGTAATTCGTTTACTGCTGCAGCAAAGGAATATGTGTGCAGACTTTGAAAAGTCTACAGACAACAGTTAATGCACTTCGTGCGGCGCTGACGCCTGGGTCACCTTGCCCAAAATCCGGACATGCATTTTTAGCGTTAGATTTTTCAATTGTTTTCTTACGAAATGGATTTCCGGTTTTGACAACATCGCCCATTGTTTGACCAAAATATTTTTACTGCTGCAGCAAAGGAACATGTGTGGAGACTTTGAAAAGTCTACTGACAGCAGTTCACCGAGTACGTGCGGCGCTGACGCCTGGGTCACCTTGTCCAAATTCTGGACATTGCCCAAAATCTGGACATGCATTTTGAGCGAATCTGGACATGCATATTGAGCGTTAGATTTGTTTGATTTTTTCATACGAAATGGATTTTTCGTTTTTTTCATCATCGCCCATTCTCATGCCTGCATATGTGAGTTTTGTGATGGATCTCTCCTGTGATACAAAAGTTTTTCTCTGGATCCTTCGTTACAAAACTATAAAACCTGGCATAGTTACATGTAAACTACATCATGGCATCCGTCTTGGCACCTTGATTTATTTGTTAACTATACTCGGTTTCCCATAATGAATTGCGATATATTTTTGAGATGGCGCTTGCGCATTTGGCCTATTGCAATTCCCATGCCTAGTCCTCTTTGTTGTTGGAATGTTACACTGTCTTTTGTGCATTTATAGATATTCCTACATATTGTATTGAGTGTGTTTACATTGTTGATGTGTCTTTAGTTGCACACAGCGGTTGATAAAGACTACTGGCTTCAGGGTGAAACAGATGAAGAAACTCAACTGTGGTACACAGCACTACAAAATGCAGTACGCTCAATGGTAAGTTACCATCTCTTATACGGTCGACTCGTTCATACCAGGTCCTCCGGACTGGCCCGTTTTCCTCGTATTATCCAAACCTCGTCTTAAACGCAGCACACTATAGATACACATCATAATTACTCATAGTGCATGCACTACACATGTGTATAGGCTAGAGCGGAGCGGTTTGCTTCCTAGTACAGATCTTACGAGCATCCTGTACACAAAAATATCATTGATAAATGCATTTTTATTGACTAAATAATCATAGACAATTTTATATTTTTTGTTATAACTCAAGATAAAAATCACAGCAAAGTTATGTCAAACTTGCGGTTCATGTGACCATGGTGTGACAAGTTCGGTACTGCGTAGTGCCTATGATGCTGAACGTTTTTTTTGTTGGTAGTCGTCCAAGTGTGCAAATGAAGTAGCATTTCAAGCGTAGGTTACCAGCGAAATGTTTCTGGTGTACGGATCGGACGGAGCTGTATGGCCAGTCCGATCCGATAAATAGTTTGACAACGAGAATGCAATTTCCGAACCTTAACTGAAAGGTTAGCTTTTGTTACACAACAATATTTCCAGTTTTAGCTACAAAAGTATGAAAAACAATGCATTTTGCCATAACTGGGCCGCTAAAATACCTCATATTATCCAGGTTCTCGTTACGACCGTGCTCGTATTTTCCTTTTTTTAAGACATAGAAACACGCATGGGACAGTTAGGGACCGGTGAAAAACCTTGTATAAACCGGCGTCTCGTATCTTCCGAGCTCGTATTAACAAGAGTTGACTGTACACACACTCTTACTGCAGACCAATGTATCGCAAACTATGGGTCGCGGAACAATTCTGTTGGGTCGGGAAACAATTCCGGTGGGTCGCAGACTGAACTTTTTGGTTACAGGGAAATAAATGTTTCCTACTCAGTCTAGCCTTATCCATAGTTTCATTTTATTGTTGTTCATTTTTTATGTATTTTTACTTTTTACATTTGACTGACTTGTGGAGAGAAATACAATAAAAACATTAACTAGAAATTCAGTTTTTGTTACATCATAAAACAAGGTTTTCATGGTTCAGATAGGATGAGTTATGTTTTATTCTTCATGGTTCATGATTGAAGACTCGAGATTCATAATTGTAGTTTGATATCACTAGGTGGTGCTGTAACCCATGATGACATCATCAACTACGTTTGACTACTTTCCAAGATGTTGAATTGTGGAGAGAAATAATATAGTAATAATAATAATTGATTAGTCAATAAATGGATGTGAAATGTAAAGATGTTTTTGATCGTCTTGGATTTAGCCTCCTGCAGCTCAGCATCCGATGAGGAGACAGAATAGCTTAGATGGAGCGTACAGTCCCTCCAGCAATGGCCCTAATCAACGCCCTACATCACCAAGACAACCAAGTAAGTCTAGATCAATCATACCAAGCATGGTCCTGTCATGTTGATAAGTAAATACAGTGTACATGTACAGCACATGAAGTGTACAGTCATCGCACATCCAGGCTGTCCACGTACACTCTTACAGCCTGGCATACATGGCTGAGCAATCTAGTGCACTGGACTTAAGTTCTGGTGGCTGAGTCATCAGGGTGTGGGTTCGAATCCCGGTCATGACACTTGTGTCCTTGAGCAAGACACTTAACTTGAATTGCTTCTCTCTTGCCCAGGGGTAAATGGGTACCTGTTACCTGTGAGGGCAGAGATGGTTCTTGTGATTGATTAGCTTGTTCTGCAACATACTGGCTGTTACCAAGGGAGCTAAGATTATTTAAGAAATGAAATAAATGGCCCAGTGACCACAATTGGCAGATACTTGCGCTATATAAACATGATAAATGCCCATTATTATTATCATTGATATTACATTTGTGCGACTGATTATCAGAATATAAGCTTTATACACTGTATTGATTTTCATGCTGACGATGAAACTCCCTGGCATGTATTCCATGTGGTATAGATAGTGATATGTCAAGAATGCTTTTACAAACACCAGCCATCATGCCCTGCTGCCACCCAACATCCCGCCATGTACACAGTGGGCCTACTAATGTGGAAAGCCGTATAACAAAACACACTTTGATAAAGAAACTGGTCCACTCAGTAGGCCATTTGGAATCGTGAAATAATTTTACTGAGTGAATGGTTGAAGCAAAAGCCATTGATGTGTTTTGGATGGTGTTTTTCCAAAGTAAGTTTCTGTCCAATGTCATTTGCCTTCATGATTTTCAATAGGTTGTCCTTGATACACCTGGCATGATGCTGCAAATACTGCTTTAACCAGTTAACGACGGAGGATCTTCTATTTTGTTTCCTTCCACCCTTATCGGATTATTTTTCTCTGTATTGCCTGAATTGTTTTTCTTTGAGAGTATCGTTGGCACAAACAAAAAATTGACTTGACAAAGCTAAGAGAACAAAATTCTCTTTGAAGCACTAGGATTTGTTGTTTTGAGAATATGCCATATTCACATACAGCGAATCGCAAAACCTCGGCTGTGAGACATGACTGCCAGTTGGGTCCATGGCTGGAATCTCAGTCCTCTCGGACTAAAGGACAAAGGGCCGGAATCGGGGTTACACAATACCCCCCTCACAAAGGCAGAATTTAGAATTATTTATGACCACCATCTCTCCTGGGTCCAAGTTGATAGAGCTGCTGAAGCACAAAAGTAGCTAAGCACAACAAAATTATGCTTACCAGAATAAGTTAACCTGCCAAAATACCATATCTCATGTAGCATCTGTGACTGGTATCCTGCTCATTTGTGCTTAGCAGAAAATTTTTAAGCAAATTTTCTGCTTAACCCTTTTAGTCGACTGCACTCATACCCCTCTTTCTTACCATTGGCAACTTTTGTCGACCAAGCTTACACACAAAAAAGCACTTAAGCCTGAGCACAAAGGCCATTTGTAATAAAGCTGTAGTTTTGTCCATGTTTACCCAGTGATGGTAACATAAAATAAGGTTGCTATTTTGCAATCTCTTCAAATAAAAGTTGAAAGAACCGAAATGCCCAACACCTAGAGAGCGCCATTCGGTTGTGTACAAAAAAGTGTTTCAAATTACAGATCACACTGAGGAAAGAAAGACAAAGAACTTTGACAGTTATTGACCGATCTCTATAATTTTTGGATTAAAGAACTTTTATATTACTTTTTTTGCTGTATAACAGTATCTTCAAGGAGATAATGGAGTTTGTAAAAATTTCCTTTGAATGAAAGCTCTCTGTTGTGTAAGAATGTTTGCTTCACGCTTGAGTGGTCAAACAGTGCGGTCACCAGTGGTTGTTTATGTCCAAACATATCGGTAATGAAAGGGTTAAGCAGCCCTATCAAATTGGGCCCTGGTCCGCATCCAGGGAAGAATTGGCGTGCTGACCTGTCATCCAGCGTTAACTGGTTAAACACCACCAGTAACCCCCTTTCTGCCTTCTTAATATTGATTATTATTCAATTATTTCAACTCATTCATTACAGAGCCTGAGAATCTCATTGAGATCGGAAGATCCAAAACAGACAAGAAGAAGATCAAGAATAAACTGAAGAGTTTTATCATCAGGAGACCGCCGATAGAATCGCTACAGAAACAGGGCATTATGAAAGGTATGTAACGCCCTTGTCTCTCTCATCATAGCTTATTTTCTTAAAGGTGTTATACAGGATTGGTAGCGCTGACAAAATATTCACAGACAGTGTTCATGTTTTGTGTTATCAACCATATATTTGAAATAACAAACCTGTGAACATTTGGGCTTAATCAGTTGAGTGAGTCGGGAGAAAGTAGTGAAAAACCATGCACAATTGTCAGCCTGAAACACGTTGAACTTACTATTAGTTGTAATAACCAAAATCAGTTTTTTTTTTTTTTTAAGTTTTCAGATACAGTTTTCTCGAATATGGCTTTCTGGGAAATTTTTCACTTCAAAATTTTACCAAACCACCCACAATATTATTTTTGGTAAAATATCTTATGAGGTGGAATATAATTGTCAAAAAGAGACCACAATTAAACGGAGTAAAGATACTGGAAAATGTTGGTCTTTGGCACTAAGATTTACAGTTTCTTTTGAGAAAACTTGGACGGAAGCCCTCCTTGTTCAGCAGACCTCGGCTGTCTCAGCGGTGTAAGCCACCGCCAATAATCGCCCATGGTCACTGGAATCTCACACTTACCTCGGTGCTGAGAACTATTGAAACAATAGTGGCAGCCATTCAGTCTGTCAAAATTTGGGTATGTAAGGCGAAGGAGCGAGGGTTTGGAGAAGGGGATTACAGAGATGCCAACATACACGATTTGGGCGTAGCAAATACGATTTTGAGCCGTGAATACGCCGCTACGATAATCTTCAATTAAATACGATAAACAAGCCGCCCAGTGTAAATGTAGTTACAAACAATGTATCATGATAAAAACTAAAACTAACAATATAAAATAAAAAAACTATAAAAAATGTTGACTGCCGCCGCGTGGTTAAAAGTGATGAGTGGCGCCGAATTTACACGCGTTTTTGTGCTTATTTAGGAGGTACCAATCCCATAAACTATCGCACTCAGGATTTGCCTACCTGACACACGTGTAGCACAGAGCACACACAGAGGCACAAGGCTCCTTGTACAGCATACATTCTACAGTCGCTTTTGTAGAGACTGGTTCCTCAGTTTTTCTAACACTTCACGACTGTGGGATGCGGCGGCAAACAGACACTGTGATAACTTTTATCTGCAATGCAATTCGCAAGTTAATCACGCGCCGTCGTGGAGTTTGTTTGAAACATCGCGATCGCTGCATCGATCAACTAAAACGAAGGTGATAACAAGAACAATTTTCATCGATTGCAATTGAGGCCAAGATCTGATGAAAACTGTCGAAACTGATGAAAAAAGTTGTTAAGAATGCAGTGGGTGGAAATGGAATTGGTTGGAAAGGCCAATTGACGAAATTGCTCTTGCTGAAGTCGTTTGAAGACTTGACTGGCCTGCTGCTGTGGTCAGGTGGTGTGACGTATTTTCTTTACTATTTTGCTGTGCAAACGTGAGCATTATTCATTTTAATAAACAATGGGACAGAAACCACAGCATTTTGTTGAATTTAGTTGGAAAGGGTTCTCTTCATGCACAAGCTAGTGCAAATTGCGGTCCGATGCCCAAAAAAACAAAAAAAAACACCTTTTTATAATATTTTTAAATTTTTTATTCAAGCCTGAATACAATTCATAATTGTTTGACCTCTAGAGCAGGCCGCTTTGCAATAAGCGATTTTCGCTGAAAGTATTAGTTTATATCATAATGTCATAATTTTCCTCTTTTTACGGCTCGGTGAGTTGTATGCCTGACCTGAAACTTAAGTGCTCGGCGGTGCTACTCTGTTTGGGAATTCAATGTTGGCATCTCTGGGATTACACAAATATATCCCTGGTAAAGAGTGAATTCGTTCATCGGTTCCAACCCCTTTTGTGCCTGTTTGTACCCGGCCATCCAAGCATTCAAACTCAAATGACATCAATCATTTCCAGACATGGCTTTACATTGAACTAGCAGTAATATTTCAACTAATCTCATTGGTCGGCAGTACCTGCCCCATCTTGCATATTTAAATTAAACTGTTGCATATTCATTGTACATGTTTGCATCATGAATAAATACATGTACATATCATGCCGGCCGGGGGGTCTCCTGGTAGATTGATATAAGTCCAGGGTTCTCCCTAGGTTTTTTAAAAAACTGTGGGGCATTCTGGACCCAAATTTCTGAAGTTTGGCCGAAGCACGCTGAATGGAAACAAGGTCTTCAGAATGTTTTCTATTTGGTGTTTATCTTGGTTTTAAAAGCCCTACTGTGCAATCTGGAGCATTCTATATGTTTTCACTTGATGTTTTTTGTGGATTTTTCTCTCTTTTTTTGCGGATTGGCCGAAAGTTGCACATATCGGCACTCAAATCAGGCGTATCAGCCCGCTACGCTAGCTTGTACATGGGGAGAACCCTGAAGTCAGTCTTTAGAAATAATAATAAAAAGCGGAGTTGATTGGCATATATACGTACTATGTATTTTAATTGTTTCATTTGTTTTGTTTTTCACAGAGGAGAATGTATTTGGTCGACATATTCAAGCCCTATGTAAGCAGCAGGGTACACAAGTTCCTCGCTTTGTTACTGATTGTATAGCATTGATTGATAGCGTCGGCCTTGAGGTGGATGGAATCTATAGAGTTAACGGCAACCTTTCACTCATCCAGAAGCTACGTTACCTTGTTGATCAGGGTAGGGTCACACTCACATGCTTAACCCTCCTACTGTCCGACCATTCAATATCATCTCCGTCGTTCATGTACAACTGGTAGAGAAGAGACTGGATTAGTAATTTAACCCTTTCATGCACCATTTATTTGAGTGATAATTGATTATATGGACACATTAATTGTTTATTCAGGGGTTTTTTTGCAAATGGTGACCCCAAAAAAACCCAGATCACAATAGCACCCTCAAGAGTCCTCTTTCCCATCCTGAAAACTGTGTGGCCGTGCGATCTTTATTTTTCGTTTTACAACTATTTTTCTGAAGGGATTTAAACCGGTCGCTAGTCATTACCAAACGTGTACTTATTTTAGCAGGAAACCAGTCACAAATTGTACATGTGAAATGGTATTTTGGCTGGTAACCTATTTGTGGTAACCCAAATTGTTTTGTGCTTAGCAACTTTTTGTGCTATGAAATTGAATTCAATCAATACCGATGCTGAATCTGAAATATTGACAAAGTCAAGAAATTAGAAAGCCAAATGATGAGGTTTTTTTTACCGATAGAAATAGCTGCATGTAGCTCATACTTGTATATTTGGCTTGCGGTAACACCATATGTATATCTACTTTGCTGTGTAGATTTTTGTTCTGTGAGAACTTGTCTTGCTATGTATTCTACTGCTGCGGATTACATTTCAAAATTCGGGAGACTATTCTATTGCCACAGAGTAGATTTTTGAAATTCGGGAGACTACCAAGTTCTGAAAAGAACTGTCCTACTCTTTAACTACTACCTGAGCGAAAGGTAGGAAATCGGTAGGTACTACTACTTACGCTTAGTGGATCGGGGGACTTCTCGTTATTAACTTCACTGCCGTGGAGTGAGTTCTTAATTAGTCTCAACGTTTCGACTAGGTTGCACTAGTCATCGTCAGGAGACTACCCTAGCTCATACTTGTTTATTTTGGTTATGTTTACAGAGAAAGCCGTTGATTTCAACAGCTCACCATGGAAGGAAGACATTCACGTTATAGCAGGAGCTCTCAAGTTGTACTTCAGAGAACTACCCGAACCACTGGTTACATTTGATGGCTATGATAAATACATGATGGCAATGAGTAAGTTCATCTATTGGTCTCTCGGTTTTTTCTTCAATCTAATCTTTAAATGAAGTTGTCACCTCGCTAAACGTGAATGGATTCACTGTTCTTGATGAAAATACTGTGACAGTTTTTTGCTTTTTTCTCAGCAAGTAGGCACTATATTCAGCTGAAACTTTCACAGATGACTTTTATTGTATTGTCGTAATAAGTTTGCCTATAAATCAGCATTACGTTGACAAAAACCAATCTATGACCCTACCTGTAATGCTGGAAGACTCATATACACACACAACTTTCAAGGACAGACGCACGGAGGCCTTATAAAAACACATTAAAGTTTCATTTTGCGTTCCGCGTTTGTTTTTTGGGGTGATTTTTTTTGAGAGAGATCTCCTTACATCAAAGGCCGGAAGGCCACTTGAAGGTTAGGGCTACACTAACTGATTTGGGCTGTTGACCCAAATCAACTGTCACCAGGGGCACGTTGCCACCTACTCCTGGGGCTGAAAAAGGGTTACCCCCTCACAGTCCGTAAGGATGTAGGCATGGGTATCATCCACTAGGAGCCTGGCTGGTAGAGCACAATGCAGTACTTTTTACGAAGCAATTATGGTTAAGTGCCTTGCTTAAGTGCACAAGTGTCTTGACCGGGATTCAAACCACACTCTTTTAACACGCTCGGAACGTTCTGTGTGGAACAGTGGTTGACATGTGAAAACACCCGGAATGTGCACTGTGTGGCTTGCACTTTGAAGGAACTCATGGTGTCATGCTTTGTTGGTCTGGTACAGACAGGGACAATAGGCACTGGAAACAACAGTCGAGGTCACTCTTTCCTTGGGATTACAGTGTAATCACCAATTCCAGACCTTCATCTTTTTGTCTGACAAACCAGGATAACAAGAGATTGATAGACTGCCACAACTGTTTCCCGTGTACTCTAACATCACACACAACAGTCTGCCACTGTTACACGTTCATACCTGAGGTGTATGCACAGGCAGAACAGCTCCTCTACGATTTGCTGACGATTGCACCACATCCCCATATAAAGTGCTACGCCTTTCAGGTGTGATCAAGTGCTATCTAAGAACTGTGTACTATTTTTATATTATGTGGGGTTGAACATAATCTGGCATGATATTCTTCCTACTTGAGTCTGATTTCCGATTTTGTTGCCCTTGGAAAAATTATGATTAAATAGCCTTAAAAAGGTTTATTGCAGCCTAAACCATATGTACATGTAGGTTTGCCCTTTTACTCAAGGAAATATTCTGACTTTTGTCCAAAGACCAAATATCATGCCTGAATGATTCAAATATCGCTCTGCCTACCTGTCAGAAAAATAATCAGCGCTGTGAGACGCCTTTCAGGTGCGATAAAGTGCTATCTAAGAATTGCCTACTATTATTATATTATTTGGGGTTGAACAAAGAAAAATTGACTAGAGCTGGATTTGAACCAACGACCTCCGGATTAACGTGCAGGCGCTCTACCAACTGAGCTATCTAGCCCTATGTTGGCCGTCTCCCTATTTTGTCAATATCTCTTTTCGGGGGTGCCAGTCAGAAGCCATTCAACCTTTAACTGCTGTGTAGCCAGGGATCACACCTAAGTTTACGATACAACCTGAGAAGCGGCAGCCAAGGGATCACCGTATTATTATATTGTGTAGATATGGCATTGCTCATTGGTCTTTCTCTTCTATGATAGAAATACATGATCACAAATCCAAACTACGAGCTTTCCAGGAGGTGACTTCCTCGTTACCCCGTGTTCAACAGGAGACTATGAAAGCGTTGTTTAGACATCTCAACAGGTAAGTCATATTTAAAGGGATTGTATACGTTTGGTAATTGGAACCCACGGTTTGTTTCAATACTATATAGTTGTAGATATATACCATGAAACTAACCTGTGAAAATTTTATTTCAAAAGGTGGTAGCGTTTTTGAGATATTGCTGAAAATCTGGAGCGGTTTCAGTCTTGTTTTTTTGATTTGGTTCTCACCTTCCTTTCTTGTCCTGCAGGGTCGTACATCACAAAGATAAGAATCGAATGCTGGCCCAGAATTTGGCCATCGTGTTTGGACCCACTCTAATGTGGCCCAGGAAAGAGAGCTTCAACGTGGCATTGTCAATGGTCTATCAGAACCAGGTCATTGAATTCATCATCAATGAACATCTGCAACTGTTTAAATAATCCCCCTGTGACTCGAGCCATCCTCGTATAGAACCCAGAGTGTGAGAGGCTATTTGTAAAGCACTGTGTGATGGCTGCATCACAGTACCTGACTATTTTTGTAGCCAGTATTATTGAGCTAAGGCTGTGTCTGAATTGGCGGCTACGGCTGTGGCTGTTGCTAAGGGTGTTGCTATGGGCCTCCTATGCTTCAATACAGGCTCAAGTGACGACCAAGCCGCAGTCACTAATTTGGAAACGGCTGAACTACCAAAATGCAATTTACAAAACATTGTTGTAAACTATCTTACTTGTCAAGCCACTACGATGATCAACCATTCAAACCCCGCGGGTTTGCCACGTGTACTTTGAGTAACTGATATGTGTTGTGTGTACTTTGTGTAATTTAGGAATTCTTTCCCTTGCTGCTTGGCTCAGTAAGCAGCACTTATCTTGTGAGCAGATAATCCAAACGGTTTGCGCCGAATTATCAGCGGTTACCAGCGTCATGACAGGTGGCCCTTTAGTTTTATACGTCTAATATAAATACATTGTAAACTTTGTAATCCAGATGGATCTAAAGGATTTATATTGAATATAAAAATGTCATTATTTTATTATTCAGACCTTTTTTAGAAGACTAATTATTTTTTTTCTGGGGGGGGGGTGTATATGTAGATACTCTTATGATGTATTTTGGCAAGCTACTGTGTGGATGGGTATAGAATGCACAAGAAGGTGCAGCTTGTATGATCTGTATATTTAAGAACGTTCACATCGTGTTGATAAAGAGAAATGACTCTAACATGACGTCTTTGTACTAACAAAATGGATGTATTATTGTTATTAAATTACACTAAGAAAGCCTATGAAATGACTGAACACATACGGGGCCCGATTTCATGGAGCTGCTAAATCACAAAAACTTGCTAAGCACAACAATAGTATGCTTACCACAATAAGGTTACCAGCCAAAGTACCAAGGTACATGTAAATAATTTGGGAGGTTAATCATCCTAAATCACTGCTGAGAAGCTGAATTATGAAGGACGTTGCTACAATGTGTTCGGGACGCAGGCATGCAAGGGTGCCTTTGGCGGCCAGCCACATTGACCCATATATGACCACGGAGCACAGCCTGAGATTGAAAGTGTTTGAGGAAAACCGGAGAGCCAGGAGAAAAACCCTCTAGCCACAGCAGAGAACCAACGCACAACTCTACTCACATATGGCCCTAGCAGGGAATCGAACCAGGGACACAGTGGTGAGAGGCGAGCGCTTTATGCACGAGCAACCAATGGTACCTATGCACCCTCTCTGACTGGTATCCTGAAATTGTTTAAGCCATATTTTCTGCTAAAGCAGCTCTATGAAATTAGGCCCAGGGCTGAAGCTGAGGTAACTTGGCAACAAAGGTGCTTGATTTGAGCCAAAAACACAAGAAGAAACTGTAACTCTTCCATGAAAAAAGTTTGAGGTTCTTATATGTGTACATACACTGACTGTCCAAGTACTTTTACTCAGGATCAACTGGTTACTTTTACTTGTATTTTGTTTAGCAGATGCAACGGCAACATGGTCGAAGGTTTGTGCCACAGAGCTGCATTTATGTAAGCACAACACAATTTTGCTGACCAGAATAAGGTTACCAGCCCAGACACCATGTCATATGTAACGTTTGCAACTGGTTTCCTGCTTATTTTTGCTCAGCTGAAAATTGTTAAGCACTGTTGTCTGCTTAAAAGCAGCTCTATGGAATTGGGCCCCAGGTGATATGTACTGTAAAAAATGACGTTCATGCAAATTGTCTTTGGCATTGAATATTCAAACTGAAACATGTAGAGGCCTTTCAGTCGTGTAGAAAAATTGATGTATTATAATATGTACTTATTACTACACATTGTAATGAAGACTGTTTATCACAGTACATGTACATTCAGTATCTACCAAGCATTACACTTTGGGCATATTTTTTATACGTTAACAGTTTCAAACAGGAAAAACAATTACAAAGTCTTCATGTCGCTTCACAATGTTGTGGCATGTAATGGCTGAGCTTTCAACAATGGCCAAGTCCATCGGACTCGAGTTCTGATGGCTGAATCATCAGAGTGTGGGTTCGATTCCCGGTCAGGACACTTGTGTCCTTGAGCAAGGCACTTTACCAGAATTGCTTCTCTTAACCCAGGTGTATAAATGGGAACAGTATTGTGTTGGTTTAACCCCTTAGCGTTAATACATGTATACGCAGCTTGGGGTTGTATGCACTCCAGGGAGTTGAGAAAGTTTGAGGAATGGTCTTAGTATGCCTGATGAACAGGGATAATACTGTTGTAAAGCGCCGTGAGCTATTGACTAGTATATGTGCGCTATGTAAGAATCGTGCATTAACAGTCATGACAGTGATGCGCACAAAATCTCCTTTTGTAAAATGAACTCACAAGAGAATATTTGTATTGTCCTATGTGAGTACTTGATGCACTTGACTGGATTTTGACCAAACTATGTGTAATTTATTTTCAGTCACTTGGTATTTGAAGGACTGTATTGATTTTATAACAGCGAAGAGCATTTTTTCCAGTCTATATATGCAGTAAATAATAGGTATTGTTACTGACTGATGTATTTCTTTCAAAGATTGGAGAGAATTTTATTTTTTCATATCATTTATAATGTACAGTAATGTTGTGTATTATAGGTTATGCTGTATAAAGTTGGAAACCACAAGGGAAACTAACTGGGTGAATTGGAATTAATTTGGGGTTGAGCAAAGACAAATTTACTTAAGGGGGATTTGAACCTGCGACCTCTTTATTAATGTGCCGGCGTTCTACCAACTGAGTCATCTAGCCCTATATTTGCGGTCTCCCTATTTTATCAATATCTGGCACCCAGAACAAAGATGTTGACAAAATAGGGAGACTGCCAACATTAAGGCTAGATAGCTCAGTTGGTAGAGCGCTGTCACGTTAATCCGGAGGTCCAAGGTTCAAATCCCGCTCGAGTCTTTTTCTTTGTTCAACCCAAGGTTATGCTATAGACGAATGTTGCACTTCAGTGCAATAGACTGTGCAAGTCTCGCGCATTTTCGAACTTCCGGGACCATTGTGGTCCCAACCATATAGAGTTTTAAGTGGGCGGGATTTTGTTTCGTCAATTATTTTAGTTTAACGTAGTTTATGGCCATGAAAATTATAGATGATGTTGGGGTTGTAATACTTAGTGATTAGCAATATGTAAAACCAATTTAACAAAATAATGAAGAAAAGCCGAGAATATGTATTGAGCTTCGTTTCCGGTTAATTGTAAAAAATTAAGAATGCTGCCCAACTGACAGGCATGTTGTCATTAAACCTATTTAATACCATACACATTTGGGCATGATTGGCAAATGGGGTTTATAACAATGAGCATCCTCGTCCCAAGTTTAAATTTTGTTTCAATGTTAATTTGAACAAATTATTTGTATTATACAAAAATTGAAAACTTATTTATAACAACTTGGGTATTTTAATTTTCAAGAATTTTGTATAAATATAATTTAAAAAGAAGATTTGAATTCATAGAAAAGTATAATCTTCGTTCAAGTTTTTTTCTCGTTTTGGATATGCGGGAGACTTGCACAGTCTATAATCAATTATCCCATTGGTCTTAACAACTCTATAGCGTCCAAAGTTTAGAAATGATTGACACCCTACATGGACGTCTTTTCCCTTTGTTAGTTTCTTTTTATTTGGTGGAGGAATACCAAACATTTATGCTTAAATAATTTTGACCAGATTCTGGAATGCTTATTTAAATATTTTAAAAACTTACACAATGTTTGTACAATGGGTAATTTTTTTAAAGAGAGTCTTTAGGGTCACATTCAGTTAAGTGATGCATTGCATTCATTTCCCGATAGACAGAGTCCTTATGAAAGTTTGGGGGGGGGGGTACAAGTCTCTAACCTCGCGTTAAAACAGCGTAAAATTCCATTTTATTTGATACTCTTTTAGAGAGAAGGTTGAAACATGATGTCATTAGATGTTAACAATAAATGGGTCTGTACATTCCATGCAGGAATTTTTTGTTGATCAAAAGGTCAAATTCAACGCCCTTTTGATTTAATATCATGGAATGTCAGGATTCAAATGATAAATTCATGTACACAAATGTACAGACGCATTCGGTTGAAATGTGACCTCATTGGATGTTTTATGATGTCCACAAAATTTGCACTGGAAAGGTATCAAATACAAGGGCATTTTCCTCAAGTTTAACGTGAGGTTAAAGATTTGTAATTTTTTTTCCCAGTTTCATAAGGACTCTATAGACCCATTGCACAACGCGCAGCGTACTCACATGCGCCTATCCTGGGTGTCATTTTGGTTGTCAAAATCGTATACAAACATGCACAAAAGAGAGTTTTGACACCCAAAATGACGCGCATTGTCGGAGGCGCGTTCCGGGGTCTATAGAAATCAGTAGATTCCCCTTGCATAACTCGAAACGCTACAGATACGCTGAGGTCATGCGCACGTTTTTACGCACAGTTGTCGTCCAATGATCTGCCTCCTTTTTGAGAGTGTGACGTCATATGCAATGGGTCTATTGGAGGATGGGTGCATCACAAAACTGAATTTGACCTTGGTGCCCCTCTTGAAGGCAGGCATGATATTCTTCCTACTTGAATCAGATTTCCGATTTTGTTTCCCTTGGGAAAAAACAGAAAAAATGTGATTAAATAGCCTGAAAAGTCTGTTAAAAGTCTACAACATATGTAGGTCAGCGCTTGTACTCAATAAAATGTTCCTACTTTTTTCCAAGGACCAAATATCATGCCTGTGAAAGGTTTAGACGTGCTCCAGTTTTGTCCTGTGCTGCCGAGCTGTTCAAAGCTGTTAAAAGCAAATTTTGTGTTTGAATCCTTTAATATACAATGCAGAAAGTCTGTAGTCTTTTGTAACAAAAAAAATGAAACATTACTCCCTGATTTACTCAGATCCTTCCTCGTTCAAAAACAAAACCCAACACCATGGTAACACAACATCCAAACTGTTGGACTCTGATTTGGGTGGTATGCCAGATCCCATCCAGGCTTGATTTTGGAGGGAAAATCCACAAGACCACAGGGCTTCTAGCTCAAAATAGTTACTGGATCAGACGTTTTTGTACAAGACCAGATATTAGGAAAAATTGCTGACACAGTTTAACATGCATTTCCTTTTTTTAATTTTTTTAACAAGCACTATGACATGTAAGAGAAGATTTGTCTGATTTGTCTTTCGTATAACTTACTTCTTTACTCAACTCCGGAATTGAAAGCTTTTATAACACCCAAAGTCAACATTTGAAAATAAGTTGTTTTTGTTTAAGATATTACACAGTGAGGTGTTGTTATTCAGTTGAAAACGAAAAGACCGCGGGACCTGTCAGGTCTTGAGGCTACTGGCCCAACACTAAAATCACTGGCCTCGGGCCTGTGGTCCAGTGTAAAATTCAAGCCCTGCCCATTTAAAGTATGATAAGTTTACCAGTACAGTCCTCAGTCCAACAGAATCAAACAAATCACGCTGTTGGATTTTGATGGGTTAGGGGTGGTTTGTCTTAATCTCTGTCTTCTAGAAAAAAAAGGACCAACTTAATTCATGGAATTTTCCTGAAGTGAGTTGTATGATTGAATTTACTCTTCCAAAAATCTGTGATGAATCATTTAAAAAAATTCCGGACCAATTAAGCTGAAAATGACAACTTTCACCTTGTGATTCTACAGTATGTAGTTAAAGATATACTAGCTCAAACTTATATTTAAACAAACTTTGAACTTAATGCCTAGCTATTCTATGTTATGTATCTACAATCGGCAATTACTAAACTACGTCTTTCCACATTTTAAAACATTTTTGTATGACATGTTAAGTCACAACAGTGTTCGTGTAAAATATTTAGTTGCCATGAAGTAATAACTATGCTCCTCTTGGCTGACTTAAATAGCATCGTAACTGATTCTCCTGACTTCCACGTACTATTGTAAAAAAAAACCATGGCAACATATGAGAGGATTGTGTTCCTGTTTGTGTTCTTTTTCATATAATACTTTACTCCATTGAAAATAAGTGATCAAAAAGGAAATTAAGGGAGCCAAATTATTCTAATGTCTTCAAATTTAGCCAAAACTTGTTTGTGTTTTTTGTTATGATAAAACTGTCAAGAATTTGTACTGGAAAACCTAATGTTTGTACAGTACAGTCTTGTATTAGTTATGTTAACAATCCACTTTTGGCATTTTCTTTTTATTTCAAATTGGTTCCTCATGCAAAGTTTATAGTTTCAAAAACATTCAGGTTAGACCAGTTCCAATTTGTAATGTTTATTGTAGGTATCAGTTACTACAAGTGCAGCTATTGACTCGTACAATGCACTGACGTCACTCACTACTACTTTGATCTGCCATTTTGGGATTCAAATTGCATGTAAAGAATATGGTGCGCATCATACAACATGCGCATCATACTACGTGCACGTCATACTACATGCGCATAATACTACGTGTAGTCATCAAAATTTCACTCTACACTAAATACTGTATAATATGGCTATACCAATGTAGAAAACCAAGTATGGTCAAAAAGTCAGCTGTTCCTAGAAATTGAGACAATAACTGTCCGACAACCTTTTTAACTAATGTTTACAACTTAGTATTATTGATACCATATTTATATGTTTACTTCTGTATAAGTATTTTGTGTTACTATGATTTCTAAGCTTCCGTGGGGGCTCATCCCACCGATGTACATGTATATAATGAAACTGAAACAGCATTTACCTGCAATTATGTTCAGAAATGTGTTTGAAGGTTATTTATTGTTTTGTTTTTTTTGTTTTTGTTTTTTGTGAAAAGGATGTGCACACATTGGTAAGGTTGAAAATATAAGTGTTCACAGATTTACACCAACATGGTATAAACATGGTCATGGTGGAAACATGTCCTTGAAATATTTTTGCTTAAAACAAGTAAAACAATTAGTTTTGATCCTGTGAGACCAAAACTTGATGCTTGAAATCAGTGGTAATTTGTCCACTATTTTCTTGTAACTTCGATGACTGATGAGCTTAAAGTTTCACAGGTGTTTTATTTCATGTTTATGTTGGGTTACATAAAGTGCAAGCACTGGTCTTTGATAATTACCGATGTTGTCCACGTGCTTGAAGCTGCTGCCCGTTAAGGGTATTTCTCTTTGCTATTATACCTAGTACTTGGTAAGACCCTCATGGGTTTTTCTCTTTGCTATTATACCTAGTACTTGGTAAGACCCTCATGGGTTTTTCTCTTTGCTATTATACCTAGTACTTGGTAAGACCCTCATGGGTTTTTCTCTTTGCTATTATACCTAGTACTTGGTAAGACCCTCATGGGTTTTTCTCTTTGCTATTATACCTAGTACTTGGTAAGACCCTCATGGGTTTTTCTCTTTGCTATTATACCTAGTACTTGGTAAGACCCTCATGGGTTTTTCTCTATGCTATTATACCTAGTACTTGGTAAGACCCTCATGGGTATTTCTCTATGCTATTATACCTAGTACTTGGTAAGACCCTCATGGGTTTTTCTCTTTGCTATTATACCTAGTACTTGGTAAGACCCTCATGGGTTTTTCTCTTTGCTATTATACCTAGTACTTGGTAAGACCCTCATGGGTTTTTCTCTATGCTATTATACCTAGTACTTGGTAAGACCCTCATGGGTTTTTCTCTTTGCTATTATACCTAGTACTTGGTAAGACCCTCATGGGTATTTCTCTATGCTATTATACCTAGTACTTGGTAAGACCCTCATGGGTTTTTCTCTTTGCTATTATACCTAGTACTTGGTAAGACCCTCATGGGTATTTCTCTATGCTATTATACCTAGTACTTGGTAAGACCCTCATGGGTATTTCTCTTTGCTATTATACCTAGTACTTGGTAAGACCCTCATGGGTTTTTCTCTTTGCTATTATACCTAGTACTTGGTAAGACCCTCATGGGTTTTTCTCTTTGAATGGTCCTGATGACCATGCCACGGATCTAACGGGTTTAACTTCACAACTTCTCCCAACAATCCCATGTGAAAAAATAATGTAAAAACTGAGAAAAATTCTGCAGAGGTTTGTAAGATTTTCAGAATGTTTTACGTGGTGTTTAGAGAGGATGTTGCAAGGTTGGTCTACATTCTTTGTAAACTCAAGGCGTTTACATGTATTTTTTTAATATGTAGTGCAGGGAGAAACCCACAATGTAGAGACTTACTCCTGGAGAAGAGACTAGCAAAGTATGTAGTCTGATATTTTGTGCATGTTGAAAATCTCCAGTTATTACAACATTTGTAGGATGCAATAAAACCAAAAAACATACAAACTGGCGTCCATGAAGCTGTTGCAACAGTGTGTGTGATGCGAAGAGTATAAACTAGCCTTTAGTCTGCAGAGTGTGCAGATGGTCTGTATATTCTGTTGAAAATTCTGCAGCAAGTTTCTGCAGATCTGCCGGGTCTGTAGAAAGTTTCTGGTGATGAAAGGTCTGCTGAATATCTGGTATTGAAGTTTAATACGAAACCTTGTAAGAATTCAGCACAGAGATGCTGGATGAATACTACTTGAAATGCCTTGTGTAATTTATGATTCTTTATATGTTTACAATGATGTCTTTCTTTTCTTCTGTTATAATTTGGTGTATATAATGCATTTATAAGGGGATTATGATAATAAAATATAAGTTGGTGAAAGTCAAATTGAATGATGCAGTTAAAAGAGTGTTTGATTTGTTCAAAACTACCTGATGTTATTTAAAAAGGGAATTACATGCAGTTGTTGCAAACGTGCTTCATAGCCAAAATGACTGGTGATTTAATGTAAATGCAACATTTGTTAATGGCCTCGTCACGTTTCGACACAAGCAGAGTCTTTCTCAAAACTGAACCAATAGTGTACTGAATGGGTTTATATGTGCACAGCCACATTTATGGGTACACATTTTGTTACAAAGACTGTAAGAAAAAAACAAACTATGAACAACCATAGAGCAAGGCCAGGATATATTATTATGATGTGGCCCGTAGGTTGAACATCTCCTCTATCCTCTATGCAGGCAGCCAGCTCTTTCGTGGTCTTTGCACCAGCATCCCTCCTGAAGACACTGACATAGCTCGTAGTCTCTTCCCCTCAGCTTTGCCCCCATGAGTCGGTTCCCACAGCACCAGTCAGCTTGCCAGCAGCTCTGGATGCCTGCAGCAGTGCCCTGCCAGGCCCATCCACCTGTATCCTATTTTCTGCAAGATCTGCGGTAGCGTGCCGTACATAGGGTAAGAATGTGTCCATATTAAAAAGGCTTCGGCAGTGGCTATGGCTGGAACTAATACTATTCTTCAATGTTGTTGCAGCAGCCAAAAGCCGTAGTTGTAGCTTTTGATTCAGATGCGCCTAACCTCTTATACATGTACCTGGTTCAGACAGGTGCTGTAGAGTCACGCCAAACCAAATTATTGAGTTAGGTACATAAAAAGTTCAACGTCTGAAACAGTTAGGAGCGACTGGACGCGTTGAAAGTCGAAAGATCGACTGTTTCAGTCGTTCAGAACGACTGTGGAGTGCCTTGGTTTCAGACGTTGATCTTGTCATGAGGCGAGATGTAAATGTTATGTTAAGTTCGCCTGTCTGAAACCAAAATTTATTTGGGTCGACCTAGAGTCGCTCCTAATCTTTATGGTTTTGCCCGACATTGGATTGCCTGTCTGAACCGGGTGTTAGTGGATGTCGTATTTGACAAACTTACATACTTTTATTCTTCATCAAAGAACTGGATATTTTATTATGAGCAATTAGAGTTCAGTTCGGTGCAGACTGCTCGACCATAATATAACACAACACAAGGGGTTGAGAGTTGACACTACATGGGTATACATTTTGTTACAAAAGACACCATTATAAACAGAGACATATCAAATAACTCTGAATATCCTGCTTGAGCACATTTTTATTTTTTGCTGACAAACGGCTGGAAGATTGATTTATAAATAAATTTGAAATTAATATTCTATCACAAATTCTAATACATTATTCAAACAAATTATATTTATGGTCACTCGGGATCTTACAGGGATTGTATACATTTGGTAATTGGAACCCACTGTTTGTTTCAATCCTATACAGTTGTAGATATATACCATAAAACTAACCTGTGAAAATTTCATTTCAAAAGGTTGTAGCTTTTTTGAGATATTGCCGAAAATCTGGAGCGGTTATGTCCACGCAAGAAGAATAATCTGCAATTGAAATATACAACCTGAGAAACGTTACTGCAGTAACGCTTCTCAGATTCAAATTTTTTGGGATAAATTAAATAGTGATATCTTTTTCCATAACCGCAGTACTTCTAAGTGAAAAGTTTCTCAAAATGCATTAAAGTTGGTACCAAGTAAGTTTTTATTACTGTTAATTTTCAGAGTCATTACCAAACGTATACAGACCCTTTAAATGTTCACCAGAACAATGGTCGATGCACCATGGACTTCCGATAATTGTTAGGACCCATTTTAAAATAGACTTAATTGCAAGGTTGTAGTGTGTCTATCCCTATTGCCCGGTCTGCAAGTACCTTGACTCACTAGCACTCCTGCCATGCCACACAACCAAACCTTACATAATAATTATAATACGCAGTTCTTATATAGCGCTTTATCACACCCGAGGGCATCTCAAAGCATTCAGTATGTTTTCCTGCAAGGTATGTGGTGCTACGTGTTGAAGTATGAGACCTATTCCTTTACATAGAACTATGTAATGGTTTACAAGGTGCTGTGGCGCAATATGCAGCCAATCAAACCAGGAACACCGGGGCGAACCCCTTCTCTTTACGATAAGTGCACTGGGTTCATTTACGTGCATTACACAACACTGTCTTGCTTAAAGGATGTTTACAACATTGGTAAGGTTGAAAGTATAAATATTCACATATTTGAACATAGCTTATACATGGTATAAAAATAGTGTTGCTTGAAATGCTATAGTTTTTAGGAAATGAGTAAAACAATTAGTCTTTATCACTGGTGATGAAATCTGATGTTTGGATACTGGTCTTTGACAATTACCAATGTTGTACATTTGCTTTAAGGACACAAGTGTCAAGACCAGGACTCAAACCCACACTCTGCTGATCAGAAACACCAGAGCTTGAGTCTGGTGCTCTTATCCGCTCGGCCATGACACTTTCCCTTTACCTGGAGCCAGACATACATTGTACCCACTGACACACATCACATTGCTCCACTTTGGGAATCAGAACATTTGATTGCATGCGGCAATGTGCATAAGATTTTTAATTATAGATTTCGACACCAACAGTAAACAATCACTTTCACTGCACTGCAGAATAATTCTTTTAACACTTTTTAACCCTTTAGACACAATGTGTTTCTGTGTAAAATAATAATACAAGAATATGGTACACTTGCAGCTAATTTTGCTGATCCTGTAAAAACTGTTTGAAACAGAACTTTTGTTGTGTCAGACATGACAAATCGTAACTTCATGTTATATTTTACAATGACACTCTTTTGTATTTAGTAAAAGTAGATAAATCTTGTGGCAATGGGCATTTTGTACAAAACCACTTGTGGCACTACCATTCATGTGTAATTGTGCCTATATGGTTCAGAAAAACCCATACTTACCCTGCTTAAACATTTTTTTGCAAACGTTTTTCTTGGTTTGTGCTTGTTCTGTACATGTGTATGTGAAAGACGAATCCCTTCAGCCCAACCAACTATAACACCTTTTATGTTGGCTTAGTGGTTTCTATTCCCTCAGTGGACCCAGTTCGATTCTCACTTCAGATTGGAACCTTGCATGTGGATTGTGTTTTCTTTCCCAAAATAAACTGCATGGGTTTCCCCAACTGGGGTTTTCCTCCCACATATAAATCTGAGATTTTTCAATATTTTTTCTATGCAGATCTCCAGGTAGGAGACAGTTAAGGAAACGGCTGAGGCGTGTTTAATTTTTATAAGTGATTTTATCAATCAAATCAGACTTATGTTGGACTTATCATTGTGTAATGGTGTTAATAGTTTGTTAGCATGGGGCTGGGCTTATTGATTGTCTTTTGTACACTTACAGTGCATTCATGATTTGTAAGTACTTGCAATAAATATATTTTGTTTTTGAAATAAATTCTTTGAATTCCAAAACACTGTTTCAAACTACTGAGCTAAAATTACATTCACTATTGCATTAATTTCATAAATAAACAACTTCAATATAATATATGATAACTTCTCTAGTCTGACTGCAATAGATCACTTTAAATTTACAAATGATTGCCAAATAGATTCCTTCATTATTGAGTGTACAAAACATATCTTACAAAGGTTTACCTGAAATAATGAATCATTCATTTTTGGAGATCAACTTGAATGAAATAGCATTATTGTTCTTTTGTTACAGAGAGGTACCCAAGTACACCTTGATACAATGATTAAATGCGCCTAATGCATATAATTGATTTGTACAATAAAGCTCTATCTAACACAAGGCATTTTTAAAGGCACTGTACACGTTTGATAATTACTCAAAATATATATGCATAAAAACTTACTTGGTAACAAGCAACAGGGAGCTGTTGATAGTATAAAACATTGTGAGAAACGACTCCCTCTGAAGTAACGTAATTTTTGAGAAAGAGGTAATTTCTCACTAAAAAAATAAAAGACTTCAGGCCTGAAGCCTTTTATTCCTATATCTGAAAGCACACAAATTTGTACAACAAGGGTGTTGTTTCTTTCATCAATTTTCTTGGAACTTCGATGACCAATTGAGCCCAAATTTTCACAGGCTTGTTATTTTATGCATATGTTGAGATACACCAAGGATACACCAAGTGAGAATACTGGTCTTTGACAATTACCAAACGTGTACAGGGCCTTGGAAGATGCCCTGTAGTAGGCAATAGTATTATTGATTTGTACAATAAAGCTCTATCTAACACAAGGCATTTTTTAGGGAAATGTGGAAGATGCCCGGTGGTAGTAGGCAAAAGTATCACCGAAAACAATTGAAAACAAGGACTAGATCTTGTCTTTATCCCTTGATTACAACATATCAGTATTATGGTTTACAACACAAAATCCTTACATTATGTGCCATTTCCAACTGACTTTCGAGTCAAACTTTCATTTCATTTTCATTTTTCATCGGGGGCACTATGTGGATTGGTTTTTCAGTCTCTACCTGACTGTGTGGGCTTTCCCTGGAATAATTCTCTGGGGTTTCCTCCCACATCTAAAACTGAAACTTCCTCCTCATTTTTCATTTCATTTATTCTGGTTGTGAAGCCAAGGACTCTCATAAAGCGAACTTAATCACTGTATTAGCCAAGAACCCCATGGAGAGAAGACAAAGAAGGAAGTTTCAGTTTTAGATGTGGGAGGGAAACCCCAGAGAATTATTCCAGGGAAAACCCACTCATTCAGGTAAGGACTGAAAACCCAATCCACATAGTGCCCCCGGCGTGATTTGAACCGGGATCCTAGAGGTGGAAGGCGAAGAAAGATACCACTACACCAATCCGACCACCCAACCATCTTTGAAGCTAGAGCTGTATGTGCAGATGCAGTTGGCTAACACCTACAAAGAAGATGCAACTTTTATTTCCAGTCTGAGCTTAAAAAGTTTGTAAAGAATTTGTCTTTGAAGGTTTTTTTGTAGACAATGCGGTTTCAAAACAAAAACACACAAAAACTTTGCCATATGCCACAGCGATTTACACAAACTACATGTACATGTGTCGTGCAAAATTGTTTGTACAAATAATTTATTTTAAGTTTTTAATTAACTACCACTTATCATTGGTAGATTTTTGTATGTACTATCTTAAATGAAAGCTTATAACTTTCTCAAATCTATAACAATAGCTAATTAAAATTTTATTCAGGCATGAGATTTGTCAAAAATTTTCTTTGATCTCCCTGCACCTCAAGATTTTCTTGATGAGAGATTTGCCCTTTTAACATCCTCTCAATTCAGGGGTTTCATCATCACACCAAGAGGAAACTTCTCTAAAATTTTCATTTTTTTAAATTTTTTTTTTTTTAACAATCTCACCCTGTTTAATTGAAATTTTTGGGTCAAATCGGCTAAACATCAAACCAAGCGTCTTTAAACGGTGTGTTGGTGGCCAGTACAATCATTGCAAGGATTCCCTAAAAAGGTTTCACTTTAGAAGTTTAACATCTCACCAACTACCCGGGAGGACCAAGCCAGACAAGTGCCACAAAGAAACCTCCGATGGTACAACTGCTTTTTAAACACACACGCATCCACGACGCTGAATCAAAGACACTGAATCAAAATCTTGAGATCAACACAGCCCCAAAACTTACTTCCAGTGTACCGTGTACTTCCAGGCCCACATTGGACTAGTTAGTCACAAATGAACGCACTGTAACTCCAACAGATGATTTTGAAAGACGATGAAATTTAGAGGAATTATCATCATGGAATTGTTGGCCGACCACCACACCACAAAGAAGATAATATTCTGTGTTGCTTCATCAGAATGCCAGTTTTTCTCTGGGGGTTTGTGCCAGGCTAGATGGTTTTAGTGAACCAACTTGTCTTGTTCTTAATCTCTGAGCAGGGCTATCAGTCTTCAGTGCCGCCACACGTCTTGCTTTGCTGACAGGCTTGGTGGAACAAGATTACACAAGTCTTAGTCATCATTCACATTTGCATAGAATATTTTTTAGTCTAATCTTTGTCTTATTGTTACCAAGTTGTGAAATTACACGATTCGTACCCTTTGGCCAATTTGTTAGAGTTGCTTAATTTGCCAAGCACTGCAAACTTTTCTTAAGAGCAGGGGCCAATTTCATAGAGCTGCTTCAAATTTCAGCTTAGCAAAATTTAGCAGGATACCAGCCACAAATGGTGCATGCGATATATAATTTTTGGCTGGTAACCGAATATTTCTGGTAAGCAAGTTTACACACTATCATGTAATTGTTATCAACATACTTTGTGACTGAAAAATCGGGCTAAGCAGACATGTTTGAGAACAGTCTTCTGTTGATCGCGTCTGAAATACATGTCTTAGATCCAGGTTTTATTTTGACCGGGCTGTGAAATAATTGTACCTCTGATCTGACATATGAGTACTCATTACACAGGGAAGATATTTTGCCCTTTGGAAATGAGCACAAGGGCTGACCTACAAATGGTATATTGATGGACTGGCAAAAACGTCACTAGTGCACATCTATGCAACCCTGTAGGACTGTTAGTGACCAGAAGAGGGTCATTGTTTCCAAGGCTGAAGGCTGAGGAAAATAGCACCCTCTGCTGGTCACTTACAGGCCAAGGGGAGATAGATGTGCACTAGTGACCTAATGTCTTTTATAACACACCTCAGTCCAAAGTATGAAATAAGAAATGATATTCTTCAGGGTTTTATTCAACAATTAAATCAACGCTGTTAGTTTCCCTAGATTCATTTGTTTTACTTGCTGTTCACTCTTCACATCATGACAGGGTGCTGTAACCAGTCACAAATGTTGAGTATATTGCTCAATTGGGAACTAACTCCAGGAATTATGCACACGCCATGTCTTAACATGCATCTAGTTCATGCTGGTGCAAATTTCATACACAAGCCAACCAGGATACAAAACCAGCAAGAGGTGTGTTTCAGGCTGTTTAAGTTAAAGGGAGGGTATACGTTTGGTAATCACTCTTAAAATTAATGGCAATAAAAACCTACTTGGTCAGAAGTACAGCAGCTTTCAATAGTATTAGGCATTTTGAGAATCATTTCACTTAGAAGTAAAGTGGTTATGGAAAAAGATATCACTTTTTATCCCCCAAAATTTGAATCTGAGAAACTGTCTGATACGTTTCTCAGATTGTGTATTCCAATTATGGATTATTCTTCCTGCGTGGACATAACTGCTCCGGATTTTTGGCGATCTCTCAAAAACGCGACCACCTTTTGAAATGAAATTTTCACAGGTTAGTTTTATTGTAGGCCTATATCAACTTTTATATGTAGCGAATGGTTCCAAAAACCAAAGTTATACTTTCCCTTTAATAGCAACCTTACTGACATTCGGAGGGAAACAAAAATGGGAAATCAGATTAAAGTAAGAAGCTTATCATGCCTGCTTTGACTATAGTGAAACTTACCTTGGCAAGGATTGGTTTGGCTACTCGACGAGGCTGACTTGGACTTGACAATTGATGAACCTCAGTTACCAGACTTGAGTGCCATTGCAAGTGGAGAGATCCTATGTGTACATTAACAATATTAGTTGTATTTATCCAATGTGAGAAACAGTGGCAACATCAAGGAAAATATGACATGAAAGGTACTGTGCACGTTTGGTGATGACTCTGAACAAATATTAGCATAAAAACTTACGGAGAGCTGTTGATAGTATAAAACATTACAGGAAACGACTCCCTCTGAAGTAACGTAGTTTTTGAGAAAGACGTAATTTCTAACTAAATAATAAAAACTTCTTGCAAGAAGTTTTTATTTCTATCTGAAAGCACACAAATTTGTACAACAAGGGTGTTTTTTCTTTCATCATTTTCTTTCAACTTCGATGACCAATTGAGCCCAAATTTTCACAGGCTTGTTATTTTATGCATGTTGGGATACGTGTTCAGTGCCTTTAAGAGCAGATATTACATGTATCACCCAGTAAAACCAGACCCGAGTTTGTCTATGTCAAACTCGAGTGAGTACTCACCGGTTTGGGAATGAGCACTTTTCAACATGATCTTTTTTATCTGATCAAAAGTTAATAAGGCGTGAACAGGCGGTTTAAGGGCCACTGCCTGTGAGTTTACTGACAAAAATATCTACAAAGTTTCAGGTTCTTTTTCATAATGTGAAGTATCTGGGAAAAGTGTTAAGTGTTTTTATGAAAACAACTTTGAATCATAAAAATCTAGCCGATATATCTCGGGTCTGTATTTTATAGGCAATTCACATAATGAGTCAAGTGATCTATAATACACTAAGACACAAAATGTTTACAGGGTAGAATGACCAACCTTTGTTAGACGCTACTGGTGTCGTCACTGGCAATGGAATTATGGGTATGTCTTCTTTATGGCTATTCCTGATGGTATGTAAACGAGTCACAACGTCCAACTCCTGCTCTGTCTATTATTCAAATACCGACATAAATATTCATGAATCGGCAATCTTGCATCTTATTCGTTGAATTCAAAGATTTTTTAGGGACACAGTGCCCATAATACTCATCACTAGACTACCCTTGCATGTTTGCAAGGGTAACCTCCCTTTCAAAATCTTTTGCTGAATAAACCATTTGCGAGAATTGAATAAAATGTCTTGAATAATGTCTTGAGATGGACCCCATCTGGTAAAAGAAAGAGAGGCACACCAAAGACTACCTGGTGCCAGACCGTGATAACTGAGCTGGAATAGATGCGACTTACATGGGGGGAGGCACAAGCCAAGAAACAAAACAGAACTCAGTGGCGTCAGTTGAATGCAGCCTTATGTCCAACTGGGACAAAGAGGATTACTCAGACTGCACTACATTCAAACGTGATATTTGGCTCTTGGAAAAATAGTAGGAAAATTGTACATACATTATGGTAGATGGTTTTATAGACTTTTCAGTCTATTTTATAACAATTGCCCTGGTTTTTTTAAGGGAAAATGATGAGTATACTGAACCCGTTCTTTTACGTGCATTACAAGCACACGAGATCTACAGCTTTACGTCCCATCGGAAGGACGAAGTAATATTGCATGGTTTTGCTTAAGGACAAGAGTTTCAAAACCAGGACTTGAACCCACACTCAGCTGATCAGAAATATCAGAACTTGAGTCTGGTGCGCTCGACCGCTCAGCCACGACACACCTACACACGCAACTCTGTGTTGCAGTCACTCTGTGGACTTTCCTTCATTCTGTACACTTAAGGAAAATCCTATTCTTCAACACTGTAAAAAAACACTGTGTGGACATGTGTAAGTCCACATAGTGTTTCAAGTCCCTACATTGTGACTGTGTGGACCTCTTTTGTTCCCAGGTCCACACTTCGTATGTAGCGTTAAAACACAAGTTCCTTGTCAACCTGTGAAATACACTTGCATTGTACATGTAAGCAGCTTTCTGCTGCTTTAGGTATTGGATAATTTGCTTACTCTAAGGTTCTTACCAGGGTTAGTGAAGACATGCCTTGGCAACCTATGCTCAACAGATGGACAGGAATATTTGTCTGCAATGTGTTACTCCGTAATGCTGCTTGAATCTCTTGCTTCATGGTAAAACACTGCAACACAAAAACATGAAGCATGGGGAAAAAGACTTAATGAGAGTTTTACAATGTAGGATGACTGTAAATGATTTAGAGATATTTCATACTGCTTAACCCTCCTACTGTCTGATTAGTCAATATCATCCACTGTAGTTTTGAATGATAGACAAACCATGCCAGCCTGCAGTATGATATCATGTGATGAAGGCATCAAGACAGTACACAGTCAACCCTCTTACTGTCTGACCATTCAATATCATCCAGTGTGGGTTGATTGTTAGATACCCTATGCCAGCCTGCAGTATGGTATCATGTGGTGAAATGCATACATAGTACACAGTCAACCCTCCTACTGTCTGATCATTTAATATCATGCAGTGTAGTTTGATTGATATATTATGCCAGCCTGCAGTATGGTATCATGTGGTGAATGCACAGTACACAGTCAACCCTCCCACTGTCTGACCGTTCAATATCATGCACTGTGGTTTTGAGTTTTATAAATAACATTATGTAGTCGGTTGGTTGCAATACACAACCAGTGCAGTTGAATAGCTTATGGTGGTTGGTCAATTCTCTAAAAGATATTACCAAGAGTACTTAGAGGGTTAATTTGCACAATGTACAAATGATCTTTGTTGATAAACTCTATCAGGGGCTAATTCCACAGCACTGCCTAACGGCTCGTACACAGTTTCCACTTTACTGATGCTACTTAGCAGAACAGTGCTTGAACAAATCATTGACATGACTAAATCATTATTTGAAAAAGGACTCTGCAAAATTGGCCTTTGACGCTAGTTACCACTGTGCACTGAAGGAAGAGTTCGATAAAAAAATTCTGAAAAGATTTTGGAGCCCTTAAATATAAAAGACAAAACCATTAAAGTCTCATAAGATTGGTGTGCCAGGCATGGTTGACACGGCTGTGCAGTCTTACTGAATCCATTAACCTCGGGCAAAAAAAAGGGAATTGATTTTAGACAATTTGGGTGTTTAGGGATGTTATGTTTATTTTGATCGTACCAACTCATTTTCTCTTGTAAGTCTCTGTTGGATTTCAGCCTTCTGCGCTCGTATTTTGGCCAACTCTGCTTTCTTCTGCTGCAGTAGCTCAAGTTTGTGTCGTCCTGTGTTATCACTTCTGGGGCCCACTTCTGGTGATGTCACACCTTCATGTGGTCCTCTCAAAGGGTCATCTCTCTCAGAGTTCTCCCAAGCTTGTGCTCGGTTGGAACGGGGTGATGACGTGATCATGGCCGGTAATTCTCTCACCATGACAACCGGAGACGGGAAAAAATGACTGCTAACAGGCTGCTGCGATGCATTCTGAGTTTGGCGAGTCAAATTCTTCCCTGGCGTTGTCTCAAAACACTCACCCCTAGGTTTGTCTTTTGATCGGGGTGTTATGATGGCAATCTTTTGGGCAGACTTTCTAACACTTACATTTGGTGATATGGGTAGTTTCTGTGTAATTCTAGACAGGGTGTTAGATTCACTGCTGGGACTAGGACAAGAACCAGGTGCTGGCCCAAAGGAATTTACATCCAAACTAGGTGAGACTACTTTCAGGAACGAACTCTTTGGTGTACCTACAAGTTTCTCTTGATGTCCACTGCAACTTTCCAATTTGATAGAGCCTTGAGGGGGTTTGTGAGGGGAGAACAGAACAGCTGAAGGAAGAGGCTGCACTGATTGCACAGCCTGTACGGTCATTGGGAACAGTCTGGGGCTTGAGAACACAGTAGGACTCTGTATACCCTGATGGCAAGCCATAGCAAAAGAAGATGGGGTACCAGTCAGGTTGAAATCCAGACATGGTAAATGACTGCTTTGGGTACTCTTGGTTGATAATGTCATTTTGCCGGCATCATAAAAACTGCCGGTTGTAGTGCAGCGAGGTGTTAATGGGGTATAACTAAGGGGGTGAGGTTTTGAAGGGATGGGGCTGCCTCCAAATGCCGAGGCTACTGTAGTACGTGCATGGTAAGGGACACTCATACTAGAAACTGTTGACATTTTATATAAACTGGAACCTGACTGGACAAAGCTTAGAGAAGAATTGAAACTTGTCGCGCTGAATGAACCGATTTTGTTTAGATTTGATTGACCTATCATAGATGGAGTATGGGCGTCTTCAGGTTTGACTCTTCGTGCCGAAGTTGTTTTAGACGTCAACTGTGGACTTGTGTGCGTTATTTCAGTGGAGCACGTTCTTGGGGTGGACTTGTTCAATAAAATCGGAGTAAACGTGGCATCTTCAACGAGTCCACGTCTTGCTGCGGACTCCACCTTGATGGAGGTCTCTTCCTCTGTGGCATCAAACACAATGTCAGTGTCTGCCGTGCCGTCCTGGACGAGGGAACCAGACTGGAGCTGGTTTGGACTGAGTGATGGAGTGTGCTGGAGAGCCTGTTGGGGTGATGTTTCAATGAGGGAAGGTTTGTGAATAGGAATTATGACCACGGCTGAACTCACTCTAGGATCAAATCTTGCTCCTGTAAATAATATAAAGTAAAACAACATTATGAATGTTAAAAATCGTGAAAAATCTCCCTTTCTTGCCAGGGGGTATTGTGTAATCCATGATTCCAGACCTTCGTCCTTTTGTTGTACAAACGAGAACTAGGAGAGATCGCTAGGCTGCCACCATTGTTGTTATTGTATTTGGCATATGGGTAGCAAGAATTATCAGCCATGGCTTACTGCCAAGGTTTGGCCAATCCAAAGTGAGAACATTCCATATTTTCTCAAAAGAGAACAACAAATCCCAGTGCATTTTACAAGAATGTTTGTTGTCTTTACTTTGTTTAGTCAGGGTTTCATTGTGACAAACGATATTCTCAACAAAAAAATTATTCCGAAAGTTAAAAAAAAGTATCACACAGAGAGCACAGTAAAATCATGCTTAATACTGTCACAAAGTTGTTAACATGTAAAGGTAACAAAATTGTGCACTTCAACCTGTCAACAGATCCCCAACAACAACACAATAGTTGAATCGTCTATGGACTGGACCATTTTACAAATTGTTGCATGCTGTGATGGGGTGTCTATCATAGTGTTTTGTCTACCCGAGGGGGCCAATGGCACCAAACATTGGACCCCTGAGGTTTTACCAAACCCATGGACCCCCCATCACAGCACGTAACAATTGTTTTGCTTTACACTACAGGCATGATATTTGGTCCTTGGAAAAAAATAGGACAATTTCATTGAATACAAGGGCAGACCTACAACCCAAAAATTTGGCCCAGAATGCCCCACAGTTTTGAAAAACCTGAGGAGAACCCTGATATAATGTAGGCTTTAGAAGACTTTTCAGACTTTTTAATCACACTTTATTTTGTTTTTTACCAAGGACAAACAAATCGAAAATCAGACTAAAGTTGAAAAAATATCATGCCTGGTTTTACAATGTAGACTGCAGGAGGGGAAATCAAACATTATCAAGCGAAAAACATTATAAATTTCATATTTTTTGAGTAATCTCCAAAGTGAATTTAATTAAATTAGGTAATTTCCTCACCTGTCAGAGTGTTTCTTTCAACAAAACAAAGAAATGCAATGCTCATTTCAATAAATTAATATTAACAGGTGAGAAAATTACATAATTTAAATTAATTCACTTTGGAGATTACTTGAGAAAATTTGAAGATCAAATTTCTGATCTCGTTTTTGGAACGGGAGAAAAACCTCTTCTTTGGGGGACAATCTGTTGTCATCTTCCAACATCATTACAACAAGATTGGCACAGGTAAAAAAGCAGATGTCCAATGGCAAAAGAATTGTAAACAACAATGGCAGTCACTGTTCCCTACAGCACAATACACAGGAACGTAGATCAATTTACCTAGTACCAGCGTAAGTACAACCTCATACCCGGGGCAATTTCTAATATTGTACAAAGCAGTGGAAACAACCAACGGTGGGCACCATCAAGGTAATGTACCCTGTTGGGTACATCACTCATGGTCCCCTGAGCCGTGTGCGTATACATAATAATAATAATAATGCGCAGTTCTTATACAGCGCTTTATACTCCCGATGGGTGTCTCAAAGCGCTCAGTATTTTTCCTACAAGGTAAGTGGGGTTACGTGTTGAAGTATGAGACCTATTCCTTTGCATAGCACCATGTAATGTTAACAAGGTGCTGTGGCGCAATATGCAGCCAATCAAACCAGGAACACCGGGGCGAATCCCTTCTCTTTACGATAAGTGCACTGGGTTCTTTTACGTGCATTACACAACACACGGGACCAACGGCTTTACGTCCCATCCGAAGGACAAAGCATGTGGTTAAGTATCAAGTGTCATGACTGGGATTCGAACCCACACTCTACTGATCAGAAACACCAGAGCGTGAGTTCGGTGTTCTTATCCGCTCGGCCAAGACACGCCACATGCATATATATCTTTATAGATGCATCTTTATAGCACATCATGATTGGTTCTTGTCTGATAAAATTTACAATCCATTACCCTTGTATAACAAATGAAATTGTTATCCATATACTTTTTGCTATACAATGTACCTGTTTGTCCAGCAGGGCTGTCTGTAAGCGTATTGCAGATTCTAATTCTCTCTTCTTCTTTGCGGATTTTCTGCAAGATATTATCAGTTCTGACATCCAGTGTTTGAATCTCACTCATCACCTCTTGAAACTGTCGCTCTTGGCGTGAGTGACGTAAGTGGCGTAACCATCTCTGGATCTTAACAGCGGCTAGATTGGCTGGGTGGTTTGCTGGGATGTTGGCTGTGGGGTACGTGGCCTCGCTGATAAGACTATCTTGTGTGGATGATTTCAGGTCAGGTCGTGAACAAGCTGCATCTAGATGAGATAAAACATCCAACACAAAATCAAACAAAACAACTTTTCAACCTGATTTCTTTGTATTGCTCCTTTTGTCGTCTTTGTTCAATTGACTGTAGTGTATTAACAATGAAACGAATAGCTCAAGTCTCAAGTTATGAAAGGCTTTTCAACTATTTTTGTCCTTCCTGCCTATTAATTAAGTTTTACAAAAGGGCTGTTGATTGGTTAAATGTACAGCATCCATGGGCCAAGTTCATTTAGGATCATTTGTCGACTGGTGCAATGCCTGGTACCCAACACATATTTTTGAGCAAGAGTACCAGTTAATATCAGCTGCTAGTTGACAAATGGTCCTTGTGCAAACTTGGCCATGGCTGCTGACTGGTTAAACATAGACACAACTTCTGATTTGTTATAGGCCCTAATGTACGACATGAATGCTGATTGGTCTTGGCCTTGGTGCCCCTTCAAAAAATTATCATAGAATTTAAGACTTTCATATGAAAGTGCCCTTTGCAAAATGAAAATGGCCTTGCCCTCTTCAGGATGAAATTCCAGGCCTTGGACATGTGCATTTGTACTGGAACATTTCAAGGGGCACCAAGGCAATGGCCAGGAGCATGGAGGCAATTATTGACTCTGTTGCCCCTGTGAAGTATCAGGCCTCCTGTCATGCCTGTAGCAGGGTTTGCCTTTAATTTGTTTAGTGACTGGCCAACAGGACCAGTTAGCTAGTCATTTTACTAGTCCACCACCTTTTTCACTAGTCCATATTTCAAATAAAATATGGAAGCTTTTCAACACAGGAGTAGCCAGCCAGACCAATTGGAGAGAATTTTGACTAATCCTCGGGTGACTAATCCTAGCATTTGGCCAGCAGTCCACTGTTGAGGAAGAAAGCTGCTGTAGTGGTACTGGTAGCATTTGTGGGCTAAAAGTTAAATGTCAAGTTAAATAAATCACAAGGGAAACTGAATGGGTAAATTTTAATTAACTTTGGGTTGAACAAAGACAAATTGACTAGAGGGGGATTTGAACCTGCAACCTCCGGATTAACGTGCCGGCGCTTCACCAACTGAGCCATCTAGCCCTAATGTTGGTGGTCTCCCTATTTTGTCCACACCATCGTTCGGGGGGTGCCAGTCAGAAGCCAAATTAAGTTGCATCGCCGTATAATAATCTAAGGTGATCCCTCTTCAGCCGCTTCCCAGGTTGTATCGTAAGCTTAGGTGTGATTTGGCAGTTACAGATTGAATGGCTTCTGACTGGCACCCACGAATAAAGATTGATACAAATTAATAAAATAGGGAGACTGCTAACATTAGGGATATATGGCTCAGTTGGTAGAGCACCTGGAGGTCGCAGGTTCAAATCCCACTCTAGTAAAAATAAAATGTTATTGTTAATGGGAGTGGGACCAAGGCCAATGGCAAGAGAACCTTCTGCCCCCCCTCCCCACTAACACCATGGATGGAGATCACAAATAATTATTTGTAGATTCTAGATATTTGTACAACCTTGCGCATTGAGAGACAATGAGATTTTGTGACATGTTGACTGAGGTATCGGAGATTGCTCTTCAGATCCAGTAGAGGATCCAACCAGGCTCTCATCAGAACTCTCCAGCATGTCTCTGAAGTTAGAAACGAAGAGTTGTGTTTTGCGTCGAAGCTTGACCATCTTGGCTTTCTCTCTGGTTGTGACACTACCGAAGAAAACCTCCTCATCCTCTTCTTCTCCGTCCATATGCCCAACAGGTTTCTCATTTTCCTGGCTGTTGAAAGAAAATAATACGTACTGCAATCTAAAAAAGGTAGTGTACTGTATTACTTTTCAACATTTTCGATCATCAATAATAATCAAAGAAATTTACGTCCTGGAGTAGTGGTGGTACGACCGTGCATGAAACCGCTACAATGCAAAATTACTTTATTTTTACAAGTTTTTTTAGGGTTTTTTTTAAATAAAAATATTATTTTGATTGAATTGTGTTTCATTTGATTGAAGAATTGGATGGGGTGGTTGAGCTTGAGGCACAATATCTTTACTTTGTTGCAATACCTCGGCCACGCAGACCACAGTGACAGTCCATTTCTCTGTCTGGCCTTTCTTTCACCTGTGTCACACCATGGAGGTAATTCTACCTCCATGGTCACACTCACATGTCTTTAATTTAAATTAATCTTTTAGGCCTATTTCTTTGTCCACTGTTAAATCGGTTGATGTTATGCCTAAATCGTTTAACAAAAATTTACAAATGTTTAATGACATATTCACTGATTTAAATGCTTTAAAATTAAAATTATGTTTTCATGTTGTTACCGATTATTGTCCGCATGTTCGATGTTTTTAACGTCTCCATTCTCATGATTCTTGTTCGGCTGGTGGTTTGCTACGTTGGTAATTTTCAAATTTGTTATGGCAGACAACGGGCTCCTCGAAAACACTGGACATGCTGGATCACTCAAGTTGGACATGTTCTTTCCTTTTTATACACGAACCTTCAGACGGATTTTTTAATCAAACGTATGGATAAACATTCATTTTAAAGTATCTGAAGTTTTGTTTGTTGTGTGTGTATGACTGAGGTTTTCAAATTTCCCACACCACCGGCACATGAATGAAAGCATGCGCATGCGCCATTACACTTCAAGTCTAGACTTGTTTATCGCCAAAGAGGGCGCTGTGCGGGTTTCGTTTTAGGTCTACGGCCCTTTTCGAAACGACCGGTTTTGGCTTCGGATTCGGCTCAGGCTAGCCAGGCCCCTCGCGTGCTATGCGTTCAGGGATTCAGACGAGAGAACGGAGCCTGAACCGAATCCAAGCCGAAGCCAGTCGTTTCGAAAAGGGCCGTACAGCAGTCCAGAGAGTACTTTTTTGAGGGCTCCCTCCCAAAGTATAGTCATTATCCACATTTTCCTTTCCAAATTGATGCGAATTGTAATACCAACATTTAACACACCTTTTAAATTCACGTGGTCTTTTACCCCCCCCCCCGTCATACTCTTTGTAAAAATGTTGAAATATCATATGGCCCTTTTGTTTGGGGTAATAATAATTATGCAAGAACGGTGCACGCAGGCATGAATGGAGAACTCTCCCGTTGGGAGACCGAAAACTCCGTCCTTTTCTTTGAGTCGGGTATAACGGGAGACCATAGAGAAAGGAAAAAGTTTCCTTACAATCCAGGCATCCAGTCCAAGTACCCGCCCCTCCCACTACCAAAACATACACGCATGTTTGCGCCCTCTATTGAGGTACAACAAACATCTTCAGAAAGTCAATGAACAGCACGTGTGCATGGTTTGTGCATCAAGGACCCGCAGAACAACACGATGGACATGATGGAAGAAACTGAAGTGATGACAGACGTGACTGATGCCAAAATTAGCGGCTATGGTTCCCATCTGCAAGTCAGATTTATCACCAAGCAAGAATGGTAAGTATTAAGCAAACCTCTCATGATTAAAAACGTGATGGATGGGTACAGCAGCAATGCAATGCTGGTTGGCGGCTGGTCTTGGTTGCCCAATTTACGGACAAGACTAACCCACACTAAAAAACACTAAATAACATGCTTAAGTAAAAAACAACAGTTCGTCATGTTTTTGGCTGTCTTATTTTGATAAACCGGCTGATCCTTGTGCACTTGTCAATTGCAAGACAGACTACATGACCCACGGGAATGATGCGTCATGGTTTGACAAAAATTGACCATGTAAATGTTGACCGAGCTCGAGGGGTCAGCAGGGGGTACATCTAGCCCACCTTGTTGAGCTGTAATGGCTCTCTTTTAACATCGTTCTTATAACACTCACCATTACAGCCCACCATCCATACATGTCTTAAACGCGTAGTAAAAAAGTACGAGCAAGTCGTACCTGTTTGATCGCAAATTTCTCCCACTTATAAACATCACATACTACTCCAAACTACCTCACTTTGTTCCTTACATCCTTACAATTTTTGTGACATATTCCAGGGCTCACCAAATGATGCCTTTGTCCAGATATGATGATTTGAAAATGGCCAAAAAAAATTGTGTACAAAAATTACATTGAGGTTCGTCCCGCAACGGGGCCGCCATCTTACTTATGATTCACTGCCTGCTGATCGTGAGAAGTCAGGGCACCCGGCTGATCTGTCCGTGCGTGTGTGTATGGCATATCATGAATATGCATCAGATGACGTCAGGGAAGCTGTAGTACTTCGGAGTTCGATGTGTGCGCGCGTGCACGGCAATTCATGAATATGCATAAGGTGACGTCGCGCGGCGATTGCTGTAGGCTAAAAAACTACAATGCTGTTGCGCGTTCCTCGCTCGTGCATATTCATGATCAGCCGGGCGCCCTGACTTTCTCACGATCAACAGGCAGTGAAGCAGAAGTTAAATGGCGGCCCCGTTACGAGACGAACTTCAATGTAATTTTTGTACACAATTTTTTTTGGCCATTTTCAAATCATCATGTCTGGACAAAGGCATCATTTGGTGAGCCCTGGAATATGTCACAAAAATTGTAAGGATGTAAGGAACAAAGTGAGGTAGGTTGGAGTAGTATGTGATGTTTATAAGTGGGAGAAATTTGCGATCAAACAGGTACGACTTGCTCGTACTTTTTTACTACGCGTTTAAGACATGTATGGATGGTGGGCTGTAATGGTGAGTGTTATAAGACCGATGTTAAAAGAGAGCCATTACAGCTCAACAAGGTGGGCTAGGGGTACATCAAAATCACGTTTTGTTGGTCTGTCAAAAATCTTTTTTCTACGGGAATTTATTAACAATGAAGTTGTCATTGATTTTTATTTTAATGTAATCTTGACAGTTATTCAGTTGGAGACACACCCTTCTCAGTTCCAGCATCAGTTGGAGTCTCGGAGCTCAGTTCTCTCATCAATAAATTACTGAACCGAGGTAAAGTTTGTTCGTTTATTATATCGCTGGAAGAATCACACTATTCACAGAAATCTATCCAGTCAGCAGATCAGAAATGTCATTATTCATTGACGTTACAGAGTTTTCCTTGAAACTTTTCTTTTAGTTCTCGCCAGCTGGACTAGAGCACCGACTAGTAAAACACTAAACAGACTGTTGAGTAGGCCTAGTCCTTACTTGTTTACCTGTCTGCATGTTGCAAAATATTTTCAATCACATCTCTCATTAGCCCACCTTGTTGAGCTGTAATGGTTCTCTTTTAACATCGGTCTCATAACACTCACCATTACAGCCCACCATCCATACATGTCTAAAACGCGAGGTTTTAAAAAATGTATGAGCAAGTCGTACCTCTTTGATCGCAAATTTCTCCCACTTATAAACATCACATACTACTCCAACCTACCTCACTTTGTTCCTTACATCTGGCAAATTTTTATGACATCATTGCTCACCAAATGATGCATTTGTCCAGATGTGATTATTTGAAAATGGCCAACAAAAGTTGCGTACCATGTACAAAAATTACTTTGAGGTTCGTCCCGCAAGGGGACCGCCATCTTACTTATGATTCACTGCCTGCTGATCGTGAGAAGTCGGGGCGCCCGTCGGCTGATCTGTCCGTGCGTGTGTGTATGGCGTATCATGAATATGCATCAGATGACGTCATGGGAAGCTGTAGTATACTTCGGAGCTCGATACACTTATTATTGTGTGCGTGTGTGCATGGCAAGTCATGAATATGCATAAGGTGATGTCGGGCGGTGCTCGCTGTAGCTAGGTAGCTCGAGAGTTTGTGACTACTGCGCCCCTGTCTTGGCAAGCAACTTTATGTGGTTTCGAGGTGTTCGAGCTCACGCATGTGCTTGACAGTTTGCAGTCTGCAAGTGATACATGGTGCGACGTCGTCGACATTTGATTATTTAACAATACAGTGTAGAGCGGTCGATTACAGTTGTATTCCAAAAAATTACAATGGAGACAGAAACCACTGTAACCAATCAAGTAGTTGAAGACATGTTTAATGACATCAAAGACCACTATAATTTCACATTTCAATTAAAGACCGAACAAAAAGAGTTAATTAGAAATGTAATGAACAAGGTTGATTCATTTGCACTTCTGCCAACGGGATACGGGAAAATTGCGTGTTATATCTTACCTCCTCTACTAATTACTCAGGTAAGTGGATATTAACCAAAAATTTGACTCAGTGGAAATGAGGACACTAGGGGTCAGTTACAAATTAAAATTAGCTTCTTTAGGAGAGGCCTAGCTATATTGTTCCTAGATTGTCAATTATAATTCCAGCCTATGGTTACTGTCATCTTCATTTAAAAAGGGGGAACAAATATGACCGAATAGGCCTACTGATCTTAAACTTGAAGTAAAAAAACCCAAACATTTTATAAATATCACTTTTGAAAAGGGACCGCTCAAATTGTTACAATATGATACTATTGTTATCATGTGATAATTCCGCTGTAAGGTTGCTTCTGGGCTCGGGACAAAACAATTTTTATTTTAACACTCGTAGAAAACGGGTGTTCATTGCACTGCGTTGATAATCGCACCCTTGAAAACCTTTGTGGACAACCAAGTTACTGAATTCGTGCCAGAGGTATACCTGCTGCTGGGTTGAAGCAAGGGATGTCTGATGCAGAAATGGAAGGTACAGGTGTAAGCATTTTGCCCCCCCCCCCAACAAAAATAAAAATACATAAATTTATTATTAAAATGCAAACAAATAGATATGTACATACACTGTATGGATCCGTGAGGCAATCATAATACCAAGTGATCTCATGGTAGTTGTTAATTGAAATGCACCCCTCTCCATTTTCTTTTCAATTCACGCAATAACAGCTGCTGGGCATCACTTACTCATGCTTTTTTTTGTAATGTCCTCAAAAACGATGGCCTTCTCTTGTGTTAATTGTTTCCTTACTTTCAACATACTAAATTGGTCATTGTTCGGTGTGATTTTGTTTCAGAGGTTATGAGTGGTGCGGTTACACATTTATTTGCTATACCCAAGGCCCTGCTGCAGCCGAAATGGAGGAGAGTCCTATTGAAGTTGTATGGGGGAAAAATTGTTTTACAGGCATATGATGAGGCGCACACTGTGTCAGAGTGGTATGTTCCGTACTCTTGTTGTTTGAATGTGAATTTTCACATACCCTTGACATAGGCCTACCATTGCACTTACTGCACCATCAGTTGATCCAAGACACGTCAACATCTCATAATGGTTCAACCCTATGAAAATAAATCCTGGTCTTTCTTGAATAATTTATCTCGTATGTGAAACCCTTGGTCCAATTTTTATGGTGTTGATTTACGCAAAGAAAAAAAGTATGTTTACTTTAAAAAAAAATATGAATAGTATAGATATAAATATTTACTTATTATACATGTATATACAGTGAACAAAAGAAATTTGTTTTACAGTAAGCACTGGCATAATTATACCTTTTTACCATGCTTGCAGTTGGTGTTTAGTGCTACGAAATAGAAGTGCACAGAAGGCCTAAAATGGCCGTTGAAACTCCAATTGTTTGACGCCAGTCTCCATTCTACTAGAATACTACTTTACCTTTGCAAATTGTTTTCTGCTGTCATTCATCTTTGCAAGTATAGAGGGTCCGCCTAAAGTACCATGCGGTTCACCATTTTAAATTAACACAGACGTATACTACTTATTCTCTCTTTCAGGGGACTTGATTTCAGACCGACCAATAGGCAAGTGACTTCTGTTACTTCTCTTATCGATGCACCAGTATTAGCTGTAACAGCTACGGCTACAAAGGCAGTGTACGACAGTGTTATTTCTACCTTATGTCTAAAGCACAACTCAAAAACCATCTCAATTGTTCCAGACCGCCCAAACGTTTTCTTAGACATACAAAGTGTTACAGAGAATCACAGTGTTGCTCTTTCGTGGATTGTAGATCACCTAAAATCAAAAGGAGTCAACAGTAAGAAAATAATCGTATATACAAACTCTGTGAAAGCATGCCACAAAATTGTTCATTTTTTCCGAGACGAGCTTGGAAATGACGCTTACACTGACAAGACACCAAGTAGAATGAATACCCTTATCGAGATGTTTCATGCAGCAACTCCCGATGAAGTATAAGAAACAATAATGGGCACGTTTACGACTACTGAAAGTACAATAAGAGTTCTGGTTGCAACTCTTGCAGTGGGTATGGGTGTAAACATAAACGATGTAGACGTCATAGTCAATTGGGGACTACCGAAAACAGCCATGCTCTTTTGGCAGGAGACAGGACGATGCGCTAGAGATGGGCGTGATGGCATCAACGTTTGCTACGCATACAAGAGAAGCATTAACCTGTGTGAAGATGAGTGTCTTAAGAAAATGTTAGAGAAGGACAGTTGCCTGCGATTACAAATTTTGTCAAACTTTGTGATTGACAATTCTAGGCAGGATTACATGGATGCGTATGCAGCTGAAAAGGATAAATGCAAAGGGTGTTCGGAAACTTATTGTAGATGTGCCTGTGTCTGTGTTGCTCAAACTGGTTTGCCCAGTGTTCGTGCTGTAAGAGAGCAAAGGATCCACTGCAGAAATATTTGACCTGAATACTGACTTCTCTTTTGCGACCTTAATGTTAGATTTAATGTAACTGTAAAATACTATTTTCCCTTCGCCGTGACATTATCCGCTTGTGTTTGTCTACTCTGGATCTTAGGAGAGTCAGCTTGTCTTTGTCGTATGGCGAGAAGTTCCAAATAACGTTGCTCATTCTTTTTATCCATTCTGCGGGACAGTAATAATGCTCCCTAAGTAATTAATCCCTGCTCCAACAAAGGATCTTGGGACAGTCAGCTTGTCTTCGTCGTATGGCACATGCGCGAAGCGCGGAAGACTTTGGTGGAATCTCCCGGGAATATGCGCCCACACGTCATAGTTCATCAAATGGTCTACAAGTTCCTCGATATCCTTGTCTATTTTTCGGCCTGGTTTTTTGGGTGGTGGTTTCCTTTCAGCGACTTGTTTGTCGAAAGCATCATCGAGTATGTTTCCCAATCCAATCATCTGACTGTGTGTTCTTACCGTTTTATCTGAACGGCAACCTCCAGCATTTCTGACACTTGCACGAGGTACATATTTTTGATACTCGCAAAGTATTTGAATCATTTCAGATGTCTGAGCTTCGTCTCTTTTAAGTACGCCTAGAGGAACCTGCAAAAAACAAAATACCGTTTACCCAAAAGGAATATATTTGTATGTATATAAAAGATAATAACTAATAAATAAATCACAGGGGAAAATGTGTCAATTTGTAATTATGCTTGGGTGGGATGAACAGATCCAACTATAGGCCAAATGTGAGTTAAAAATTATACTAATGTTTTAAGTTATTAAAACGTCAACTTACGATGGTGTTTATTCGACTTGATTCTTTGGTGAACTCATGAGGTGCGTTGGAGAACTTATCTTGCAAATGTTTAATCTCAGGAATGTGTTTGCAGATAATGTGCCCAGCAGCTTTGACCAAGTCTTCCTTTATTGACACCTTATCCTGCTTCGAAGGTAAAAACACCTTACTTACTTACTTACTTACGGTTTAATGGGTAAATTAATTAGGCATAGCCTTTGTGACCCCATATCCTATCCTTTCCTCCTTCCAGTGAGAATCCAGTCTTTTCTTAAATGTTGCTACAGTTTTGGTATGTACTACTGCTTGTGGAAGGGAATTCCAGAAGTTTATCACTCTTTGGGTGAAGAAGTTCTTCCTGCATCCAATGTTTTTCTTTAGGGATGGCTTGAAGAGTTTAAGAGAGTGACCTCTTGTCATGGGTCTGTCAGCTGTTTTGAAGAACTTACTGCTGTCCACCTTATCAAGACCTTTTAAAATCCCTTTACTGCCGCTTTGCTGCATTGTGTACTTGGTTTGAAGTCTGGTGTTAGGCAAACTCCCAAATCTTTTTCCTCCTCTGTTGATTTAAGTGTCGTCTCCCCCATATGATAATCAGCCTGTGGGTTTCCTGATCCAATGTGCATGGTTTTACATTTCCCAGTATTAAAGCAAAGCATCCATTTGTCAGACCATTTCTGTAAATTTTCCAAGTCGTCTTGGATTTTCTCCACATCTCCGTTTCCTCTGATGCTGTTGAGTATTTTCTTCCAACGGGATGCTGGAAATGTCGTCTGCCATGGGAACTTCTTCACTGAGATGAAGACGTGGGATGCGGTCTTGAGCTGCATATGTGTGTACGAAATTTAATTGAGTGGTGCCTCTGTCTTTACTCTCATGTCTTCTTCGGATTGTTTCATTGACATTGTCAAATGTTAGCGTAAAACTTCTCTAGTCTTAAAAGAGAAAAAATAGAAAAACAAATTAAGTTCACATTCCCTTGAGGATGAGAAAACGATTACATCTAAATACTGTGAATTAATTTATAATTGTTTTCAAAAAAATTTGTCTTTCAAGTGCACTTCCATCGTATTCACTAACATTTGTATTAATTTGTCAATAAGATTAATGAAACAAAGAACATTGTTCGAAAGTCTACTCTATTTCATTCCCGCTTCAATTATCGGTGTGTCTAATTTTGACTAACCTTGACACTCCAACATCTTGTCATTGTTCTTGTTCGTGTCAAAACCTCCCAGTGAATGGGGATCATCCAGAACTTCATCTGTTAACAGGATGAGTTAATCGTCGTCCCCCGGTAGCACTGAGTTGTCACCTTCGCTCTGTTCGATTAGGAGACATCTTTCAGATGCCTGCATCTGCAGGTTGGCAACATGCTGCTGGTTTTCACGCCATAGTTCAACATTCTTGTCGTGGTTGGAGCAAAGACGGTCCACTGCGTTCAGGGATGCTTTCATTCCCATGCATAATCCAAGCTGATTGAATCTGGAAAACACCTGTTAACAGAAGGGCGAGAGCGGTGTATTTATTGTTATCGTTAGTAGGCCTAGTAAATTTGTTTTTGCTATACAAAACAAAACATAAGCGCATCGAGGTAACAGCATCGGTGAAAAGTTTCAAAATATTTTTGGTTGTCATTCCCGTCTTGAGGGTTGGGCAGCCATCTCATCCCTGACAACATCGCCTTGTTCAAGAGGCAGACGCAGAGCCGTGTGCGCCCCCCATGTCGGCGGAAAACAACAACAACAACAGCAACAACAACAACGACAACAACAAAACAACAACAACAATAAACAAAATAATAACACATAAAATTAATACAAATATTGGTTGATCCTTGGATGGAGGAGACTACACCTAGCGAAAAACATCAGGAATTCAGTATATCAGTAAACTATGTATTTAGTCAAAAAAGAAACATGACGTATTTACCTTTCTTTAACACCCCGCCAGCCACATTTGGACACTGTTCATTACTTGAAAAATCTTTGTTGAACGGGGCTTGCAAACGAAACAGATTATTGCCATGATAGTCCCAATAATTGGAGTCGTCCTCTTCTGTCGTCTTCTAACCATCTTGGTGTTACGTTTGTTAGTGAGTGCCCCAGTTAGCACTGCTGTCAGGATTGGACAATGTTGCTGGCTTTCTGCTACAACTGTGTCCCAGGAGAAGTTCATTAAATCATCTTCCGTAGCTGGTCGCCTCAATGCGATGTTAAATTTTGGGTTTAAGAATTTAACAACTTCCGTCCTAGCAAGATTTTCGACAACTTTGTACAGAGCTTTTCTTGCTGGCAGTGAAGTGCCGTGGGAACTTCTTTGCTGAGATGAAGTCTTGGGATGCGGTCTTGAGCTGCGTATGCATGTGCGAAATTTAATTGAGTGGTGCCTCTGTCTTTACTCTCATGTCTTCTTCGGATCATTTCATTGACATTGTCAAATGTTAGCGTAAAACTTCTGTAGTCTTAAAAGAGAAAAAATAGAAAAACAAATTAAGTTCACATTCCCTTGAGGATGAGAAAACGATTACATCTAAATACTGTGAATTAATTTATAATTGTTTAAAAAAAATATTGTCTTTTAAGTGCACTTCCATCGTACTCACTGACATTTGTATTAATTTGTCAATAAGATTGATGAAACAAAGAACATTGTTCGAAAGTCTACTCTATTTCATTCCCACCTCAATTATCGGTGTGTCTAATTTTGACTAACCTTGACACTCCAACATCTTGTCATTGTTCTTGTTTGTGTCAAAACCTCCCAGTGAATGGGGATCATCCAGAACTTCATCTGTTAACAGGATGAGTTCATCGTCGTCCCCCGGTAGCACTGAGTTGTCACCTTCGCTCTGTTCGATTAGTAGACATCTTTCAGATGCCTGCATCTGCAGGTTGGCAACATGTTGCTGGTTTTCACGCCATAGTTCAACATTCTTGTCGTGGTTGGCGTAAAGACGGTCCACTGCGTTCAGGGATGCTTTCATTCCCATGCATAATCCAAGCTGATTGAATCTGGAAAACACCTGTTAACAGAAGGGCGAGAGCGGTGTATTTATTGTTATCGTTAGTAGGCCTAGTAAATTTGTTTTTGCTATACAAAACAAAACATAAGCGCATCGAGGGAACAGCATCGGTGAAAAGTTCATGACTTGAGGGTTGGGTGGCCATCTCATCCCCGACAGCATTGCTTTGTTCAAGAGGCATGCGCGGATCCGTGTGCCGCCCCCCACGTCGGCAGAAAACAACAACAACAACAACAACAACAATAACAACGACAACCAAAACAACAGCAACAACAATGAAAAAAATAATAACACATAAAATTTATACAAATATTGGTTGATCCTTGGATGGAGGAGACTACACCTAGCGAAAAACATCAGGAATTCAGTATATATCAGTAAACTATGTATTTAGTCTAAAAAGAAACATGACGTATTTACCTTTCTTTTACACCTCGCCAGCCACATTTGGACACCGTTCATTACTTGAAAAATCTTTGTTGAACGGGGCTTGCAAACAAAACAGATTATTGCCATGATAGTCCCAATAATTGGAGTCGTCCTCTTCTGTCGTCTTCTAACCATCTTGGTGTTACGTTTGTTAGTGAGTGCCCCAGTTAGCACTGCTGTCAGGATTGGACAATGTTGCTGGCTTTCTGCTACAACTGTGTCCCAGGAGAAGTTCATTAAATCATCTTCCGTAGCTGGTCGCCTCAATGCGATGTTAAATTTTGGGTTTAAGAATTAAACAACTTCTGTCCTAACAAGATTTTCGACAACTTTGTACAGAGTTTTTCTTGCTGGCAGTGAACAATGAAAAAGTTGAACAAAACCAGTTTTGTACTGACTGGAATTTAGATTACGTAGCGCCACTTGCCTTCTGAATGGAGCTGCATTTGGTTTGTTTCTCAGCTCTATACGTTTTACATTACTTGTTTGCAGTGGTGAATTTTCAAGATTTCTCTTGGATCTCATATATGTGTGTTCTCCTTTTGGGCTAGACTTATTGGGACTGAAAAGTCTGATTTGTTTATTATGTCTTGGTTTTAATCTAATTACCCGTTTTCTTCCGGCTATGTATGATTCATGATGTGTTGCTCCTGTAAAGTGTTGTGTTGTTTCTTGAAGCTGTTGTTTAGCTCTTGCCATGCCTGCAACCTTTTTTGAGCAATCGTTGCACATGAACTTCTGTTTTGGTGTGAGATTATTTGTCAAGGCTAATGATGTTAATATATCTGCGGGTCCTAAATTTGGCAAACTGTACCGACAGAGGATATTGAAAATTCCTGTTCGTCGCTGATGACCTCGAAGAGGGGCTGAACAATTACAGCACTCAGATGCCATGATGCAATAATCAGCATGTACCGTCCTGCATCATTACTCTGTGAAAGATGAAAAATAAACTGTGAGTAATATTAAGGTTTTCAGTTGGGCGTGCCTAGGTACGAAATCCCAATCGTGCCAAGGATAATATAATAATCAAAGTCTTATATAGCGCCGGTGTCCGCCAATGCAGGCGCTTGCTAAAAAAATCTGCACTCTAGTCAGCTGAGCTCCAAAGTGCACTGCTCGTGATATCTAATAAAATAGTTATAGTTATTATGCTCTGTGGTCAAATTCACATGTCCATATCAAAATAATGTCAAAGGCAATGATTAGTTGTGCATGTTGAACAGATGTGTTTTGAGTGCTGATTTGAATGTATCAGTTGTGACAGCTGCCCGGACGTTATGTGGAAGATCATTCCATATCTTTGCTGCTGCGACTTGAAATGAACGCTCTCCCGACGAGTTGCGTGCCCTGTGTTCTTCAAGCAGAAATTTGTCTGCAGATTGAGGTTTTCTCGTGTTGGAACATATGGCTGCACAAGATCACACATATAAGACGGGGAATTACCATTCATCACCTTAAACACAAGCAAGCCAATTTTGTATTTAATCCTCAGTTCAATTGGGAGCCAGTGAAGTTGTTTCAGAAGAGAGCTGATGCTTACACTCTTTTTGGATAATGTAACTACTCTGGCTGCATTGTTTTGTAGACATTGGAGTCGATTCAGTTGTGATTTGTTCAGTTTGTACAATGCAGAATTTCCCATATCAAGCCTGGAAGTGATGTATGCATGGGATAAAAGTTCTTCAACATGGTCATTGATATGCTTGCGGACCATACCAATGTTTCTGAGTGACAGGAATGCTGCTCGGGACACAGCGGAGATGTGGCTATCCATAGAGAGATTAGAATTCAAGATGATACCAAGATTCCTGACAGTGTCTGATGGAGGAATGACGCCTGTACCTACCCTGATTCCAGAGATGTTTACCTTTGATCTCTGGTGTTGAGATCCAATTACTATGAACTCGGTCTTCCCATCATTCAGCTTTAGGAAGTTTGAAGTCATCCACTGGCGTAACTCATCAACACAAGCTTCTATTTGCTGTACTGCATGGATTACTTCAGATTGGACAGGATTGACTGATAAATATATCTGGGTATCGTCCGCGTAGCAGTGGTAACCAAGGCCATGATTCTTGATGATGTCTCCAATTGGTGTGCAATACATACAGAACAGCACTGGTCCAAGTACCGAACCTTGAGGAAGTCCATATTGCAGTGGCATTCTGTCTGAGGTTGCACCGTCTATGCCCACAAAGTTTGTTCTCTGGCTGAGATAGGAGCTAAACCAATCAAGTGCGGTTCCAGATATTCCAAAGCGGTTTTTCGGGCGAGTTAGAAGCACCCCATGATCAACAGTGTCAAATGCTGTGGATAGATCGAGAAGGACCAGGAGGGAGATTTTGCCCTCGTTCATAGCTTGTAGAAGATTGTTCTGAACTCTTAGCACGGCAGTCTCTGTGGTGAGCACGATAAGCTGATTGGTAAGTATCATTCAGATTGTTTTCACGTAAAAAAGTTGTGAGATGTTGGATTACTACTCTCTCTGAAGTTTTACTTAAAAAGCAGAGATTTGAAATAGGACAGAAATTACTCATCACACTTGAATCCAATTTTTTTTTTTCAGCACAATACAGATCTTGGCTACTTTAAGTGAAAGAGGAACCTCACCCAACTTCAGAGAGTTGTTGATGATAGAAGTTATGGCTGGAAGTACTGTGGTGGCACACTTCTTCAGTAGTGATGCTGGAAGTAGGTCCAAATCACAATGCTTTCCTGGGGATTTTGAGAGAATCCTAAGTACTTCTTGCGCAGATAATGCATCAAAGCCTGTAAATTCACTTGCTGGGGCATCTCGCTTAGGAATATGAAAATCATTCACTATATCGAATTCCTCAAAAATCTTATTTATTTTATCAAGTAAGTAAGATGTATTTAATTTCAAAAGTATTCATTATATTATACTAATTAAAATTAAGTTGTCTATAATTCATGGTTCGTTATCACCAATCAATAATCCATATTTAAGAATTAGTACTCAAAATTGCGCTTGTACATGATTGGTCAAGTACTGCTTGCGAGAGAAATTTAGAAATTTAGCCTAAGTTGAGTGAACTATTTCATTACAACGATTTTTTCTTAATAAAGTATTATTAATTCGAAATAAAAACTATTCCTTCTAAATAATTACTTACTAAACCTGTTAACAAATTATTCTTTCGTTGTATTTAAATTACTTATTTAATTGTTACAATAACGAATTATTAAAGGTATCGTACACATTTGGTAGTGACTCAAAACAAATATTAGCATAAAAACTTACTTGGTAACAAGCAACAGAGAGCTGTTGATAGTATAAAACATTGTAGGAAACAACTCCCTCTGAAGTAAAGTAGTTTTTGAGAAAGAGGTAATTTCTCACTAAAATAATAAAAGGCTTCTTGCAAGAAGCTTATTCCTATCTGAAAGCACACAAATGTGTACATCAAGGGTGTTTTTTCTTTCATCATTTTCTTGCAACTTCGATGACCAATTGAGCCCAAATTTTCGCAGGCTTGTTATTTTATGCATATGTTGGGATACACCAAGTGAGAGTACTGGTCTTTGACAATTAAACGTGTTCAGTGCCTTTAAATCAATAAATTACTACTATATACTAGCTGAACATTCATTGGGTCTAACAGCTAATGTATGTACATACCGTGTTATTGTGCAGCGCCTGTTGTGAATCTTCTTTAGAAAAAGCACACAGGATCCCTTTGGTAATAATACTACGTTGCGTGTAAAACTGACTTGCATAATCATCACGTTGAGCGTCATGAGGTACAGCGCACATGAGGTACAGCGTACATACATACACAGCGCGACGTCATCTCATGCATATTATGATACGCCATACACACGCGCGCGCACGGACAGATCAGCCGGGTGCACTGACTTTCTCACGATCAACAGGCAGTGAATCATAAGTAAGATGGCGACCCCCTTGCGGGACGAACCTCAATGTAATTTTTGTACACAATTTTTTTGGGGCCATTTTCAAATCATCACATCTGGACAAAGGCATCAGTTGGTGAGCCCTGGACATGCTGGAATATGTCATAAAAATTTGCCGGATGTAAGGAACAAAGTAAGGTAGGTTGGAGTAGTATGTGATGTTTATAAGTGGGAGAAATTTGCAATCAAAGAGGTACGACTTGCTTGTACTTTAACAACTTTGCGTTTTAGACATATGGATGGTGGGCTGTAATGGTGAGTGTTATGAGACCGATGTTAAAAGAAAGCCATTACAGCTCAACAAGGTGGGCTTATCTCTCATTTTCTAAAGCCAAAAGCAACAAACAAATTTAATTAAAGAAAGGTAAAAAGTGAATAACGCTTTCTCCATTTTGTTTCTTCCATCAAATTGTATGGTATGGGTGGCTTGTGCATAAAGGCTTAAAGCACTCACCTCTCACCACTGTGGCCCTGGTTCGATGCCTGGCAAAGGCCATGTTAGTGAAGTTGTGCAATGGTTCTCTACAGTGGAGTGCCACAAGGGTTTTTCTCTGGGGAAAAATCAAACACTATTGATCTCTGGATCTGGCTGTGTTCCCTGGGCTCAATTTCATAGAGCTGCTTAAGCAAAAAATATTGCTTAAAAAGTTTCTGCTAAGCAAAAATTAGCAGGATACCAGTCACATTATTGTACATCAGAAATGGCATTTTGGCTGGTAACCATTTTTTGGTAAGCATAATTTTGTTGTGCTTAGCTACTTTTTGTGCTTAAGCAGCTCTATGAAATTGGGGCCAGGTCGTTGATGTGGCTGGCTGCCAAAGGCGCCCTTGCATGCATGTCTGTTGCTCGTTACCAAGTCGGGTTTTTATGCTAATATATATTTTGAGTAATTACCAAACGTGTACAGTGCCTTTAAGTGATGTTGGTGCTATGTTCACTGCATAGTACATGGCACCAATGGCTTAACATCCCATTTGAAAAAGTTATTTCGGTAAAATGCCTTGGTAGGTATATAATTACAAAATCGTTACTATTACTACACAATCTCATGGACATTTGTATGGACTGTCAGTGAGCATGCTACACTCGTTGCTATGTACCCTGTGTTCAACAACAATAATAAATATTGACTCTTACCATACCAAAAAGGGACCAGACTATTTTGCCTTTGATTCGGAGAAGCTGAAGAGGAGTCGAGCATCATGATAAAAATCTTTCCCTTTTCACACGCCTCTTCTTAATCTAGAATCTGACGATGAGCCGGTGATTGAATTTGACTTTCTCATTGATGGAGAGTTTCTACGAGTAGCTCTAGGCCATCACCTTGAAGAGAAATCTACTTCCACAGAATCTGTAGTTGAGATTGAATATCTGGAGAAGCACCCTGCTCCGAAACCTGCAGGAAGCATCCTCCATGATGATTGGGTTAGCTGTGTACAAGGATCCAAGAACAGGTTGGTCTGGAAACAAACTTCAGCCTGAAGCCAGTTTGGGTGCCAGCCTTTAGTTAATTCTCAGTTTAAATCACACATGCATTTTCTGTGTTTCACTGGAACGCGTCTAGTCGATTGACTGGTCATTTCTAGTTAGTTCATGGCTGCCACAAGGCAAAGACGTGATGGGAGGATCGATTGGGTTGGTCAGTCAGGTTCAGTTTCTTAAATTTCTCTACACAACTTGCATAATATAGTGTGATAAATAATTGTTAAATAGTGATTTGCATATTGGCAAAACCTCCAATTGTTTTTGTTTAAACCACGGAGTACTGTAGGAGATAATTGTTAGAATTACCTGTGCAGGTGATTACAAAAGTTTACACAACTTTCTTCGTCGCTTAAACTAAGTACCACCTTGAAACAGTGATGTAACTTCGCGATTTGACTAGAGAAACAGTGCCCCAAGACTAGGTTGATCCAGTTGGACTAGCTGGTCAAACCACGAAGCGTTCGGCTGACATCTAGATTGACTATGGTTAAGTTTAGTCGACTCTAGTAACCCTCCCAAACTTGCTCTTGACGGTTGAATTCTTTTCTTTTGTACAAAGTTTCAACAGAATGTGCTATGGTTAGTACCAGTGTTGTAGTCAAGTACTTTTCAGTCGAGTATCAACTACTGCTGAGTGCTGAGGTGGCAGAGTAGTTCTTGAGTAGAAATACTTTGGCCACCAAGTACAAGTGTCTGAGCACCTAGTATTCTGCTATCCGAGACTGAGATATTGTGTTGTTTGTATACGTGCTATGCCCTGTGTACACGTCCACATGTAGTAATAGTAATAACTAGTTCTTATATAGCGCATTTCACAATAACATATCATGTGCTTTACACTAGTGCCCTGGTCATTGGGCCAATAACATTCCTTTAATCTTTCTCAGCTCCCTGGGGAGTATACAGCCCCGAGCTGCCGTGCCACTTAGAAGGCTTTAAAAAAAAAAATCAACCTCTACCCTCGCAGGTACCCATTTATACCCCTGGGTGAACTGTACTGTTGCTGTAATGTAAGGTAAATTAAGTTGGCAAAAAGTCTCAATTAGTCGACTTGCAAATTTCACTAGTCGCCGCAGGGATTCTTGACATATTTGAGATGGAAATATTTCTCTATGATTGAGATATTGTGTTTTTAACTGTTAACCAGTATTTGTGTAATGGCGTTAAAGTAACCCAGCAATTTAAGAAAGAAAAGGGGGGGTTCGCCTCCGTTCCTGGTTTGACCTGGCGCATTGCGCCACAGCAAAAACCTTGTGGTGCATGGTGCTGAAAGGACTTGGTGGTCTACTACTAAAAAACGCAGCAACACAATACCTTAAGGGAAAATAATGAACGTTAAAAGCGCCTTGAGCGTCACTGAGTGACGGATATGTGCGCTATATAAGAAGCCACTATTATTATTACTATTATTACATTTGCAGAATTGTGACTGGCTCATATGATAACAATGTTAGGATATGGACAGAGGATGGTGAAAACCTTGTCACTATGCACTATCACTCAGATCCTGTCAAAACAGCCACATGGATCAAAAGAGGTAAAGGAATAAGCTGTTGCAGGTGTTATGTGAGTTGTGACCACTTCAGCCCCTATGCAGGGCTTCAATATTGGGGGAAAGATCAACAAGACTGCAGGGCTTGCAGCTCAATATGTTTACTGGACCAGAATTTAGTTTACAAGACCAGAATCTAAATGGGTTGAACAAGCACTAAGAGAAGATCTATCTAATTTGTCTCATGTGTAAGAGTATTTCGACACTCAACAGAATTGAAAGATATTTATCAGATTCATAGTCTTTTTCACAAAGATATTATTGTTACACAATGAGGCATGTTATTCAACTGAAAAACACAAGACCACCGGGCTTGTTCGATGTTGAGTTTAATGGCCCGACGGTAAAATCACTGGCCTCGGGCCTACAGTCCAGTGTTAATTTTGAGCCCTGCTATGGGTGCAAGGTGACCACTGCTACTTGTTTACTTTTATTCCCACTGTATCTGAAATGTGAATGTGCACTGGATGCCATTTTAGCAAGCAACTCTTGATGCAACAATAGATCAGTGCAGACAATGACCATTACTATCAATGATAAACAAAACATCTGCTTGCTGAAATGGCGCCCATGCGTATTTCATGTTCCAACAATAGATTGAGCTCCATTTCCAAACCATGGGTCTTCGGCGCTCTATATTCGTTGATGTGCGGTAAGGCAGGGTGAATCTAAGAATGAAACTATTACTTGTAAACTTGCGGGTACAAACATGTGTCAAATCTTTTTTGGAAGGAGTGTTAGCTCTGAAAAGAGCTGGTGTGGTCGTGACATTTCGAACCGTGTACTCTGCCTGTCTTCAGGAGAAATTAGCATTATACTCTGCTTCATGAGCGGAGTATACTGTTTGAAACGCCGAGACCACACCGGCTCTTTTCAGAGCCAACACTTCTCTCAAAAGAGATTTACACATGGTTGTACCCGCAAGTTTACTAGTTATAGTTACTTCTCTTTTTCCACACCATGCAAAGCTTCAAACACCACTTAGGGTGAGTCGAGTTGAAATGGAACACTAAAATACAAATATTATCCCAAACCCTCCCAAATCCTGTATCATCTTTACCTTCACTTTTAATGCTATTTCACTATTTTTGAGAACAGCTTGATTTTGGCATTGGGGAACATTACCTACAATGTATGTTGATTTCTTGTTTTCAGATGATGCTGTGAACCTTTTAGTGAGTGGGTCCATGGATCAGACTCTACTGATCTGGGAATGGAATGAGCAGACTAAGAAACACAAATGCCTTCATTCATGCAGGGGGCATGCTAAGAGTGTAGAAACCATTGCTGTCGACCAGTCACAAACAAAGGTCACTTTTTTCCCCTTTACTTCATGTTTGAAGAAGTTTATATTGAATTACTTGTGAGCTTTTTAAGAAATAATGTTAGTTTTTCTCTTATGACTCATTTGCACTTAGTTGACACGAAGTGTCCCTTCATTTAAGCTTCATACTGTCTGACCATTTTATATTATCCACAAGTCTTGTATTCAAGTCCTTACGCCTAAGTGTTGAGTTCCAAGGCATTTGGATTGAGTCCCAGTCTGAGTCATGAGACACAAAGTTCAAGTCTGAGTCCGAGTTATCAGTCAAGTCGGAGCACAAGTTATGAGTTCTTTGGGTTGAGTCCAAGTCAGAGTTATGAGTCTGTTTGGTTAAATCAGAGTCCTAGTTATGAGTCATTTGGGTTGAGACTTAATCCGAGTGACGAGTTTGGGTCGAGACCTAATCTGAATCATGAGTTACAAAGGTCGAGTCCGAGTCCCAGTTGAGTCTGAGTTTGAGTTATAAGTCATTTGGTTTCGGTCAAGTCCGAGTCCAAGCACAAGTCACAAATGTCAAGTCCGAGTTGAGAGTCGCTTAGGTTTAGACCCAAGTCCAAGTTATGAGTCATTTGGTTGGAGACTGATACATCTAATACATCTTATTTGATTTTCACATTTTATTTGCATTTGATCACAGATGGCGAGTGGCTCAATGGATTCTATGTTGAAAATCTGGTCTGCAGGTAACTCTCTTGTCCTTTTGAGATATAAAGCCACAAGTTTGATGTACATGGTTGTAATTGTTGTAATGCTAACCGATCCACACAACTTTATCGTGGAATGTAAGGGATTTATCCCAGTACTCACCGTTTTTTTTAAAGAAAGATGTTATTTAGCACATTGTTTTATTGGGGATATTGGCCACCGATACCACTTTTGTTTTCTTAGAGATTTGTTTCTTCTTTTGTTTTGGTCCGAAAAAGTATCATTGCTTTAACACATGAAACTTGAAAAATAATGGGTTTTTTTATTGCACTGACCAACGTAGTAATAAATGTTGTTTACTTTTATTGACCAGTCCCTGGAGGTGAAGATGAAGACGTTGATGAGATACAACACAAGAAAGCCAAAACTGATGGGCACAGACCACGTACAAGGGTAAATATTAACACCTGGTCAGACTTTGTGATTAAGAACTCACTGGGAACCCCCAAGTGTCTTGAGCTAGAGTATCATATGAAAGTGCGGTTAGTGTAGTGAGCTTAATCATGCGTATGGTGCTTTCATGCTACAAAAGCTTTTTCTATCATGGACAAAGTAGTAATAGAGATAAACAATACAATTCTGGGAGAAGCTTGTTTCAAAGATGGCAGTCAATGTACAGTTGCAATTCAAGCGGAAATTTGCGTTTTACACTGTGAGAAGTATGACCAAACCTTGCGTAATGAAATCATTGTTGCCTACTTGAGCTGGAGTATCATATGAAAGTGTGGGTAGTGTAGTGGACTTACGGGTCACAGTTCTGGTTGCTTTTGAGGGTCCTTAGGTTAATATAATAATAAAATCACCCAAACATTGCTGGTAACCGCCCCCTTCCTAAAAGTGCAACATTCCTGAATTAAGTCAGCATATTTTTTTTGGCTTTGTGGGTTCTTTCACTGCCTTTCATTGATTGATATTTAAATACAGACACCACTGCGAACGTTTGACGGTCACACACAAGGAATCTCATCTCTGGTGTGGCTGGATGAGAAAAGGATATGCACTGCATCATGGGATCACACCATGAGAATATGGGATATGGAGCAAGAAGAGCAAGTTACAACTCTGGTAAAGTTCACTGCATTTTTTATTCAGTCAAAAACACTCAAAACATGACAATGCTGAGCCCAATTGTCATCTGGTGGCAGGTTGAGGCCGAGTGGTTAAAGGTAGGGTCATAGATTGGTTTTTTGTCAACGTATTGCTGATTTAAAGGCAAAAGTATCAAGAAAGATACATAAAAAGTCACATGTTAAAGTTCAGCTGAATACAGTGTCTACTTGCTGAGACAACAGCGAAACACTGTCACAGTATTTTCACCAAAACGATGAATCCATCCACATTTAGTGAGGTGACAGCTGGTACCAATCGCATATCTGGCTCCAACGGACACCAACCCTCAGAAATCTAAGAAACAGTTCGTGCATGATTAGTTTCTCAGATTCAAATGTTTTTGGATGAAAATTATCCAAACCATATTACTTCAAAGGGAATCCTTTCTCAAAGTAGTTTATACTACCAACAGCTGAGGTGCTTCGTACCAAGTAAGTTTTTATGGTTTTAAGTTTTTATTTTATTAATTTTTGGAGCAGTTACCAATCTATGACTCTACCTTTAAGAGCACCAAACTCAAGCTCTGGTGTTTCTGATCAGCAGAGTGTGGGTTCACGCAAGTCCCAGTCATGACACTTGTGTCCTTGAGCAAGATACTTTACATAATTGCGTTGTCTTCAGATGGGACATTTAGCCATAGGTCCCGTGTACTACATGTACTAGGATTGGTAGTGCACGCAAAAGAACCCAGAAGACTAATCGTGGAAGAGTAGGGGTTAACTCCAGTGTTTGTTGTTCACATAGCAAGCACCCTCGTTTACAGGTTTCCTCAGGTTTGCGAGCTACAGTGATTAAGTTCGATTACGAGGCATCCTAGGTTTCATTACCAGAAATATATTGTAACAATCAAATAATCTATGTCTGCTGCGCACTGGGACCCTTATCGGAACCACTGGTTTGGCTCCATCCACCTGTCCACCATGTGTCATGCCTGAATAGCATCATTAACCAATGGGAAAACTGTAATTTGCCATACAGCAAAAAATGGCAGCGTGCACGAATTGCCTCCAGGCAGATACGCAAAGATAACTAAACACAGCCTTCTCCGAGTTCTATGGATTATTCCAATCTTGTAACTGCAAATGTATGCATATCAGTGCTTATAAATCAGTGAAGATTTTTGTCCAAACTCATTCTTTGTTCCTTGTTGATAAATTAAACTGTTCAAACATCACTCAAGGAAACAGTAAGTGATATCTCGTGACACTTGTGTCCTTAAGCAAGACACTTTACCACATGCTTCGTCCTTCGGATGGGACGTTAAGCTGTAGGTCCCGTGTGATGTGTAATGCACATAAAAGAACCCAGTGCACTTATCGTAAAGAGAAGGGGTTCGCCCCGGTGTTCCTGGTTTGATTGGCTGCATATTGCGCCACAGCACCTTGTAAACCATTACATGGTGCTATGCAAAGGAATAGGTCTCATATTTCAACACGTATCTCCACTTACCTTGTAGGAAAAATACTGAGCGCTTTGAGACACACCCATCGGGAGTATAAAGTGCTATATAAGAACTGCGTATTATTATTATTATTATTATTATCTCTTTCGTTTTACTTTCCTCTTCAACAGACGGGGAATAAAGTGTTCCTTAGTGTGGCATTTTCTCCACTTAGTAATCTGCTAGCTACTGGGAGCTCTGATAGGCACATCAGATTATGGGATCCACGACAAAAGGGTATGTAGACATGGTTTCAGCATTCCAAACTTCCTAGCTCCTCCTTGTATTTGAAATACCTTGCTGATAATGTTCTTTTAAGTGGAAGTTTTTGTACTTTAAGGCTTTTTGTGTTAACCAAGGTTTTGTAAATGCAACAATGTTGTATCTTTTTGAAACGACTCGGGATGTATGTACACACAAAAATTGAAGTAAACGCAATGACTGTGCACAAACTCTCTAACCTAGTCATCAGAGTGTGGGTTCGAATCCTGGTCATGACACTTGTGTCCATCAGCAACACACCCAACCATGAATTACTTCTCTTGCTCCAGGTGTATCAATTGGAATCTTGCGAGGGCTGAAACAGTATTATGTGGATTAACCCATGGGGCTAATTGAGGTTGTATGCTCCCCAGGAAGTTGAGACATTTTTGGATCGGTTAAAGTATGCCTGATGAACAGGGATAATGCAGTAAAGCGCCTTGATCTAGCTACTAGGATATGCACAACATATAACCCAGTATTACTATTATCACTAATTTTCTGTTTTGTCAGACATTTAGGAATTCTTCAAATCCTATTTTTGTGAATATGACGGTATTTCAGATAGAAATACTCCGTGAGCTTTGAGATCAAAATTTATAATTTTGTTTTTAACCTTGCACTCCGTCTTCAATTATCTTTGTATGTTTGCAGATGGTTTATTAGTGAAGTCTTCTTTGAGTCGCCATACTGGCTGGGTTTCATCAGTAGCCTGGTCACCAGATGATGGCAACCTTTTGATATCAGGATCCTTTGATAAAACACTCAAACTCTGGGACACAAGAAGGTAGGTCTAATACTAGCCTGGCTGCCAGACCATGTATACATGCAATTTATTTTTTGTGGCTATTTTTAAGAGTGGCTCTAAGGACAAATTCAGTTTTGTGATGCACTCATTTTCCAATAAGAGTCCTTCAAAAGTCTCTAACCTAACATTAAATGGGGTGAAATGCCATTGTATTTGATACCCTTCCAGTGCAAAATGTTGTATCATCCAAAACTTCCATTGACGTCACATTTCAAATGTATGGGTCTGTACATTTTTGTATGGGATTTTTAAAATTAATTCCTGA